>CM062270.1:25416487-25783987 GCA_031216635.1 Dissostichus eleginoides | reverse complement strand
CGAGTCTGACACTGCTGGGTTTAAAAGCAATGCAGTGTGAGATTGATCACGTTCATCTCTCTTCTTTTTATAGGCAACAGTTGAAATGATGGTTACATTCATGCAGCCAATGAAACACTGTATGGCCATCAAGCTTATTTGAGATGGGGATATGGTCAGACACAGTTTGGGCCACAAGAGCATTTAAAAAGTTGTTGCTAGAAATATTGATAAATGAGTTACACTTATTGGTAAGATACTTTTGCTACTTATTGTCCACGTGCATTTAAACAACTATGCCTCCATGCCCATCTATTTCTTTATTTCAAACTTTTAGAACTGGATAATTAGACATTAACTTCACTAGCAGCCATCCTACAAAAGTTGAAAGTATTTACTGATCATCGACAGACAGTTTTCCTTGCAGTGTGTCCAGATGTCCACAATTCCTGTCCTAACAGTAAAGCTTGCAGGGTTGAAATACCCCACAAGTTAACAAAGCCATTAACATTCTTCATGTGAACTAGCAATCCTTACTTCTCCTCTTTTGGTAGAGACTAACTACCTGCTCCTAACTCCAGCTGAAGGAGGCAATATTTATCAACCCTTCATTAAGCTCCTCCAAGAAGACAAAAAAGCCAGAATCAAACGATGTAAAGCAACAGAGCACTGATGAGTAACTGTAATGTCATCACTGACTTTCAAATTGTTATTCCTTGCACAACTTGCTAGATGAGATGGAGAAGAGAGTAATATTAATCAATTCTATTGATGGTGTTTCTTTAGCGTTAAGGACATACAGCTGTGTTGTAAGACGACCCGAATGCTATTAACGTTTCTTAAAAAAAAAGCAAGATTTAAAAAAGACAATTAGATAAACTTCTGATGTATCAAATACTGTATGGTACCGAGGTCATGCAGATTTTCAATGGTAAATGACTCTAAATACCTCTTCTAAATCTATCACGGTGTCATGTTTGTGAATTGAGCAATACGCCTGTTATTACACCCAGTACTCATTCAGTTTAACATTTATATTGTATCTGAGACCAACCATAATTAGTATATAAGTTTATCGGACCCAAACCTTGGCCTGCTGTATGAATGCTTCAGTGAGGTGCAGGAAACCTCATTGAGAGTCCTGTGATGCACAGTAGGCAGAGAATGCAACTTAACCTGCCATGGTGGAGAGTTTTTATTACCCGCTGGAAACCATTAGTAAAATGTATGCACTGGTGATAAATGGTGGGATAGTCGAATGGATTCAACAGGATTGGAGAGCAGCAGTGGGAAAGGGCAACGGTTGAGAAGAGAGGTGAGATAGTAATAATAAGATTGGAAAAGAAAAGGGAGGGGAGAGATGAAGGGCTGCATGGGTGTTATAAGGGAGGGAAGAGGTTGTTCAGGGTTGGGCAGTGAAGCAGAGAAGCTGTTGCACACTGAGGCTGTAGCGTGTGTGTGTGTGTGGCTGTGGGTGTGTGTGTGTGAGGAAGCGTCTATATGAGATGATGAGTTCTCAACCCTAGAACTCAAGGAGCCAAGCGTCCTCTCTCCAACTCAAAGTCACTTTCCCTCCTTCTTCCCTCCTCTTCCTGCCCAAAGTCGCCCGCTCTCTCTCTTCCTCTCGTCAGGGGGTTCAGTCAGCTCTGCCATTAACATTCACACCACAACTCCCCGCCATTGAACAGAAGAGTATGAAGTGGCTAGACATGTCTCTTCCCTTCCTCATATGTGGTCCCTTCTCCTCCCCATGCCTTTGTTCTCACAGTGTATCCCTCCTAAGATCACTGTAAACCCGAGCTGAAATCCCCCCATGTATGTTTGTTGTAATACTCTCTATGCAGCACTTAATGTTCCAAGAGTATGTTGAGACACTGGTGTGAGTGTGTGTGCATGTGCTCTGACACATGTGTGTTTCCTCCACTTTCCTCTTTTCTGTGCCGGCCTTGGGATTGCACCTCATTTCTAAATGTATCCTCAAAGTGTGCCACCTCTCCTGTGAGCGGCTGCTGGGATTCTGTGGTGGGGGGAGGCAAGGCAGAGGGGTGTAGAGATTGGTGGGAAGGGGGGAGAGAGGCGAAGGGGGTGGGGGCGATAATCAGGGAGGAGAAGAGCGGTAAATGAGGGATGGGGGGTTTGTGGTGGATGAATGTGGGACACAGCAGCTCACATCCTCTTCTCTGCTTTCTTCCTCTTTTTCTTATCTCTTCTGCCATCATCCCATCTCTGTCCCCAGGCTGCTGGGTTTATTTGGGGGATTAGCATTGTGAGTGGGTGTGTGTGTGTGTGTGTGTGTGCGTGTGCGAATGTCTTGTGTGTACGTAGCATTTGCTTGCGAGGGTTCTAATTTGCATATTTGGATGGAAACATAAATGTTGTACAAAACACTGGGTTTTTGGGTTATGTTTAGAACACACAGTTCCAAATAGATGCAAAGGGAATACACCTGGTATACTGTGTGTGTGTGTGTGTGTGTGTGTGTGTGTGTGTGTGTGTGTGTGTGTGTGTGTGTGTGTGTGTGTGTGTGTGTGTGTGTGTGTGTGTGTGTGTGTGTGTGTGTGTGTGTGTGTGTGTGTGTGTGTGTGTGTGTGTGTGTGTGTGTGTTACAGATTAAGACACTAGGTAACCATGAAAAGAAAATCAATATCCTCAGCAGGATTAATTACTGGGCACATAGCACGTGCAAGCTTCAGTGTGTACAGACCACTGCTGTGCACACACATGACATTTGTTCACCTTGTACACTATCAGTTGAAGAATCTACAGGGCTGTAGTCTGCCTGGTACCATTTCACTCTTTATTGACGTTAAGCAATAGCTGTTATGTTAAGGGAATACGAGTCTCTATGTGTCAAGATGTGTGCGTGCTTTCTACAATAGCTGCTATGTGTGGTTAATCTCTCTTCGACAATAGCCTCCCTGAGCTGCCAGCTCTCAGGCCCACAGGCCTGGAGTGAAGCCTGGGGAGCGGGTTGGAAGTCACCCAGCCAGGACTCAAGGGACTGGGCTTGGACTGCCTCCAACTCTCCCTCTGTGGGGATGATTGAGGGGGTTGCAAGGACATTACTGCTCTGCAAGAAGAGACCAAGAGAGGAGGATGGAGAAAATAAAGGGAGAGGAGAACAGATGGAAGTGAATAGGAAGGGCAGGGAATGAGCAGAATAGGGGAAAGAGGATAGGCTAACATCTAGTTATGGCGATAAAAGCAGTATTCCCTATGCTGTTTGTGGTGCAACAGTAAGAAGGAGAAATACCCAATCTGTCTGTTTGTTGTTTGGGAATTCTTTGTCTTCAGTTAGCTCTGTGGCACCAAAAGGCTACTAAAATGTCTGTTAGCTGTAGTTAATGTTGCTACTAAATCTTTGTTAAGACAGCTCCATTTGAGTTCTATGGGTTAGGGTTAGGACATGGACTATTGGTTATAGTGATTTACTGCAAGGTATACAGTAACTAGGCTCACCATGGCAGTGCAAGGTGAAAAATTAAATGGCAACAAAACCTAATTTGTAAATGTATTCACCCAGTTTCAAATGGGCTTAATTGCTTCAATTAAATAACCCTCTTGACACCAAGTGTAAAGATACAGATGGCGCCGTTTTAGTGAGTTTCCTTTTTTCTAATTTCCCAACTGACACGGCAATCTTAGAAAGAAAGAACACATTCCAAGTTCACCATCTGTATCTTTACGCACGGCGGTGAGAGGGTGATCATTTATATTTTCTTTGAAACCTCAGAGACTGTACCAAATCCCATCTTAAATGATAGTCTTCTTAAGTCTACTTCAGTCATGATTGAGTCTGTGCTTCATCTGAAAATGGAATAGACATTCATTAGAAAGACAAGCAGAGACAGACACATTTAAAACATTTCTTAAATGGAAATAGCATAATCATAACTCAGAACTTGGGTATGTAATGTGTCCGCTCAATGTGCTGTGAGCAAGACTCATGGCTGTCATGCAGTGTGCTTTGTTTCAGAAAAGAAAAATAAGTCCAGACTCTTCAATGGGATTTGTTTTTGACATGCGATGTAGATATTTGACTCACATTGTCGAATGCTATCTCTAACACATTTGTAATTCTTAGTGATGGTTAGTTTGGTGTTAAATAACACTCGATTTCTGTTTCTTCCTCATCCTTTATGTTTTTTTAATATATTTTTTTGAAATGCAGTTTAATGCATTCAGACCAGATTTTGCCAACAGCAATAATCCACTAAATTGAAAACTATACAACTCTATCAAACACTCTGAACTTGTCTTCACTGTCAGCATCCTTTTCACTCTCCATACACTCTCTACAGTGTTACACTTCTCTGGCAGTTTAATTATTCAAGCATGCATTCATTTTACTACTGACTTTTTACTATAAAATGAACCATCTGTAGCATCTGCTCTATAACAAACACCAGTATCCACAGATATGGCAGATAAGGCACTGAATAACCAATTGATTTTAAACTGATAAGAATTGCAGTCTTATCAAATGCTGTAAAACTGAGGATTGACTTGTACACTGTATATTTAAACAATGAATGCAAGTTTATGCATGTTCATTTCCTCAACAGTTTTAATTCCTTTATGTTATGTATATTTAGGAAGTATTTATGTTTTGCTTTTGCAGATACACATTCAGATATACACACACTGCGGAGAGAATCCGTGTGAGAAAAGTGTTTTCAATAAGACCAGGAGCTTAGTGTATTCTGCGTTTAGAGGAGAGCAAAATGAGCAGTTTTTCTCCAAGGAAATATCTAGGAAGAGATTGGACAGCTACAGCAGTATGGCAAATGAGCTTAGACTGTGATAGTCAACAGGGATATAACTATCTCTCCCTCTCTCTCTTTTTCTCTCTTTCACTCCCTTCTATCCCTCTAGCTTCCATGCTTTTTTGCCACATTTTCCTCTCAGCTCTCATTTATTCCATCTTCCAATATGCACTTTTACTGTTGTTCTTTCCCTCGTGTTCTCTGCTGTGACAACATATCCATTGTGTCATTTGTTTTCCTCTTTAGAGGTGTACGAGACGCAGAGCGAGCTAGAGGGAGATACAGTATCCCCGTGCATTTAGCTGTGAGTGCATATGTGAGTGGATCTGTGTGTGTTTGTGACTGCTACAGTTATGCATGCCTGCCCTCACGCAGGGCATAAATCATCATTAGAGATGACAGGTGTGTGTGTGTGTGTGTGTTGTGTGTGTGTGTGTGTGCGTGCGTGTGTGCGTGCGCTAAGACAGGCCGACTGCAGCAACTGAGCTTCCCATGCTCAACAGGCTGCCTTATTGTTGCAGCTCCAATGCTCTGTTCCACTCCGTTTCCAAGGTTTCCCAGACCTGGGACTGCTGTAAAACACACACACCGACACACTCTGCACTGTCTCTGATAATGGGGTGACCTTGCACAGTGATGAGAGGCTGGTTGATAAACTCTGCTGAGAGTGTTTACTCTTCCTCCATAAAATGGCTCGCACAAGGCTAGCAGGCAAGTAGCTGTGTGGCGCTCAACCAGTGGTTTATCCAAACTGAAATATGGCCTCTGCACAGCAGCCATTTTGCAAACTGACAGCACAGGAGACATAAGCTGCATCAACTCACATCGACTGTGTGCCTCAAAGTCTGCAGAGAAAAGCTTGCGTTAGGCCAGGGGTGGGGAACCTCCGCCTCCGGGCCGTATACGGACCGCGGGACCATTTGGTACGGCCCTCGAGGTAATTTATAAACACACGCAAAAAAGAAAAACATTTAAGATATCTAGACCGCAAAAGAATTAAACAAGCGAGTTCCTTTTTTTCCTGGCCAAGGTCAGGGTCCTTGAACACAACACGAGCCTAATGTGTCATCACGTGGTATGTCTCGTCTGACAGGGGTGCTGTTCTGACGGAGAGCACCAGAACAATTCAGAAATGGCAGTACCCATAAGGAGCCGTACACATGCCGCAGTTTTTGCGTGGCTGTGTCTTTAGTCGTAAGCCCAGTGGCGATCTGTTCATCTGTCATACTGATCATACAGTCAATAACTTTGTTGTTATTAGCATCTGGTTAGCTAGCTATGCTAACGAATATAAGAAGCTTTTTCTCCAACCAGTAAGGTAAAGACACATCTTTATATTGAAGATTGAAGATTCAACTTATTGTCATTACGTGGTACAGGTACTATGTAACGAAACGGTTTCTCTGCATTTGACCCATCCTAGTGTTAGGAGCAGTGGGCTGCCATTATGTACGGCGCCCGGGGAGCAGTGTAGGGAACGGTGCCTTGCTCAGGGACACCTCGGTAGCACTTGGTCTTTCCGGGACTTGAACTGGTGACCTTCCAGTTGCCAAGCCAAATCCCTATGGACTTCGCCACCACCGCGAAGTGGTCATTATAGTTATAAAAAAACAAGAGAATAAAGTAAACAGGTATAAAATACTATATGACAGTAAAAAAAAGTTGTTATTAATAAACAAGAATACAGTTTGAAAGGGGAGTGATTTGTAAAATATCCATAAAGAAAAAGAAAATCTGTTTACGGTTCTGTTTCATATGGATGTTGAGAGATGTATCCATAGATCTCCTAATGTTGCTCTCAAAGTGCACCAGATTGATGCTTTTAACTTCAACTCTTAAAAAAGATCTTCCCGGGAGCATGTCCCCCGGACCCCCCTAGAGGAGGTTAGGTCCCCCCCCCACTTAAACCATGTTCACATGGATAGGAAACTAAATACATTTGCACACATCTTGTGTCCATATCTTTCTGTTTTGGTGTTCATGCCACACCCTGCACGTGCATGCATGCGCGAGTCATGGTAAGATATCTGGATTAAGGGGCTGCTTTTTCTTTGCACAGCATGAAAGAAAGGCGAAATGAATGGGCTGTGATTTTAGTATTTTTAAGCAGAGGTCAATAATTTGTACGGCCCTCGGAGGATTGTTGAAAAAATTGAAATGGCCCTTGAGAGGAAAAAGGTTCCCCACCCCTGCGTTAGGCCATATTTCACATTATAGTCAAGGCAGACACTTTACTTTTAAAGTTTTCTATTGTAGCACTTTGTTTCATTGATACTTTTTGGGCCATGGACTCTCTGCACTATTTGAATCATTCTTAAACATGTGTTATATTCTCAATCATTGTATTATCTTTATAATATTTATAAAGATTTCTACTAAAAGTAAATTATTCGAATTGTTCGATCTCTCCAATCCGTAGTCTGAAACTTGTTTGTTTGTGTTGATTAATATTTACAATTTAACAGTTGTTCTCAGTATGTGGTCCTTCTCGTGTTACAGTGCAGTCTTGCTTTTATGTGTAATACCCGTTTCTGAATGCTATACATTTTAACTCCTGTTGAATGCTCTGTTTTATTCTTCATTTTACTCTTCTCTCCTTAAAAGTCAAGCGACATCAAGGATACACATTGACATGAGTCCTTTCAGATTGTCAGTAAACAAGTTCAGGCACAAAGATCAATATTATCTGGAGATCACCAAATGATAAGGGGGAACTTAAACACAGGTATCACTTCCTGTAGGGGGTATCGGGTTAAAAAGAAAGGGGAGTTCTCGATAAGTTTCCTCTCTTAAACACTCTGCACTTCGATGACTCATTTGTGTTCGCCCATGTTATGAATTGATGCTAAGAAGAGGCCAAAAAGTGTTCTCACCCACACACTCACACAATGATAGATGGGCTTGGTGATGCAGTAGAGGAGGACATATGGTTAAGAGTTGGCTGGGGATTATTAATGATCATTTCCTGCTGCCCTCTAGTTACTGCAATCAGCTGCATTCATCAGGATGCTCGCTGAGAATAAAGGAAAGCGAGGGGAACTGTCTTCCCTTTTTCTTTTCATCTCATTCTGGATCTCTCTCTTTCTGATTTGTATGTCACTCGGTGTCAGATGCACCCTGCTAGGTCTCTCAGCTTTCTGGCTCAGTATTTGTGTGTGTTCTGTTATCTCTTTGGATATTTCTCAGCACTCAAAGCACTTTGACAATCCCTCTGCTTCTGGCTTCATTTACCTGGCAGGCCTCCAGTACTTTGACTGTGGTGTGTGTGTGTGTGTGTCTTTGCCAGTCCTAGTGTTAAGGGAGGTAGCAGAACCGACAGTTTATTTTCCCTTCGTTTCATTTGTATCCCATCATTCATTTGGTGCATATGGTTGTGTGTGCTTGCATCAGTGTGCTCGCAAAGGAGGCGGTAAAGACTCCTGCAGCAGTTTGATCCACTATCCTATACCTACCTTCTGACCAGCCAGTGTGTGTTTCTGTGTGTGTGTGTATTGGACACCAGGCAAAGGGAAATCAATGGTATTAATTTGCGGAGGCAGTGGTGTGAGCTGAGGCAATCTGCTGCACACTGGGAGCCACGCTTTGCTCTGATTTACCGTGCACACAGAGACCCTCCTCCTCTCCTCTTCCACCTCCCAGACTCACACCTTCCCTCCTTCTTCTCCTGTTTAGTTTGCATTCAGAGACAATATCAGTTTACAGTTTACGAGGCACACTGGAATGTCATGCTTCACTCGATCCCTGCCTCTCTCTCACACACACACATACACACACACACACACACACACACACACACACACACACACACACACACACTCACACACACTTTCCCTCCCTCACTAACTTGCTCGCTCTCGTGATCCAGGTAATTAAAAGGCAGGCTGCTCCATGGTGGCAGGAGGGAGGAGAGGACTACAGGGAAGGGCAGGGGAGAGTCACTACCACACACTGGTGACAAACTACCTCTGCCAGCACACACACACACACACACACACACACACACACACACACACACACACACACACACACACACACACACACACACACACACACACACACACACACACACACACACCTCTGTCTTACAGTACAACATGTCACAGATGGGGAAGATTATGTAGCTTTGCAGGATTGGTGGAGACCGATAAGTCTGCTCTAACTGGCATTCAATTAAAGAAGGATTACACTTAATACATTGGAGTAGATGCACCAGCAGACCACGCTTAATGAGAGAATGACTCAAACTTGACTTGAACCACATAATGTGACACACTCATACTCTTTTACATGTATTTTTCAATGCAGATAATTTATGTCAAAGGAACAGGTACATTCATTATTAATTGCAGCTCCTTAAAGGCCTCACCAGAACTTGGCACATATATTGCATTGTTGCTGTAATCCGAATCCTAAATAGGATTGGTTCATGTGAACCCCTGAGTGTGACAGGATTATATTAAATATATGTAAGACCCGCCTTCTTGACATTGGCAACATAATTAATAGGACAATGACAACCATGTGAAGTCTGACAAAGTCAAAATGTAGTAAACTGTCCTACAAGACTTGTCCGTAAAAATATACTTGCCGTGCCTAAAAGCAGATGCAACGGAATAATGAGGGAAAGGTTTCAAACATAAAATAAAGAAGCTAGTGAGGCTAACAACATCTCACATTCGCAAATGATACAGCATTTCATTAAACATTGTCTACAGTACGAGTCAGAAGGTATTACAGTCTTCACCGTCTCTCTCTAAAAAATAGGCAGGAACTTGCAATGAACTCCAAACTGAGTCAATTCTCATCTGTTTTATGAGTTGTTTAAAACAACATCATACATATATTTTCCCAATGATGACTAAACATGCATTTGATGAACACAGACGGCCATTTAAAAATAAAATATTATGATGTTTGATGATCCCCCGTGATAGTTTCATGGAATATGCCTATCATTTACTGTAGATGTACACATTAGGACAGAGCTGTGCCTACATTACTCCTCTGTTTTTATTATGGCAATTACGAGGCATTTTCAGCTTAGTGGTGGATGTTTGGTACATTTACTACAAACTAAATGAGCTGCCAATCTCCATTATAGCATCAGTATTTATCCTGGTATTTCATTCACGTACACTGGCTGTGATAAAACCCCCTTTGTCACAGTTATGAGATTAAAGTAAACCACATACATCCAGTTTTGAGATTTGAATGCAAACACAAACCAGGCAGACTGCTCTCTCTCTTCCTCTCTCCATGTGTCCAGCATCACACCAGACATGACTAATCCACTGTAGAGTGTCTTAATCCAATCAGACCTGTTGTCTGTTGATCCGAGACATGGAGGGCCACGGCTCTGATATCGTTAAACATGTGGGTACAGCACACTCATATTTCCATTCAAAACGTAGCCTTGCAATGGAGTATGCTATACAAAAGACCTATAGTATAACGTTGTTTCATTTTGACTTGAATCTTATTTTGTATTTTGGACCTGGCTTCCATCAGATACGTTTACCTTGGCTCACCAAGTTTAATTACCGGCAATGACATTAATAATAATAATTTCAGCAGGAATTGTGAGTTTAAAAAACAAGCATCAGTAGATAATGAGAAAACTGTTCAGCTAGATTACTTTAATCACTCTATTTTGAGGTCAAAACCAAAGTAAGTGCACCTAAAATGTAATGAGGGATGCAATGATTCGATCCACTGGAACATCACTTATCAGACAGTGTTGGAGGAAAACAAAGATGGACTATTTATAAAGGTAACCTTCTTCTTGTTCAACTTTTACCTTTTGTGCTACCTGTAGTTATGCACTTACATTCAGTGTTTCTTATCCAATCCAACTTTATTTATAAAGCACTTTAAAACCTCCAGACCAAAGTGCCGTACAGAGAAATACAAAATCACACTAAGGTGTTAAAATCATCCATTGTGTGTGTGTTCTCAGTTCGGCATAAATAACAGCAATTAAGATCATCTGTAAACTGTTAGAATCATTACTACCCTGTTTGGTCTCTTGACTGCTCATTTCTTGTTTGAGTAGACTTAAGTGGCGATGTTGTTGTGTTTTTAAAATCTCAGCGAGTGCTTTGAGTAAAACTTTTGAATCATGTTGTTTCATGTAATACCCCTACTTCTTTCTTACATGTTATGTTTCTACTGCCATCTTTCCAGTAAGGAAAAATTCCCGAACAAAAGTAATGAACATACAGTAGGACCTCAGATGTTATCTTGGTGAACAAAATAGCATTTCCTACCTGTAAAGCTGGGCAATAACTGAACATTGAAAATATGATTTATTGACTTTCACCATGTTATTGCTTTTTGTAAATGAAGGATATAGATTGTAATTTAAATAACACAAGAAAAGCTATTGAAGTTTTGGTTTAACTTGACTGAAGACAGTGGAGCACAGTTCCTTGCATTGATTATCAATACATTCTTTTATAAATAGATATACATTTGCAAACATTTGCCATTTTTGAGAATAGGGTTTTAAATTTGTTATCATATTGTATCGTAATATTTTCTTATGTATTGTAATCCATGTCAGTTACTTAGGTTGGTTGATCCATATCAGCCCAATCTCTCAATGCTTGGTTGCTGGTTCCCTGCTGCTCATCATCACTGACATGCATGGTTGCTGCTTCCCTGCTGCTCATCAGCACTGACATGCATGGTTGCTGGTTCCCTGCTGCTCATCATGACTGACATGCATGGTTGCTGGTTCCCTGCTGCTCATCATGACTGACATGCATGGTTGCTGGTTCCCTGCTGCTCATCATCACTGACATGCATGGTTGCTGGTTCCCTGCTGCTCATCATCACTGACATGCATGGTTGCTGGTTCCCTGCTGCTCATCATCACTGACATGCATGGTTGCGCTCCGTTTTTTAAATTGACTTTGGCTTCTATTTAAATGACATAAACAATGCAAAGCTGCCAGGTGGTGTTTATGAGGCCCTGAGTTATTACTCCCTCACTTCCATCTCCCACGTGGTGTTAAGATGCTTTCCATTTGATCTCTCGGGATCCTTTTCTTATTCATTGTTAAGTCATAGCTCATCACTCATCTTTGCTCTACTTTCTCACTTCTGTTACTTTCTTTCATAAAGCCATTCATAGTCTTTTCTTCCAGTCGTCATAAACAAAAAGCCCAGCCTTCCCCCTAGTCTCATACATCCTAGAAAGCACTGAGGGGAAAAGACCTTGGAGGAGATGAACAGGGATGATTTTACTTGTGTTGACTCGTCACTGACTATATTGCTGTTATTTCCGAGGATGTGGATTGTCGATGACTGATGTTGTGTTATAGCTTTTCTCTCTGTCATCTCAGCGAAGGAGAAAAATAAATACTTTTTCCAGTCTGCTTTCATCTCGGAGTCGTGCTTGGTATTGAATAGCTGAGGAATCATTTTCTAGTCCTAGTGTCGGGAAGACGGAACTCACAAGACAAATGGTCCAATTCTACTTTAACAGGCCTATTCATATTGTAATAGAGGGCTGGAACAAAGAAAGGAGGGGACATTAGGAATGGCACAGTCAGCCTTAGTCACTGTGTTTGACTCTTGGTGAATAAATGTGTGTGTGAGTGAGAGAGAAAAAGACAGCATGAGAGAGTTTTTTCTTTAATTCTCTCTGTTGGAGATGTACTACCTCAGGGATATTCTGCCATCTGATCCATTTTAGTCGTGTGGCAAACAGCCAGGGCATCTTTTCAATTACAGAGAAATGGATAGTGTGTGTGTGTGCGTGTGCAGGGGTTCGGAGTGTGTGTGAGTGAGTACACAGGGGAAGACTCAGCAAGGCGTAGAGAGGAAATAAAGAGAAGGAAAACGAAGATATTTTGAAAGTAGGCATAGTTTCAAACAGCAAAGGTGCAAGCCAAGGCGCGTCTGTATTCCTCCGTTGCTGGCCTAGGACTCGTCAAGAGGGAAGAGACTGAAAGCAGATGAGAAGAGGAGTGGGATTGAAGAGCTGGAATCGGACGGCTTTGCCATGGAGGGAGAAAATACTGCTCCCCGTCTGTCTTTAAGCCAAGCAATAATTTAAAGCCTCGGCCCTCTGAAGCCTGGGATCCACATTCACTGGTCATCTTAAATCAAATCAGGGCACGGGCTGGCCGCTCTGTGGGTTGGCTGTGTGTGTGTGTTGGTCCATACACACATGCAGAGAGCCCCCGGTCTACTCTGAATTATTGACGGTGGAGAATAATTGATTGGTTCACCTTCAGGCCTATCAGCCTCTGTCTGAGTGCACCACCTCATATCAGCCAGCCGCCTCCTACTCTCACTCCCTCACACAACTGCTTTGTTTTTTGATTCCCTTTTCGCCTTCTTTTCTTCTTAGTTTTCTGAAGGATTTCATTTTACAAAAAAAAACAATCCAACATGTTTTCTCAGTTGGAAGTTGCCACACAAGATGGTTTTGGTGATATCTGCCTTTGTTTTCAAGATATCTGCCTATACAACTCTACACTGTTCATCAAATAAAATGCTGATTGATTCCATTTCTTTGCATCTCAATCTAGCTCAATTGAAGTTTCTGTTATTACTAACCTTTCAGCCTTCTCCTTGCTTGTTCCCTTGGTTCTTATTGCTTTCTGTGTCTTTGCTCCCGGGGCTGAGACAGCTCTGACCATGACAGGCTGTGCAGTATGTGATCAGTCATGGCTAGCTAAAGTGTACCGGCACATGCATCCAATCAATAACATGATTCTGCAGGCAGGAGATGGCCATGACATACATGCACACGCCCTAACACACACACATTGGAGCAGAGGGGCACACACATGCTGGGCTGACTTACAACCCGCTGCTTTGACAGGGTGGAGATGAGGTGAGGATGGATGGATAGATGAATGGATGGATAGGGGGGGGTTGGAATGAAGGTAATGGAGAGAGGTGAATGGCGCAGATGCTGCTGCTGGATAACTGTCAGAAACGATGGAGTCTGACACACTCTATCCTGTTTTAGGCCTCGACGAGAGCTGGGCTGTTTATGATAAGTCTGCAGGTATGGATTTTTACATCCTCCAACTATAACTCTAAAGGCTAAAGTATGGGCTGCCTGTTGGGTCTTAAAGTTTTAAACCCAACAAAATATAGAGCTCAATTACCGGCTTACTGTGCAAATCTTCCAGTCAGTGAATGCTCCAAGCATCTCTTGGGTTGTTTTGGGGTCCTTTCTCGAAACAACACACTATCCGAGTCTACTGTATACACTGCAGCATGAAGGCACAATGACAGACTATAATATACCCTACTGAAGTCATAGCATTGCACAGATTCCACATAACGCCACATAATGCCACATAGTGTGCTGTATCCCCAGCTTTATAGCGTTCTTTCGTTTTATTGAAAATAGAATCACCCTATAGTCGACTAGGCCTGCAATTCAAATGATATTCATGCTTATTACGCGGACCCTATGCTGTTTGTACAGTTTAATTTAAACTGTATGAAACTCCCTGTGCTCACAAGTGATAGTGTATCACAGCGCACACTGCACATCCTGATTCAGCATTATTTCATCTACAAAGGAGGAGCAGCAAATTCCCCACTGGCAAATCTCAATTCTCTTTTCTCATGTGAGTGTAAACAGCCAGCACCTGCTGCTTGTTGTATCCATATCAGTGTTGTGCTGGTGGGATGCACGCAGTACTCATGTAAATGTGTGAACCTGGATTAGACCAATGGGAGAGTTAGGATAGTGTAATCCTCTCTCCTGTACACTTCATTATCATATTCACACCACAGCCGTCTAATAATCCCTCTGACTCGACCAATCTCAGAGAGACAGACAGAGGGTGAGACAGAGAAAGATAGACGGAGAGAAGCATCCTTGTAGCATCTCCTCACCCACTGCTTTCTCCTCTGAATGTGCTGACTCCATCAGAATACCTCACAGCTAAAAGAGAAGTCAATTAACCTGCATGTGTCTCTGCTCGCTCCCCTGTGTGTGGGTACGGTGTGTTTGAGGGTCTGTGTGTAAGTTTGTGTGCCTCAGAGCTTATGTGTCTGCGTTTGTCTATTTGAATGACAGGCAGGGGCGCGCTAATCCTGTCGCCTTAACTTGTCAACACAGTCAACTCTCACAAACAGGGACACAAAAGCATTGACAGAGATAGTGACAAACACACAATAACTCAGAAGTAAGTCTATTCCATCCTAACCAGGATAATAAATCATTCAAATGTGTTTCACAGGGTGTTTGTTTTATGAGCGTCCTAGTCATACTGAGTCATACTGAGTCCCACTGCTAGCAAGTTTTTCTTTTACCGTCACATACTGGCAGAAGAACACGACTTCTCAGTGGGATATAATTATTAGATGGTCCTCAATCTCAGCTTGGTGTCTGTCTTAACTGTGACAATATGAAGAGGGAGAAAGAGAATGGTTAATAGAGACAGACAAAGTGAGTGTGTGAGAGAGAGAGAGAGAGAGAGAGCGCAGTACGTGCAGTACGTGCCACCAGAGGTAATTAGCAGAGCAGCTGTTTGAGAGGGGGAAGCTATAGCCGTGACACTTCAGGAAGGAGCTGTGGGAATAATTAGTCTGTAACACCCGTCAAGCTTTCACAAACTGGAGATGTGTTATTCTACTTCTGCTCTCCACCGAGGAACACCAGACCTCCACGCATGGTCCTACACCTACTGATTTACAACCTCAAATTGTGTGTGTGTGTGTGTGTGTGTGTGTGTGTGTGTGTCCCTTATTCAGAGCATGTTAATTGGGTATTGATTGTGGTGCAGTCAGTCATGATGTATGACAATTTCAGAGGATTGCTTGTTATATACTGTGTATATTTATATTCATATATATATGTGTGTGTGTGTGTTCCCCCTGCCGATAACAACACACCATTTTCTATCAAGCCTTCTTAGCGGAAAACCTTAATTTCTTCCTATACATTAACCCGATCAATGAACCTTATTATAACAAGGCCATACAACCATTATGCATAACATTTAAATACAACAAAGCCGACTTTGGCAAATAACATTTTGCTCTTCCTTTGTGCCAGAATAGATTTTAAACAGCAGGATAGTCTGTAATGTATTTATTGGCTAAGTGTAGTTTAAAATGTTTGCCGTGTAGCTGTGGATTGCAGCGTTCATCAGCAGCAGAAGCATATACCTTACAGAGTAGTGGGGATGTGGGAGTACTAATAGGAAAAGTGTTAGTTTATTGGACAGTAAAAATACATGGATTTAATTAAACAGGCCCACTTTATAGACATTAAGGTTTTGAATTTAAATTCAGAGATTCATATATACGTGCTTGGGAAAGGCTTTAGAATCATTATTTCAAACACATTATCATTAATTGATATTAAAAAGATTGTTTTATATGGGCTCAATACTACTTCATAGTGTTTTAAAGCGATCTTATAGATTTTCAGCTGGTTCTATCACTGTCACTTTCCAGTATAGCAAAGTGAAATACTGAGTTTCTTGAGTAGTAGGACTATATTCTCCATCTGGAAAAATGTTTAATACGATTTAAACGTGTATAACAGATAACATGACATTTTTACAGTGTGTTAGCAGTCTGCATTGGCTTCCTCTGTGTACAGTTGGATTGATGTTCACTCCGCAGTGTAAGGAGTCATTCATGAAGACCTACAGTAAATGTGCAGCAGCAAATAAAGTTACAGAGGCCATTGTCATCTGTCTCCATATTTCCGCTGCTATAGCAGTAACCTGGTTATTGTGCATCTAACCACAGCCATGTCACATCCCCGGTGTCACATAGTTGTGACACTGTGAGTCCCTTTTTTCACTGCTGACGCATTTAGCAGCTGCTCTCTTTCCCCCCCCCCATACTCCATCAGTGTGTGTGAGGGTGTGTGTGTGTATTTCCGCGCCCTAAGCACTCTCTACCTAGAGATTACCCTTCATTTTGCAGTGAGCCACTGGAGCTGCTGACACAGCTACTTCCTACAGGGAAACTTTGCATATGCATTGACTCTGTATGTATATGTGTGTCCCCTTGCTCTCTCCTATTCCCTCCACAGTACATTATAAGTTACTGTATATTGTAGACCAGCATGCCTTTGAAACTGTCACAGCACTTTATTTCATTCATTACTCTTCACATATGACTTTGACACATGAGACTTTGTGTTTACTTTGCATCTTACTCTGTAGCTTTGAATGTTGAGGTTGTTCACAAGTCCTTCAAAGGCCCGGTGTGTGTAAGAAGGTGGACATCAGCATGTGTGTATCATTTTGTATGGATGATGCCATGGGACTGGTTTTATCCCCAGCGCTCTGAGACAGCAGTCAAACGGGTCATAAATATACACGAGCATCTGGTTGAGGTTCACACACACACACACACACACACACGCACACACGCACACACGCACACACGCACGCACACACGCACGCACACACGCACGCACGCACACACGCACACCCGTGCACACGCACACACATATCCAAGGCCCAAGCGACCGGAAGGGCGTTGGCTTTTTTCTCCCCTGACAACGCTGACACCTCCCAGTGGGAGCTCGCATCGTTATGGCAACTGGGACAGTCGGATTTGCATATTCATGAATACTAATGAATGTGCTGGAATGGAAATTGAATGTTAAAACTTTATTTTTTTCCTGGGGCCATATGGTGGACAGTGCTCAGGGAGGGAATTGAGTTCACTTTGAATTTGTTTATGCATGTTGTTATAGGAAGGATGAAGGGAAGGGCTGAGCAGGAGGACATGTACTGTATGCTGAGTGTTTGTGTTTCAGTCAGCCAATTATAGTCAGGGACAGAAACTTAGGGAGTCTGATAGTGGGGTCACAGCAGGGTGCTTCTGAAAAGTGTATTTATTTGTTGTCTTTGTGCTTGTTGCTTCTGTGAAAGACTGAAAATAAAAAGTGGAGACTGGTGTGGAGTTTTAGTGCTGCTACTGAGAGCCTGGGCTTCTAAATTGATCGCATGGATACTCAATCCATTCAAACCACTTTACTACAGTTGAGTGTAAGGGGCAGAATGACCTCCATGGACCACTCTATTAGTCTTGTGATATGAAGATTGTGTCTTCCTTTTATGCCGTACTCAACTCGATCATACTCTTACTTAGTATTGTTTAAAAATGCAGAGGGAGCTGCTTCTGATTAGGGCTGCTCGTTATTAGGGACACATGTGATATGCGATATCATTGTTGAATGTTCCGATGATGATATAACTTGTTAAATAAACAAATATGTAAATATACGTTGTTAATGTCTTTCTGCTTTTGGTTTGGACCCCAGTCGGTAAGTAGCAGACACTGAAAAAGGAAGTAAAAAGCATTATTTCAATTCCAACAACGTGGTATTGTTGTTGAGTCTCAGTGTAGCAGGCATCGTGACATCGCTGCTGCTGCCTCTTGCGTTTCCATGTGTCATGGTGCCGGTGGCTGATGGAACGGCACTCTCGTCGTTCAACCTTTTCAAGTCGGAAAGAGGCTGTGATGATGACCGGACGTTTCCTTCATCAAAAGGCAGAATATAAACTAATAAACGAGCATCTGATGTGTGTAAAGTTCGGATTGGTTATACTGTAATGTAGCAACCTGCTGTCCTTTTTAGCCGATCAATTGAAAGTAAACAGTAGCTGGCGGCATATCTCAGAGGCTGCAGATAATTGTGTTACGTCTGGTGGTTGCAACATGCCACGCATTAAATCCATGTTAGTAAAACTTCATCTTTCTTGAAACCAAAATTCTTCCAAATAACAGATGTGCTTTATTACATGTGTTCTTTCTCTCCTTCTCCATCACCCCAAATGTCCTCGCTTGTCTCTCTCCCTTCACATAGAATAGGCCACCATGTTTGCAGTTCAAGCAGTCCTAGCAACACGTTTACTGGGACTGTTTATATCGCGAAAACGATAGATGTTTATATTTTGTGCCGCCCTTCTTCTGATAAAGATGTTGAATATAAGAAACTGCAGATTCAGTCACACCAAGGAGATGCTGCTTATGCTATTATGAAAGTGTCATGTCCCTCAGGGAAACAGTAAGAAGGTCAAAGGTCAAACATTTGAATAATCTGAAAAATACTGCATACACTGAAACAAGCGAGTTCTTTCGCTTTACGCTTTAAATCTCTCTGAAGAGCCTCTTATTTGATCCCCTCTTTGTGGTATCTTCCATACACTGAACTGCTTTAACAATTCTTTTGAGTCCTTCCTCTTGTCACACAGTAACCTCTTCCCTCTCTCCATCCTCCCGACATTCACCGGTGCAACTGAAAACAAGAGCTCCTCAGTGGCCTGGGGCTGACTGCTGCTTTTAAAAATGCCATTTACTTCAGATCACACACATACTGAATAATTGCAAAAATGTTGTCCGCTCCACTAAAATTATAATTGCCACCTTTTCTAACTTTACTGAATAGATGAAAGTACTCCTGCAAGCCTTCAATTCCTTGGTGCACGGCACAGGCACACACACACGCACACAAACACACACTGGAGAGAGCAGAGAGAGAGAGTCCCTAGAGATTGTTGCTTCTCAAAAAGGAGACGTTTACAAGTGTTCCGTCTCATCAAGCCCCTCGCCTCCTCTGCACCATCACAGAGGGAGGAATACAGGTTAAATTGTGTGAAATCACCGTGACAGCACATGCAAATCCACCACAGCCCACCCACAATGGGACCCGTCAATCTGAAAGACTGTCTTCCTCCTTCCATATAGACAGGCATATGTGCCTAATCAAAATAAACCTTTTTCTTGGTGCCATCAGGATAATAATGTAGCTTTGCCTGAAGTTGTTCGCCTCCAGTCCATGTCTCACCCAGCCAATCACAGCCATTTGACCCCTTTACCTTGTTCATTTCGTAGGTTGTGCGTCTACATGTTTATGTATGAGATGTAATTTGCATGTATATTTCTGAAAAACATACATATTTCCAAGAACAGTCTCACCCAACTGAGTTCACCCCTCACAAGCAAATGATTTGCTTCATCTTATTGTGTACGTGTTTGCATGAACATCCTTATGTTCAGTATCTGCTACCTGAGAGGATTCTTGTATATTTGGCAGGAAAAACATGTTGTCCTCTCTAACTGCTTATGTTTGACCTCCCCCACTTCTAATCTCTACTCATATTTGTCTTATCAGATATATTTACACATGCACACTGGGATGTCTTCCTTCCAATTTCCTCCTGATCCATCACATCTCCTATGGACCAAATCCCTTTGTGGATTTATACGTTTATTTCTTTACTTCAGTGCCTAAAACAAAAATGGTTTATTTTTCTGTCCAACACATTGACTGCCATCTTTGTCAACTAAAGTGTGTTCCCTGTTGTAAGATCATGTGCTTTATCCACTGCAGTTAGATGTTGGGAAAGGTTGTATAGGAGAAGTCAACTATGTTGTAGTATAGCAGCTGCCGGTGTTAATGCTGTTCCCTACAAACAGGAAGTATCGGAAACAGCGGAAGAAGTTTGGACTGAAGCCGAGTGTGATGTTACACCTATTATCACACACTGTTCCACGGTGTAGTGAGAGTCACAGCTAGTCTCTGCGCACAGGGTGACACTGTTTTTACACACGAGCACACACTTTCTCACACAATGTGCATACAAGTACAAAGTGCACAAGATAAAACAAGAATAAAGCTATCCCTCTTCTTAGAATATCACATACTGATTGAACATTGGAACTTTCTATATGCTTGCCAAGGCATAGCTTTCTTCATCTTAGTCTCTGTGTTTAGTGTGTGAGTGTGTGACCAAGTCCCCAGCCTCTTTTAGTCGCCTGTTTGGTGTTTTTTGGCACAAGTACAATTAGCATTTCGATATTGCCTCATTATGATCTTTAACTGAGTTGATGAGTGTAGATTATGCATCTTGGTACTCAGCTACTTGCCGCAGTGGGTGCACATGTACATACATCCGGGCAAACGCATGCATACAAAACTCTCACTTGGAACTTAAATGAATATGTATGTGCTGCAGAGGGACAGAGAAGGAAGATGAATAGCAGTGTTGTTTTACACACTGATTCGCTGTCTCTTCCAGTCAAAGCAGAATAAAGTAGCACAGAGAAGTACGGGAGAACGGGATTGCACAAAAGAAGGTGAGGGGAGGGGGGGGGTCATCTGTTCTCCGCAGCATTATTCACTCCATATTGTGTCGTTCTTTCTGGCGCTTTACTTCCTCACCCACTCCCAGTGGGACATGCTCCCTTCTTATCTTTCCATTTCTTTCTTCTCGTGAGTTTCAGCTGGGATAACAAGCTAAAGTGATGAAACGTAATAAAGACAAAGGATGGCAACAAAAACTTTCCAAAAGCTGAAGGATCAAAGAAATGAAAGCCTATTGCCTGCTAACATTAACACACTTATTGCAGTATACTTTCATATTAATGGCTCATTGATATTACAGCAGGTCCCACTTTTGACTTCCTGTCTCCCGCTTACTCTCACTCTATAAGCCTATCTTTTAATCTGCTTAGATGAAGTGATAAAAAGCCAGTTGGAGACGAGTGAGCAAGGCAGACAGAGAGCGAGAATGAGCAAGGGATGTCTGGATTTAGATGGTGTTTTTTAGGCCGCTGTGCGCTGTTACCAAGCAACAAGCAGAAAAAGTCCTGAGTCACTCGGTTTCTGTGGTGAAAGCAGCTGATCTCGGGAAGGTCCGGGTGAAAGGTCAACGCAGCCCTCCTTCCAAGAATATATTGACTCAAAGCAAATAAAGACGATGTAGAAGTCGCTCAGGAATCGCTGGAAAGTTGGAGTTTGATGTTGTCCTCTGTGCGTTTGTGAAGAAATGAGATGGTGTGTGTCTGCATGTGTTTTACATGTACTGCACTGCTTCTGTATGTCCTTGAGGGCTGTTTTGTTATCACGCATGCATGCAGAACATACATGTGCATGTCTGTGTGCAGGTATAGTTGAAGTGACCATGAATCTGAATTATTCATAGCGTGGGAGCCCGTGAGACCTTCAATCTTCAGTGTTACAAATCAGTACCTTCCTCCCAGTATGTGACAGACTTCACGCTTCAGTATCTGGATAGCTTAGGCTGTGGTTTCACAGTCATTTTAAATATATATTTTTAAAGGCCAAATATTATATACTGGAATATTTATAAAACTGTCATTGTTGGATGGATAACTTCCCTACTACAACCAACTAAATACATTTAAAAAAAAAAAAAAAAGGTTGGATCAAGAATATGTTGACACTGCAGATTTAAATATAAATCAAAGGCAAAGGTCACAATGCATTGAAATAAGAGGTTGCAGTGGGGATATAGCTGGCCAAATCGAGCACCAATGTTATGCTGAATATATTAACTATGCATTAGCATTATTATTGTAGGTATGGGAGGGTGGGAGTCCTGCAGAAAGGCTAGGGTTGATTTGCTAATTAGCACTAAACACAAAGTAAGGCTGATGGCAGTGTCACAGTGTCTAAATCTTTCATCAGAAAGGTTTTGTAAGAACTGACATTTTCCCCTGAAGATGGTGCCCGATTAGACTTCTGGAAATGATCCTGGACAAAATCCATGACAGTTCATCAAATTATTATTTGGACATTTGTCTTTAAACCCTTAAGGTCAACCTCATGTTGGTGTCAGAGGAAATAACAGGGAATCACCAAAGGGATTAGGATACATTTGCTTGGACTGGTAATGTCTTTAAATCCTTTGTTTCGTTGTAGATATTAAAGTATTTCATGTATTCTAGATCCTAATTCCTACGTGACCTTTAGAATTCATTTAAACTAAACCGCTCTCTCTGTCATATTTGTTCATAAAGTTCAAATATGATTTCTTACTGTTTTATATGTATATACTGTACAGGTAATACACTAAGTGTAATCTGTCAGTCTGAAGTCAGGCAGTCTAAATCCATTTCTTCTTTGTTTAGGTTGCGAACATGCATGTGTGCATTGATTGAAGTCCCGACAGAGCAGTGCTCTTGTTAGTCTGCCAGTAGAGCCTTTGCTAACTGTACAGCCAAACATTAAGCAGTTTTAGTAGTTTATATTCTACTCTACATGTTAAACTGTAAATCTGCATGTTCATGTGAGTATGCACCAAACAAAATCCCATGAGATTGAAAACAGATGACATGTTACAAGTGGCATTGTTGCCATGTCGCCATCCCCTGCAGTGAAAGTTGATCATGCGTTGGGCTGTCCAGTGATCAGAGCTATTAATCAGTGTGAAGCAGACAGACAGTGGGCGTGCGGTGACTCAGCTCCCGTCTCATTGTGTCTCATTGTGTGTCTGTCTGTGTGTGGGTTGGCCGGCAGCTCACTGCGGCCCTAAAGATTGACGGGGAAACCTTTGGTGGGTGTCGATGATGATTCATAAAACTAATTCCTGTCGTAAATATACACACACACACACACACACACACACACACACACACACACACACACACACACACACACACACACATGCTTTAATCAATAGTTGACTGGCAGATGCTCTCTGTGTGTCTACATCTTTCTCTCTGTGCACCATTTTAAGTCTTTGCAGCGCTCCTTACTGAGTATGTGGCCCTGGGCGGCTGATTTAATGGATGAATGAAGCGCTTGCTAATAGCTGCACATATGTACGTCTTTGCACTTGCATACACACACACACGCAGACAAACAGACATACACACAAAAGTCACCGGTATGCACGCTTCTACCCGTAATAACAGCAACTCAAATCGCTGCCACTCGGCTCCTGTCAAGCAGCGTGAGGGAGGGAGGGAGGGAGGAAGTCTGCCAAAAACAGTGTATCAAAGGGGGAAACAGAGGGAGAGTGACAGAGGAGAGGCAGTGTGACTGTGACTGTTATATAGTGTGTGTCTCCAAATAGCTATTGTTTCATTTCTCCAACTGACAAGTGTCTTGTCTCTTCCAACACACTAAATTGTTTGTTGTGTGTAAGGAGGACGTTGATCAGAGATGACTAGGTCAGAGAGCAGCCACTTGTTTACACAAAGCTGCCTCTCATCATCGTGTCATGAGTAAGATAATGATTGTACAGGCGGAGCGACTGGTATGGTCCAAGTCTCTGACAGTTGGCCCCATTTTTAGCTCCCAAAATTCTTTTGACTGCAGCAATTTGATTTCTTTCATGCTGTGCATGCAGTGTCAAGCAGTTCCTTTAATCGGTCCCAGTGAGATTGTATCACAGAGACCTCACACACCCTCCAAGTGCAGAAACGACTTTAATCTAAATGCAACATTTGTCACAGTGCAGGGTAAATATTCAGGTGAGCGTGTATGTTTTGTTCCTTGTATATTTTGTTGCGTCTCGTGAGGGAAGGATAAGGTTAATGTACAGAGAGAGAGAGTGTGCTACAGAGGATTATTCAGATGCAGAAGGGATTTTCATGGGCTTCATGTAATGAACACAGCAGCTTGTAATCAAATCACCGCTGCGCCGCCTGCCTATACTGTGTGAGGGTGTGTGTGTGAATTACACCAAGAGGATGTTTTCCATTTAATACAAATATAGATTTTTATATCAAAGTTTAATGTACTTATCCAAATTACTGCTGGTATGTTCGGAGATCTTCCAATTGCGAATGAAAGTAAGAAATATATAGTCTAATTTCTACATACCCTTTGAGTTACATTAAAGGGGCCCTATTGTGCTTTTTGGGGTTTCCCTTTCCTGTAGTGTGTGTGTAGGTTTATGGGAATCTAAATGGTCTGTGAAGGCTAAAATCCCCAAGTTTCCTCCAGATGGAGTTACTCTCCCACACACTCACTGCCTCCGTCTCCATTGGACTGAAAACATAATGACATCACCATGTAACACTTGCGCTTCTATTGGCTAGCGTTCCAACACACTGTATGTGATTGACATCTCTAAGCGGTTGACCAATCACAACAGAGACGGCCAGCTAACCAATCAGAGCAGACTGGGCTCTGGTTTCAGACAGAGGGTGAAAAGATGTGCTGCAAAACACATGTCATAGTGGAGGCACAAAACACAAATATGAACCTGAAAGTGAGCAAAATAGGGCCCCTTTAAGACAAGCCTGTGTATATCTGTGTGTATTCATTTTTTTGTGTGTGTAGTGTGTGCAGCAAATGAATGGACATGACTCTCGTGGCTGGGACATGGATGTCAGCCGTGTAATCCAATCACAGGGCTGGTAAATCAAATTACAGAGAGCAGCTAAGAGATGGGTGTGTCTATATAGTGCCAGGAAGATAGATGGAGCTGGGCTCTGTGCCTAGAAACACTGTTAGTTGTCAAGCCGCCTTGCAACGGCAGACATGTTGGTCAACTGGTGTGGAAGATTAACACTGAGAATTAATGCTTGCAGTTGATCGGTCTAAATCAGGTATCCAATGTGGCTGTGGATAGTCAGTAACTAACAAAAATTGCAGTTCTGTTGAATCAGCTAGCTCATATTTCAGACTTTGTTGACTGATTCACAAAAAAGTGACTGTAAACCTGTAGTGCATCTTCAATATTCCCATAGAAGTGTAATACATAGCAATTAAAGGAAACCGAGAAACGCCCCTCAGGTTCAGAGTTATTGTTGGGGAGTAGGAAATAAAAGTGGGGACTGTATTTCTCGGAGGATAAAAAGGATGTGCTTATAAAAAAAATCCAAAATCTAATTCGTTTGCCGCCTGCTTCCTTCCATTTGATTGATTTTCTCTATGCAGACAAATGATTGGTGTCACATTAGGTGAGGGCTTGTTTGTTACTCTTTCACAGCCTGTTCTAACGTGACACTGTACAAATGGCTGCGGACAGCATTTGTGTGTTTCTGAGAAAAAGGATGGGTTGGGGAATCTTATGGCGCGTTTCCACTACAGCGCGGAGCCCGGTTTAAGAGGGCTGTGACGTCAGTGGCCCGACTTTGGTTGCGTTTCCACTTGGCCTAGTACCGGCCGGCGGGTCCTAATTCACAGTTTTTCTGGCCTCATAAAATCGTGGTTCTAGGGCCAGGAACAACCAGGCTGAGTTGTGACGTCAACACTCTCGACTGCTGATTGGTCAGAGAGAATCGTCACAATCGGCGCGCGAGATAATCCCTAGCGTCGCATATATATATAGCGAAGCTTGCAGCATTTTTATAAACAGCATTTTTGTCAACAGAGGAGCTAAAATGGCAAAGAAAAGCACGCCCTGGTTGGTCGAGGAAGTGACGACGTTCCTACATTACATTGCAGATGATAAGATCCAGCGGGAGCTCGACGGGACAACTCGCAATATTAAAGTATTTCAGGAGGTCTCTACACAGATGTCCACAAGGGGCTACTCGAGGACTGTCGTGCAGTGTAGGGAAAAACTCAAAGAGATGAAGAGTGAATATCGCTTGGTCAAAGATAATAACAACAGGAGTGGTGCCAGTAGGAAAAACTGGAAGTGGTTTGAGCTAATGGACACCATTTACGGCCATAGACCGGCTAGCGTTGGGAGGGATGGAGGCCTGGACTCTGCAACGGCGTTACTGGAGTCTCTGCATGGTACGTTTTTTCTAACGCTCTGTTATTTGCTTGAAAGCGTTGTGTCCCTATCTGTTCTAAAGCTCACTTCTAACAAATAAGTCGTCACGGCAGTTTTAAGCAGCGTGACTCCGCCCACCAAAAAGCCGATCGCGCCGCCTACACTGCGTTACTATAGTTACTGCCCCAGTTCCTAAACTGTAATGGAAACGCGCCATTAAGTGAGCTGGTCCTAACAAGGCCTAACGAGGCCGAGCGAGGCCGAGCAAGGCCGGGCTCCGCGCTGTAGTGGAAACGCGCCATTAGAGTAGAACAGAGCTGGGAAAAAAGACAGAGGCTGCTTTAGTCAAATTGAAAAATTAAAAGCACGGAAGTAAAATCTGTTGAGTTACGAGGTAAAAGATTGAAGAGATAAAGGATATAAAGAGTATGCAAGCAAGACGGGGAACAAATTAAATGTAAATGGCACTTGAATGTAATTGTATGTCTCTTCTCTATCTTTTTTTCCATCAGCAGGAAATGCTATTGAATCTCTATCCGAGGCCTTGGAAATGGAAAACAAATCACACTTGAAAGAAGCTACCTCGTTAGAAAGTTCTCGTCTAAAAATCCCCCTACCCACTTTGAAAAAGGATAGATGGTGCAATGCTGTTGAAAACGGTTAGCGCAGGCCGTGTGTATCTAAAAGGGGTTAGCAATTGCAGCTTGTGCTTTGGTAATCATGACGTTTGTTCTCTGGTGAATGCTAACGTCGATGCTAACCCAGTTTCATCAATGCTAACGCTGTCTTCCAAATTGAATTAATTCACAGGAGGATGTCAACAATAACCCCTAGAGCGTGTATGAGAGGGAACAGCTGAATCCTGAGTGTCTTCGCCTCTTTTTGATTCTGATACAAACGCAGCCTTGCCTCGTCTCGCAGTGTCTATTTACATTTTTCTTTACAATCTTCTCCCTTTTTTACTGAAAATCAGACGTACATTCACTCAACATGCTGACAAGATTCAGAGCGATTTTAATCTGCCTTTTGCATCAAAAATAATGATAGGGAGAAAGCAGACGTGTGTGTGTGTGTGTGTGTGTGTGTGTGTGTGTGTGATAAACTTAATGTTATGCATTAGCTAAAATTGTCTTCATCACAAGAGACTGGGTTGTATAATCCAAGCCTGTTTGAAGTATAAGTGTGTGTGTGTCTGTACACTACATGCCCACACACGCACGTACACACACGCTCGTGTTCACACTTGGGTCCATGTGCACACACATGCACATGCTTGCCCGGATGGATTATTTGCTGTGTGCAAGAGATCCAACGGCCTCAGCCAATTCTAATGAACCAATTATAGTAAAGTCTTTTCCTCCTCTTCTTCCATTTGATAGTGAGTCATACTGTGGACCAAGCTGCTTTACTTTATTGCATCTCATTAATTTAACCAAAACAATGTTTGAAGTCAAATCAGCTGTTTGAAAAGAACATGCCTTCGAAATAAGGCAGAACAAACATGTACCGCATGGGTAGAATGTGGAGTTTTGTCCAGGAAATAATCAATCCGGCTATAGCACATGTCCATTTGGTCGTGTTAAAACTACTAAAACGGAACACCAAATGTACTTGGGTGGTCGTTAAAATATCTTTGCGGCACACTCAATGTACAAAACACTGGTTCTTGATTTGAATATATACCGAAAGCACTTGAAATGTTTGTTGAAGCCTTTAAAAAGCCTTTTTACACATTTAACCAAAAGTCACAGATCTACCTGGTCGTAGAGGTGCATCAGCTCAGGGGATTGGCTTGGAAACCGCAGTGTCACTGTTTTAAGCCCCAATTGGACCAATCAGGGCACCTAGGCCCCCTTGCTCAGATACCACTCCTTCAGTGCATGTGAATAGGTACATTTTGTGTATGTGTGTATATTAGTGTGTTATATCTAAAACAACAAAAAGTGTGAGGGATTAAAACATGTCTTGTTCTTCTTGGTAAACCAATAGGTTTTGGAATTGAAACTCTCACACAAAGTTAACAACACAAATTGAAAGTGCATATGTGTAAAATATGGCCATGATTTTTGTTTAAAATCCTAACTTTGATCCTCACTGGAGATAGAATATAACCGTAGGTGCTATAACGGGTTATCCTAGGACATGGGTTTGTTGTGTGATGTGATTCATTTCTGAAGGTGTTTGCCTTTTGTCTTTATTTGTTTACATACAATCTAGCATTTGTTCAGTTGAAGCTGTTTTTTCTGGTTTTCATACAATTCAGGTTGTCTGTGTTCTTTGTTGCTATAGGAACCATAAAGGTCAATAGAATGTGTTTTGAGTGGGTCTGTGAAGGCTCTGCGTAGGAGACACATTTACCTGTCTAAGCAACAGAGAGCGAGGGAGAGAGAGAGGGAGGGCAAGACTCTTTCTTTATTTTTTGCATCTCCCTGTTTTTGGTCCCTCCCTCAAAATAAACCCTTTCCTCCCAGCCTCCTCTCCTCCCCCCTTCTCCCCTCTCCTCACTGCTTTATAGACAGATCTCATCTCCTCTCTTGCACCCCACATTGTACTTCCAGAGCTGCATTCTCATCGACACTGACAGCTATCTAATTGCCCTTGCATCCCTATGAGTAGCCATGAAGCGCAGCCCACCAAACCCCCCAAACCCCCCCCCCCCCCAAGCTATTACCAGAGCTAGTTCTCTGCTACATTGTGTGGTATTTTATACTGCGTCTTTCATTGTGCAGCGCCTGTAGCCAGTAGTGCCTCATCAACTTACAGCTCGATAGAGTTTAGTTCAGAACGGAGGATTTCCGTCAATGATGGGAATTGGTAGGGGGTGGGAGGAGGAGGAGGGGGGGAAATGAGCAGGGAGGAAGAGACAGAGAGCAACCTTTCCTTGACTGATTCAGTCCAGACGTGTTTTAGTGGGCTGGCATGTCAAAGAGAGAGCGTGATGTGATGGCACTGTTGATGCACAGATGGACATCACAAATAGCAGCATGATAAATCTTTGTTGCTTGGTTTTATGCATTTCTACACAAAGCTATATAGCCATAAACACACACACACACACACAGACAAACACACACTCACCGGTTCACAGTAAACTAGTTTTGCTAAATTCTGTACATTTTTAAACAGTGCATTTGATTAGCATTTGTTTATCACTTTAAGAGGCAATGAAATGGAAAAGCACAAACAATCCTTTGCACACATAGACAAATGTCCACATTATCATGAGTGAACACACACACACACACACACACACACACACACACACACACACACAGTTTGACGAGACAGATGGCAAACGGCTGGTG
Source organism: Dissostichus eleginoides (assembly GCA_031216635.1). Classification (NCBI taxonomy): domain Eukaryota; kingdom Metazoa; phylum Chordata; class Actinopteri; order Perciformes; family Nototheniidae; genus Dissostichus; species Dissostichus eleginoides. The sequence continues at coordinate 25,754,503 of CM062270.1, read as the reverse complement.
GATGAACCAAACTGTCCGTGTTATCTTTAGGTGTAATGGTGCGGTTAATGATTCTGCCTTGCTTGAATGCTACAGAATATTACATAAATTACAATGTATGCATTATCAGTTACTGTGAGGGACAGAAGAATTTATCTTAGTTTGAGTAGCTGTTCATTAGCCCTCTCCCAGGCATCGTGTGATATGAGAGTCTAAATCAGCCAGACAAAGACTCAAAGTTTCGCCCGGGAACTCGCTCTGTTTTTAGCCTGACCCCGCTGGATTAGCTGGTTATTAGGATGCAGCGCTTGGCTTCAAGGCTACAGCATGTTACAGACTGTGTGTGTGTGTTAGTGTGTGTGCCAATGTATTGTGTCGTACTTAGTGTCTGTTTTAGGAGGATCGGATGGACAAACCTCCTCTGAGTTTATTGATTCTGAACTTTCTTATCCTCCCCTAGGGACCCCACCACTACCTTCTACACTGTGTGTGTGTGTGTGTGTGTGTGTGTGTGTGTGTGTGTGTGTGTGACCCCTACATGAGCACTATCTGGGGCTATGTTATGTTGTTTATTGCAACCTCAGTGTTACTCCCCTGAGAATACAAGAGGCACTGGGATTATCCCGGCCGGTCTCACATCACCTGAACCAAGTCATCAGTCGTGTGTGTGATTGTGAAATGCACATATAAATTATAGCTTTTTTCTGTTATGTGACAAGATGAGAATATTTGTGAACAAAACAATACCACTGTGTTGTGTCTGTGGCCACATGTGTGAAATGATTTGTGTTCCTGCACATGAGGGAATATGTTTCTGTTGAGGTGCTACATGCAGTATGATAAGCATTGTTTTGTTAGGACCAGCTAAACAAAGAGATACAATATTAAACTTCATGGGGATTATGACAAAAATGACAAGAAGAAATGCTGTAAAAAGAAATAAGAGTGCTTCACACATTTAAATATAGTAACATTTTAATATAGGTTTTAATCCATGTTACCAAACTTCTGACTCTGCTATATCTTAAGAAACTAGGAAAACTGCTTTAGGCTACCACAGACCTTTTTCACAGCAGACATTTAGACTTGTCATAATATATAAGCCCTGGTGTTACTAAACATATTGACAGTGTCTCGGTTCGGTCTAACAGTAAGCCAGCGTGCACTAGGACCATAAACTGAAGCAACAAAATTGAATTCAGAAATCATTTGTTTTATCATTTCATTTACACATGTGCCTTTGTTACTGTGTTGTGACAAACATCTCTATAGACACAATTCTAAAACATATACAGTTATACATATACATACTTTATTTAATTAATAACCGTATATCCTTTTGTGTAAATACATCAGATAATTGCTACTATGTAGGTTTAGTTAAAAAAAAAACATCTTTTACAATAAAAATGTATTTACACAAGTTTTTTAATAAGGGTTTTAGTTACTAATTGTTACTAATGAGGCTTAGAATGAAAGAAACCAAATGTATTTATTACAGAAGAATATAACAACAATGGTGTCATACAGTTACCGAATGCCTGAGCATAATAACAGCATTGTTTATTTAACTTAAGCTGCTTAAATGATTGAAAAATATTTCCCTTCATATTGATTCCCTTACCTCTAATACGGTCATGACTGGGGCTGCAAAATATGTAATTTATTTCCAATACTGACACGCTGTGTGGGTGTATGAGACCATGAACTCTACCTTCTAAGTGTTAGCTCTGGGGGAAGGCTCTTTAGGTCTGTAGGACATAGCCAATAGGATCAGGGGTCAGAGGTCAGGGCCGCAGTGACAGCAGCACATTCTTACACCTCCAGGCAGGTCTCATCTAAATGCTGCTCTGGGGTCAGATTTGTGAGTGTTGCACTGTGTTGTGGATTGATGCTGGGATGGGGAGCTGATTTGTGATCAGACAGAGAATGGTTATTTATTGAAGTCGACTGGAGGGCTAAAAGGTGAGGTAATTGGTTGTAAGCTGGTGATTTCAGGTTATAGGAGCAATGAATTGTTGTCCTATAGGTGGAAGAGAAGGCTGCCATATTGATGCAATACCGTATCATCGCCAGGCAGTGTTTCAACCTTATGAAAGATAGATTATTATTTTAGAGAAGGACATGCCAACCTCTAAACACTGGCAGGGTCTATTTTTTATTATGCTTGCTTACTAAATAAATTAGGATGGAGGGCCTCAATTTCGGTGCCAATATTACTTCAAGTCCAATTTGTTTCCCACCGTAGCTCTAAATTGAAGCGATCGAAATAGAAGTGCAAGCCTTGGCAAATGTATTACAGACTTTGGATCAGAGCTTCATTATACATCTCATTTTGTTTGCCTAATATTGTGCTGCGTGTAACTTCCCTGCAAATAGCCCAAAAGGATCTATTAGTGTTATCAGGCTTTGGGCTCTGATCTCTGCTCATACATTTGAAGGTCAGACCTCATGGAGGAAATGGAAATACAAAGTATAATTTAATTTCAAGTGTATTGTAATAAAACTAGACACACAAAATGAACCATAGGGACAAGCGTGCGGTCCATTGTTTTAAAAGCTGATAGACTAATTGTATTGCAACAAGGACCACTTTGGAATAAGAGAACACTTCCACAGACACATAATGAAATACAAAATGAATTGATGGGGGATAGGGAAGTGCTTTGAGTGTGTGTGAGTGTTTATGTGTGACAGAAAAAGAGAAATGCACTCCCAGGAGAGTCCATTCATTTATGTAGATCCATGTCTTTCCTTGATGTCTTTTTTTGTTCTCCAAATGATGTATTTTAGTTTTGAACAACTTTCCCCTCTGTTTATTCAGAGTGAGCCTAAGAGGTCTCAGGCTGACTATGTTTTGTCTCCCACCCAGGCTGATAATCACTAATGTGTTAGCTGTTTCCACAGAAAGTGCCAGACTTTCAGAGGAAAAGCAGCAGCACTTTAATTTGCACCTTGTCTTTCAGTACGGCGTGAACAACAGCGAGAGAGTGTTAACCAAACCTGTGGGGAAATGGTCAGTAAAAACATGGCTTGTGTAATGCTGGTTTCCAAAGGAATAAGTGTGAGAAAAGGGAGAAATTAGGGCGTCATCATCATTAATATAGGATATGGTGTGTTCTTGGAGGACTCCCTATGTGTTGGTGCCGAGGTTCTGCTCTCTCCTACAGTGTTTCCAGCCGGAAGATGCAGCGCAGATTAAAAATGACAGTGATTCATCTAAGGCTGAGCTTCATAGATAGATATGTGAGACGAATCGCTGGCAATATAAAAGACCATTTTGTTCCTAATGTGGGGGATTGGGCCTTTGTGACAGTCCCTATAAAGAGCCTTAGCGTCCCCCTCAGTGAGTCCCCTGTCCCAAAGCCTCACTGCCACCTCTTCATACATATACATGGCTTTTAAAGCGCTGCTTCATGAATACTATCAAGGACTCAGCCTCTGATAGTATTGTCTGTGATCCAACGTGTGTGTGTTTCAGAATGTGTGGTAATTTGTTTTTTCTCATCATAAATGCTATTACTGGCTGCATGTATTCAGTTCTTCTGCATGATCATCTCCACGCTCCTTCGTCTTCATGCAGCCCTTGTATTAACCAATCAGGCTTTGAGTTCATCATCCTCAGCTGTGGCGTATTTTCTACAGGTTGCTCCACTGGAGGCTTTGCTCCTAATGGTTTCCTCCCTAGTGGGAATGTGCGCTTAAAGAAAGGCTTTAATAGGGTTACCCTCAGTATTGTGTGTGTTTAATTGTGTGTACATTTGTGTCTGTAGGTCTTTTAATCTTTGTGTCTGTATGTCTTTTAATCTTTGTGTCTGTCCATAAGGGTGCAATCTTTTAATGTAACTGTCTATTAGAGGGAAAGCCTGACGGCAAACATCACGCACGCACGCACGCACGCACGCACGCACGCACGCACGCACGCGCACGCCCTTTAATGAAATGTTAGCTGCTGCAGAGTTTGGTAGTAGGCCTGTGTGTCTCGGTTGTGCGTCTTCATCAGTAGTGACTTGATAGTGTGTATCTTCAAGGGGAATTAGCCGTGTTACACTGCAGCTGCAAGGCCTCTCTTTATTACGCTTTTTGTAGCTGAGCTGGAGCACTAGTCACAAGCATAATCTCTCTGTCTCTCGGTGTGTGTGTGTGTGTGTGTGTGTGTGGTGTGTGTGTGTGTTGTGTGTGTGTGAGCTGGTGCGTACCTGCGGCAGGTGTCATGAGCATATTGTGGAATCATCTAATGTGTCACTCTTCACAGTGGAGCATGCTCTGGTCTCTGTCACTCTTCCTGGGAGCCATCTCCTCTCGGTTAGTTTGTCAATCAGTGTGTTAATTACACAACGCAGTAGGAGGGTTTCTCTAGGGCGAATTTTAACACAGCAGCTTTAACATGTATACTTTAATAGTGAACATTTAAAAAAAGGTCTCATTTGAAACCATGTTAACATTTTTAAAACCAATGACGAGTCCAGACAAACACAGGGCAGACAGCTAACTGAACAGTTGTTACTCAAAGATGGATCTTTAAGGAGAGCTTTTGTACAATAATGCATGTTTTGGATTCCAGCATTCCTCAACCTGCCTGTTGGTTGTTGCTCAAATGGTACATAGAGTAACTATGAATTGAATTTTGACACTATTTGATGTTTCTTTCATCTCAAATTCTTTTCACACCACGGAACAATCTGAGTTGCGGCTTTACAGTAAGAGTCAGAACAGCTATTTCAGATGACAAGCTTTCTGTAGACCGACTTGTAAAGGCAGCACTCCACACTGTGTGAAAGGGGTCCTTCAAAAACATCCTCTAAATACTGCCACTGTAGACCCTTTTATATCATTGTGTATGTTTACTTTGATCATCAAATGCTGCTCCTCCAAATCCTTTTCCTGACCGTTGACTGATTTTCAATAGATTGTGTGGTATGTTGGATTTTGTGACTAACTATATAAGTCCATAGTATTTTACTTGATCAAACATCTTTCCTCCAGCCTCGGTGTCCAGATATGCTGTTTGTGAATATATTTAAAACATTACTAGTGAAACCTTGACTGCTACTGCTGCTGCTGCTGCTATTAAGATGTACCATGAGTGTCCAGCAGCAGAGGGTTTCTCAAAGACATAGATTAGCTTTATTTAACAGCAGCTTGATGTGATGTTGTGAAAATAACAACTTTATGACCGGACTGAACTTGTGATTTTTGAATAAGTGGACCCTCACTGGTGAAACACTTGATGAGGACAGTGAGTGGATTGCTACCGGGGCAGCACTGTGACTGGAGCAGTGAGGAGGGTGGCAGCATGTGACGAAGGAGGCCGCGCTCTCTGACACTTTTTGCTCTAACGCTGTCGAAAATATGACTCCAGGTGATGCGCAGTGCTAATTAAAATTGATTACATAACCCTGCTGGTTCTGTGCCCTTCAGTAATAGTTGTCCTCTCTCAGCACTCTTGTTCATTTATTCTCTCCAGTTCTAACAGCTTTTGGTGTATTCTCGTCCTTCCTCCTTTTTCATTCGATGCTTAACTCCTCCGTTTGTGACGTGCCAGTTGGCGACGCATCTGAAAATGATGGTTAGAATATTTCCATTTATTACAGTTACACAGCGTGCGTTCACATCCACGCTCAGCCACAGACGGGCTCAAGGATTCCTCAGCATGACCTTATTAAAAGAAGTCATCATCATTGGAGAAAAAGAGCTAAGTACCTGTGGAGAAAATGACACCACTGCTAATGAGGACATCGCAATGAGTTCCTCAATGAGCATTAGAGATCAAGATGGAGAAGAAAAGAAATAAAAGGAAAGGACAAAGGGGAGAACAGGTGGGATTGATTTGGTCTCATGGCGAGCCGGGCTGCAGGCTGAGTGCTCTGAAACTGTGTCTCTGACAAACGAAGCACAGATGTCTATACATCAGCTCCTCGTTCTCCTTGACCACCTGTATCTCTGAGCCCTTCTGTCAACGTCTCAACCAATAGATAGATGCGGGAAACATTTTCCCTGCAAGCTTCTGACTTCTTTATAGCTTTATTTTTCACTCTCTCCGCCTGTCTTCTCCTAGCAGTTGAGTTCACATCCTCTCATCGCTCTGCAGGATCCTTAGGTTTATGCTTGGAGTTTTGATTTATGTTTCTGTGTGTGTATGCGAGCAGCTGATAGTGTGTTTATTTTGTGTATGTGTGTGCTCTGTGCATATACGTGTGTTTCTCTACCTGCCCAGGCTTGGGATTAAACGTCAGTCTCGTAGATTGATGTTCTCTCTGATAGAACGCCACTACAGGAGTGAATCTATTGCAGCTCACAGATGGGACAAGAAAGACACACTTCAGAGAAACATATCGAATATCAAGTTTAGATGTAGAAGTCGATGCGGCAAAGGCTCAAGTGCAGGAATTTTAGTAGATACATTGTCATATTCTTTCAGCATTTACCTCACAAGCATAGAGATGTGTTGACTGATATTCAACATAGGATGGGCTTTTATGAGATAGTATCAGCAGAAAAGGGCAGGAGGTTAAATGCTTCTTTTTTCAGCACATGCAGGGGTCACACGCTGGTAATATGCTGTGAGTGGCTGGCAATGTGCCAAGCGGAAAGGGCACACTTTCAACGAAGTGGAAGAGCAATTGTGTGTGTGTGTGTAAGCGTTTTTGTATGTGTGGACATATGAGTAAGTGTATGTACCTGTGAAACAAAGTGTGTGCAAGTGTATGAAGAGCGAGTGATTCATGGTGGAGGCCAGGGAAGGATGTACCTCTGCAGTTCTGGCATTCATCCATTACTTCAGAGCATTTATATCAGACTCTCCTCTGTGGGTGACCTCCCTAATGTCTGTGTGTATGAGCACTTCTGCATGACTCAACTACAGTTTATGCAGACATGTCGGGTCTAACAGTATCTGCTGATGGGGGAAATAGTGCTAAAACAAAAACATGTACTTAGGCCTGTCACGATAATTAATTTTGTTGGACGATACATTTTCCCGGAAATTATTGCGATAAACGATAATATTGTCGGCACCGTTGTAAGACCATTTTAGACCTCTGACATAATGATAATATATAATAATAATTATACACAGTACATCCTTTTTTATTGAACATTCAACATTGCAAATGAAATGTGAAATAATATTCAAATATATAAATTATATATAATAAATAAAACAAATACATTTAATTATAACAAATTAATTAAAATCACACACAACCAAAACAATCAATTAAATAGACTCAGCCTGGAAAACAGAGCTCTCTCTCTCATATACATATATATATATATATATATATATAAATATGAGCACACATTGTCTCACAAGCAAAAAAACCCTCCTTAAAACAACAGTCAAGTGTACAGTCCACTGTCCATACAAAGACCCAGATGCCTCAACAGGCCATATCCAAATTATTATTTTGTATTTCAAAGATTTCGAGCAAGGAACACCAACATGTTTGCATTGTCGGACAAATGCATCTTTGATTGCAAACTGTCAGGAAGGTGGGGGCTCTCCATCTCAAGCTGCCGTGTTTGCTCCCAGCTGGGAAACGGAATGGGGTGGTTGTGTTTCAGGTGCACTTTAAGGTTGGTCGTATTGCTACCTTTTGTTGCTACCTTTTTAAAACAAATGCGACACACCGCCTGGCTCATTCAAGTCCGTAGGTTCGCCTCGTTGATTTGGCTTAAATCCTAAATATTCCCACACCGGAGATGTGGTATTAGGTTTTGCAACCACTTCCATTTAACTTCAAATTCCCCTCGAGTCAGTCACATGTTGTCTCGTGCTTGTCTCTATATTATTCATTTGGCTGCTGCACGCGGAGTGTCCTGACCTGGCTGTTTCATGGGCTGTGTGTGAGCCCCGCCCCTCACAGCGCGCCTGGCCGGCAGACACAGCGCGCCGGGCTAAAATGCTGGTCACATCCTTATGTAAACAAACACGCATGTAAACGGCAATTTATCGAGCTCAGAAAAGTTATCGAGTCCATTTTTATTTATCGTACGATAAGTCAATTTATTGATTATCGCGACAGGCCTACATGTACTAAACTGTTTGTTAATCCAACAACCATGAGTCATTTACCAGCCATATACTTTGTGCAGCTTCTAAATGTTAGGATTTGCTTATTTTCTTTTAGTTTATTTCACTGTTCATACAATCTTTTTACATGTTAGACTGTCTGACAGCCCAAAGAAGGAGTTTGAAGATATTATTTTAGGTTCTGGGAGATTGTTAGACAACAGGTTATTTGATCAAATGTATTGTTATTCGACATTCGATCTAAATATCTGAACATCTCTTTTTTCTTCCCTGCTCTCCTTGGAACAGCTGTAAGAGGTAAGTACCTTTTCACTATTTCCATCCCCACCGTTGTACGCTGTGAATGATGCTGAGCAAGCTCTCTTTATGTGGTAGCAGTATAGGTGAATGACACGAAAAGAGCCCTGAGAACTATTATACGGCCTCTCTTTACTGTTTTTTTCCTTAAATTATGGTTTAAGATCCTGAATGGCTCTCAATCCTTCTTGTGGGATTTTATAGTAGCAGACAACGGTTACAGTGTGTTTTCAGCACGCCCACAAGAGTCCTGAAGTCATACTAGATTTCTAATTTCTGCACTGAAAAGACCGGCATGGTACATTTACAGGCATTAAGTCAGAACTAGTGAGTCTGGAAAATGTAATTCATTTCACAAAGTCCCATATTGTCCGGACCCTCAAGTCTATACATGAGCCTATCTGGCCTCTACAAATCCCCAAAAAGTGGAAACTATCTAGCGAGCTGCAGCAGAGGAGCTGTCCTTGGTGCTGAACTCACAGGAGATTTAAGAGCTGGAATTCTTACGTTTTCTGCTGCAACATCGGGTAATAACTGTGCTATTTGGGAAACATGATTGTATCTAAGACATTATGAGAAGTCGGTCCTGCTTTTATTTCGAGTAGACAGTTTGTGGCAGAACTCAGGAGAGGAAAATGTGTTGTTTCACATTGTAGGTTTTTTTGTGGCACTCCGACTGTTTAAGTCTTTCTCGCTCGTACACTTTTTCTCCACAGTCTCTGCATGCACTTTCTCTCCCTCGTTCTGAAGCTTTAATCGTGAGTGTTTGCTGGATCCAACTAGTGGAAAAACAATCAATAGTGGCTCAACATGGTAACAACATTTGATGGTTTCTTCATGCACTTACACTTGGGAAATATCCATCAAACACACTGACTGCATTACATAAATATAAGGGCCCATTTGGTCGTCTGCCTTAATGAATACTTTAAGGCAGACATTCCTGTGTGTCTGTGAGGAATGAAGTATTAGTTGATCTGATGCTGGCTGAGGATATTTGGAAATCTGATTGATTTGGCTCAGTCTACAGGACAGCAGTGAATGTGGCAGCATTGCATCATGGTGCTGCTGTCTGACAAAAAACCCATACCTCCTGTGCTGATGTTTTATCGTTCCTGACAGAGATTGAATTTTGCTTTTCTGAGCGCTGTTGTTTTTTTGCGTTTTTTTATGACCGAAAGGGCCCTCAGGGACCCATTACAAATCCGTTGTGTAGTTTCAAAATGCCCAGGCATCAACAGGAATATCTGACAGTATGTGAATCAGTTCCTTACAAAAACATACATTCCTGCAGTGCAAGTCTTGAGTCTGACAGCATCACTAGGTGCGAGTACGGAGTGTGTGTAAACAGATGGTGGAGAGCGGAGATGGCAGAAGGCTCAGAACTGTCTTCACTTCCCGCTCGGCTCTCTCCATGCACGGGAATGTTAGCTCACATCACACTGAGATGGGCCTCAAGCTACATCTTTCCTGCTGGTGTGCATTCCTCAAAAAAGCACAAACATACATAAACACCATCTCTCTTCTTATACACACAGTCTCCTCTCCATTGAAACGGATGTCTACCAGATGTGTATATGGTGTTGTCCATCTGCCTATTTTCTTGTGTGTGTACAGTACATGAGTGCATGTGTTTCTCAGCTGTAAAAGACACACTCATTAGATTTACATTCTGAGGCAAACTAATTAACAGCCTCGTTAAGACTCAAGCAGCTCTCCTGCTGAGGTTGAGGAACAGTCAGACCAACACACACACACACACACACACACACACACACACTGATCTGCACATGTAATCATACACTCATCAACACACTGCATAAACATAAGGAAATCTATCTGAATTCACAAGTAAGAAAAGGACATACACACAGGCAGATCTACATATCATAATGCACAAAGAATAATGCAAACACACAGCCATCATAATAACACTGGCAAACAAGCTTTTCTAAATAAAGACACCCCCCATCAGGATGAAAAAGCTGCTGCCTTTGCATCAATAAAGGTCAGTCGTCATGCATGCCAAGTTATTGTTAAACTGTAATTCTGCATTAGGAGTCAGCTGTGGCTGCTGTTGATCCAACCTGCACATGTCACAGTGTGTCTGATTTCCCATGACACATTTCCATGGGAACCAGAACAGCCCTGCATCACCCCGTATACCCCGACCCCTTTTCACCACTTATGTTAGTCCCTCATCCCGTCATTTGCGATTCTTCAGTGATATGCATACAGTATGTGCTGCTGGATTTTTAATTATAGTTCATTGCAGTGACAGCACTGCAATGATCAAATGCAGTGGTCATGCAGAGGAGACCGTAAGGTTAAAACAACATTTTGACACGCCAGAAAATACCTATCGAAGCAAAAGCTTTACGGTAATCTCCATTAAAACGGTTTGTTGGCTTTATTGGATATAAATATATTTAATTTTAACGCAGCATTTCAGTTCTTATTTGTTGAAATCACACCCAGACTATCATTATATCTCATTTCCGTTAATCGCTGTCTGATTACTGTATTATATGTTCCTGTTTGTGTACAGTTGTGTTGTGTGACAGCACTGCACTGTGTTTGCTTTGATTGTCCCTGTGTGGATGTGTTTGTAATGCTAATGTGATTGTGACTGACATGTTGTAAATAGGTGTGAATGCACAAACACTCTGAAGGACATGTTTGTTTCATCTGTCTCCCATTATGTCTAAACGTATGTCTATCCTTTTTTTATAGTATTGTGTATGACAGAATAATACATTTTAAATTCCTGACTGAGAAACTATGGCTTTTACTGTATTCTCTCTGTGCCTGTGGACCATTTTAACACACACAGTACAGTACCCACACACACAGGCCATTTGCTACTTGCTACATTCTGTCTTCATGTCGCCGCTCTCACCAGGCAACTCATAGATCCCATCATTTAGCCCTTATCTTGCTGGCGGAGGTTGTTTGTAGGGGAATGTGTTTTGTGTATGTGTGTTGGTGTGTGTCCTTTCAAGCAGCCATTTGTGTGCCTGTGGACCAGGCACCAGTAACTCTGCACACTGCGTTTACCACCACCTTCATTTGCTCCATTGTTTGAGTCTTAAAAACAGTTGCCATTTGAAATCACTCTCCACTACTTTGGTTAATTACTGCATCCCATTAAGTAGGTGAGCCAGTGAAAAGGCCAACTGCAGGCTGCGTGTTATGAAATGCAGGATGATAAGTCAATCATCCAAGTTATCCAGTTCAGATTTGAGACTTTAACTTGGGTGATTATTGATGAGTGCTGGGGGTGGAGGTTTAGAGCAGGTGGGCTGGCTGGCCTTGAGCAGACGGCATTTACAGAAGCAGAAAACCGAGATGGGATCAATGCTGCAGGTCTTATTTAGATTCAAATTACAGCCATTTCTGATCAATTGGCTCTTCTCCACACCGGCAATCTGGGGCTCTGGCTTTGATCAATGGCCACACACACAGCTGAGCTCACATACTCAGAAACACAAGCGTGAACACACTTTCATTTTTTGCATTTACGCACGCAAACACACACACAAGCACGGAGGCAATGCCAGCCACATGTGTTTGATCAATGTTCACTCGGCCTGAGAGCAGGATCTGCATTATTTCATGCTCTGTAGTTTTAATTGATCGCAGGATAAAATGAATAGTGAAGGAATCTTTCATGTTGTTATTTTCCTCTTTCCTTACATTGAGCCTCATGGAATTCATTTGCTAGGAGAAGCATTTGTCCTTGGATGTGTGTGTCTGTGATCTTGGGTTGATGGTGAAACACGTAGCAGGTACATGTTCAAGGCGCTTTCAGATCCCAGTCGCATATTGTCATGCTTTGTGAGTCAGAAAATAATGGATTTATCTTGACACCAATTTTCTATTGTATTCTCTGTTATGTATTTTACTGAAATTATTTCACTCATTTTGGTAAGAAAATATCCTAATCTAATAAATCAACACAGATCATTCAGAGATCATATTCATGTAACTTTTCATCTTATAATGTAATAGTCTAATAAAGTTCCACATAGTGCTAGCTTTCCAAAGGAGGAGGGGTAATGGTTAAATCTATCCACTAGTGGCTAACAGTATACACATTGGCTGTTAATACTGTGTGAATGTGAAACACACTAAGGCAGTCTACCAACTTTGTTTTGGACTGTATCCATATTTATGTCTTAATGAAGAAGAAGTCACAATAGGGGAAGACATCTTTTTAATTGGGAAGTGTTAGCGATCATTGTTTACTGAGAGGGAAACCTTGTTTTGTTAAACAAGCAGTCGATGACCTCAAGTGATTGCAGATGGCTCCACACACACATGCACTGACACACACATTCACACACAGTAGCCTAAACGCCTCCCGTGCTCTCTTCCAGCTTGCGTTTGTGTCAATATGTTTGCTTTGTTTGGATGCGTCAGTTCATTTTGTTGACTTATTTTCTGCATCAGAAACAATCGCTGCGGCAATTGGGAAGGGGATTCATTTGATGCAAATTAATGCAAATAACTGTGACACAGAACTCCATCCGCATCGGTTCTATGCAAATGATGTTTGCTTAACAGACGTATTGGAAAGGCCTGCGTTTCCCATCCACCCCTCTTCCCAACGCATCCTCCTCACCCACTTCACCCTCCCCTCCCCCGCTAGCAGTGCCCTATGCTTTCTCATTTTAACATTTCCCCTTTCGGGCCCCCCTTCAGTCTCCCTTAATCCCCTCTCCACCCTTTCCCTCACTTGGCCCTGCAACTCTGCCTGGGCCGTTCTCCCAAGTCCCCCCCCCCCACACTCTGTAATCCCCCCCTCTTCATTCCTCCCCCTATCATGCTTCTGTGTGCTGCATGGCTGTTAGCATTGTGAGGAGGCACTAATGGGGCTTGAGGAAAACATTGTCATAGTGCCTGGAAAGCGCGGAGCCGGGAGCCGTGCAGGAGGCAGCCAGGACGGCCTGACATTAGACTTGCTAATGGAAGGTTAAGAGAACACAGAGAAGACAGGATGGAGAGGGAAATCACAAGGACCAGAGGAGATAAACAACGGGAATCCTGAGGGTGGCAGCGGCAAGGAGAGATGGAAAGTGTGACTAAAGGGGGAGAGAGAGAGACAGATAGAAGCATATTTTAGGGAGATGGCAACCAGGCTCATCCTCTGTCGTCCTGTCCTGCAAGCATTGGGGGAGGAAAGGAAGGAAGAAGAGAAAAGGGAGGGAGGGGGGGGTGTCTCTTTCCTCCCTTTATGCTCCAATCCTCTTTTCTGGTTTCATGAGAAGATTCACGCGTGACGCTTCCCTTCAAAGGCCAGGGAAAGAGGGTTTGTGTGTGTTCAAATGTAAGGGAATTCATAAAACCCCTCATCCACCCAACTCAGATTCCCCAGTGACACACATCACAGCAGGGGAGAAATTATTTTAAAACGTACCCGTCCATGGCTTTGTGCTTGTATGTAATGGCATCAAGGAAAGTACCATTGCTCAAAAATAGATGGCCTTACAGAATTAAACCTTTTAAAGAGAGTTTGCCTCACTGTGACTGAAGTGGCAAAACAGAACTGTGGTGACTTGTGTGAGTGCATTGGTCACAGGACGGGGGCTCAGAGGGAAACTATTTCCACACGGCTTTAGTGGAAACACAGCCAGCCACAGTCTCACGCCTAAATGGCATTTGTGAGTAATATGCTTTTCTCTGCTGCAAGTGCAAGCAATGCAATACAGCTAAGTAATATCTCTCTGCAGAGCAATACTGGCTGTCAGCATTATATGGATGAGTTGACGTGTGTGTGTGTGTGTGTGTGTGTGTGCATGTGTGTGTATATATGGGTGTGTGCTTCTATGCGTGCTTGTCAGATCCATTTAGATTGCAGGTATACTGTAGGAGTTAGATGGGCAGACTCCTGTGTTAGCCATGCATTGTTAGCATTTGTCACCAGTCGCATGCTTGACTGTGTTTCAGCCATTAGGAAGAAAGTGTGGAATGAGGGAGAAAGTAAAACACAAAATCACCAACTACAATAAATGGGAGGAATTTGTCTTACAGGCTTTTTCTGCTCAAACACTTTATTAACCTCCATCTTAAAGAAAAATCAACTTCAACTTGGGTCTTGTTTTAAAAAAAAATAATTGCAACAACTAAAATATCTGTAAATCTCCTTGTATGTCGTCGTGTCGTAAGTGCATATCTACATGAAGTATGTTACCTCAGAGACAATATCTCACAGTTGGCTTTTGTTTTCACTTCCAAATAAGACTGATCGATAACTACTTGTGTTTCCAGATCTCATCATTCAACTTGGTGAGCACACAACATTAACAGGAATAATGGCCCATCCTACAAAAATAAAAAAACATGTTGTAGTAAAACACAATTATCCTTTCATTCACACTGACGAAAATGTGCAAGAGTAAAGAGCTTGTGAAGCAGGCAGAGCAAAAGCGAGAAACAGACAAGGCGGGAGTAACACACATGCACGGATGCACACACTCACTCAGGGCACCAGAAAATACAGATTTAAGTGGCAACACAATGGCGTGGCAGTTGGTGACAGCCATTGCAGGGACATCTAAAATCAGCAGGCCTCTGGCTCTGTTCTTTGTACTGTACGTACAAACTGTGGTGTCTCCAGCAGCTCTCATCTGTCATGGCTACAGATGGCTGCTGTGCCACCGCAAGACGCTGCTCTTTGACAGACATTTCGCTGTGTCTGTTTCTACGTTGATTTTTATGTTTCTGATTTGACAAGCAAGCTAAACGACTGAACTACACGCCTTCAGCTAACAGCCCAAACAAATGTGCATTCACTGCAGACGCATATACACAGTCTTGATCTATGAGCACTTATATCCATATCTGCTGCTAGGATTTGTTTTGATCCCATAAGGCCAAATGGGTTTTTCTGTCACTCTCAATACCATGCAGCAAAGTTGTCTGAACAACAGCCGCTCTGCTGTTCCCGTCGCCTGCTTTCTGATTCACGCTCTGTCTGTAGCGCAGGAGAGGGTAACGAAGTGAGCAAAGATGGATGGGGGGGGGGGAAGGAGCACGAGGGGTGACGTGGGGGAGAAAGAGAGAGATGGAGAAAGAAGGATGGTGGAGGAAAAGGTGCGGGTGTTTGAATCCTCTAGTTGTCAGAGGTGCTGCATTATTGATGTGCTAAGGATCCCACATTGTCGCCGAGTTTCTCAGACTGTCACGTCCTGTGTGTGTGTGTGTGTGTGTGTGTGTGTGTGCATGCCTGTGTGTTGTTCTGTGTACACACGTTGTACTAGTTTGTTGTGGTTGCACAAGTCCCGCCGGAGTGCTACCTGTCAACACCTCCGCATTACATGGAGCTCAGTCAGTGACAGTGCTGTCTCTGTCGCGCTGACCACATGGGAGAGCCAACTTACACACACTTCCTGAGCGATTTCTGGGAGGAGGTGATTGTGTGTGACGGGTACTACGGATTCTCCTTGGTTTCCACTCGCTGCGTATCTGTGATTTGGCTTTGTCAGTCTGCATTGTGAAGTTAGAAATAAGCCGGAGTAGCTCACCTTGTGTGTGTGTGAGTGTATTTTGGGATGAAGAATCTCTGACATTGAGCGATGGCCCTTCTGCGCTCAGCTTTATCTCATGAATTCTTTAGACTGTCTCCTCAGCAGACAGTACACTTCACTATTGGATACAAACACAGCAGTGCATGATCAATATATTCATGTCACACTGAACATCCACTGGTGCAATAACAGGACTGCAGCTAACAATCTCTTTACTCTTTTTTCAAATAAAGTGGTTAATGTTTAGTCTATAGAATGTCTTGTGTTAACAAGTATAAATGTCAAGTATGTGTTACACCAGCTCAAGGTAAAATCTGCAAAGAGATTTAAATACATAACTCAAAACACAGAAAGCAAACATATGTTCATATATGAGAAGATTAAACAAGCATACGTTTGGTAAATGTTTATCAAATATACAAAATGAATTTTCTCTAGACTTATTTCAATCAAGGACAGCGTTTTTTCATTCCTTAATGCCTAACTGAATTAAAGTACCGTGCTGCAGTATTGAGGGTAAGCTAAAGGTTAAGTGTGCACTTTGAGGAGCTCTACAGAAATGAGTTTTCTCGTCGTTCCACCTCATCCTGCCTTTATGCTTTAAACAAGCTCCTATACTCTAAAAACACTTTATTTCCACAGCTCCTTTTTAATCAGACTGAGATGCTGTGCAGGTATCAGTGCTATAAGTCACTTTACTTAAACACTTGATATAGTCCATTCTTATCAAGACTTATTTAATAAACACCAACCTTTGTCAGCTGTTAAAAAATGTACTTATTTACTCTATAAAACAATTATTTGAAGATACAGAATAAAAAAATAAAAGCAACTTAATAGAAAGTTGCTGCAATTCATTTGTACTCTTCCAATGCCTAGTGAAATGTAATGTCTCATTACGGGCCCGGCAGCGCAGTGTTTGAATTTATCAGTGAGAGCTGATGGCTTCTTTCCAATCTTCTATATGAAGTGTTTCTTTCACACAAACGCAGGGATGTGTAGTGTTGTAGAGATCCTCGTGCTAACGGTAGCAAATGTAATGAAATGCCAGTGCTCCTAATAAGTTGCATCAAGTAGAGTCATGTATGTTTTTGACTCAAATCATATTTCATCAGTGCTTCTTTGCTTGTATTGCCGTGACCTAAGCCTGTATAAGCAGTCGCTGCCTTCGGGCTACGGGCGAGCCCCACCATCAAGAAGACACACACCCTCACCCTTCAACTCGCAGAGCTCCCACTCGTATTTTGTTTTTATCGCATGCCATGAACTGAGCTCTGGACTCCATCTTTCAGGCACTTTACTGCTAGAACTTATAACTTTTTACGAGGATTTGTTCATCGGCGAAAGGCATTCACTTTGAAGAATTATCTTCAGTGAAAAGCAATTATCTGAGAAAACATAATAGAAACCAAATGACAGACAGAGTGATAAAAAAGAGGGGGGAGAAAACGGAGAGAAAGGAATAAATAGATGGAGAGATAGAGTGTATTGTGCTGGCCATCTTCCCAGCATGGAGGGATCGATCAGCAGAACGAGAGAGCCTCACTATTCCCTCTGTCGGTAGAATGAGCCAGGCTAATAATGGAAAGCAGTCATCATCTCCCCTTGCTCTCTCTCCCTCCCTCTTTCTTTGCCTTCATTCCGTTTCATTTTTCTAAGAAAACAATCATAGCGTAGTCGGAGGGCTGCCTCTCTCTCCCACAATGATCTGACATTTGGAAAACAAACGCGTTTAGTGGGAGAAGTGGGCGTCAAGCGGCAATGAGCCCTCTGAAACACTGACTCGAGACATCCGGGGGGAGCCAACACACCTATGCACACATAATGGTACACAGCGGGAAGCTGTCACCATCCCTCAGTGTATATCCCTGCATCAGAAACAATATAGGAATCAAGAAGGCCGGAACTCAATGGTCTAATCACGGCTGCTGCAATCTTAGCGCCGCTACCTGCTACTCATAACGAGCTAAACAACCTTTTCCCCCGCACTTATTTCTGCCACTCACTGTCCGTCACTCGGCTTCAAAACACAATTACTGCCATTCAAGATTCCACATGTTGCCACTTGTCACTTATGCAAGAATGTATTTTCTTTATGAGTGTGCATGTGTGGCTGTGTTGGTCTTTTCAACCGGTGGTGGTTTTATGCAAATTGATAACAAATGTTCTTCTTAAGAGAACCACAGATAATGGCTGAATGTCTTGTTCTAAGGCCTGTACCTCTGATCACCGCTAAATGTTCAAATGAAAATTGTGATCGTCTTAGTTTTTTTTTCAGTGACTCCTATTTGTTATTAAATGCTACATTAGTGTTTGTTGGAGTCTTGGGTGCTTTGATAAGCTGTTAACACAACATTATAACTTTTATTAGATTCTATGATGAAGAATTTAGGCAACATTTACACATCCACAAGACACCAAGCAACATTTGGCATCATCTAGCTAAATGATCTCTGTATTCAGGCGTCTTGCACTTTTACCCGTCTTTGGTCTACACAAACTCCTTAAAGAATGTACTCTTTAGCTTCTTATTGCACCACAATGCTCACCAACTAGTTGCTTCAAGATTCTACCTTCATCCTTTCTCTTTAGTCTTCATCATTGGCAGCAGCTTGTATCAATTCGTTGTCGTGTTGCTCTTACTCAACAAACCTGCAGTCATGGTCGCGGAAAACAGAAGCTTTTTTGGTAGAAACTCAAAATAAAGACTCCATGTTGCTGTGTAGTTTGCTCAATGCTGCACAGTACTTAACCTCTGAGTAAAAGTCACATGTGCGTGTGTGTGTGCCTGTGTGTGCGTCCTGCTGATGTCTGGGAGAACAAGCTGTCATTCAGACTATAAGATCACAACAGGGAAGTGGCACCAGTCTGTGACACATGTCAGTGATGGCTTACAGGCAGCCACTGTGTGTGTGCTGTCTGACGTTCAGCGCTGGAAGGCAGAGACACGCAGACAGATGGCTCACTGGTGGACTAGTTCTACATACTGTAGGCAGATAAATAGACGGATAGACACAGACATGTCCTTTTAACCTATCTCCCTCTTCCAGCTAAAGGATACGTCTTTTTTAGATCTTTACAGCTATGTCATCATTCCTCTATTTTGTCTCATCATCCCACCACAAAAAGACTAGTTTGGATCACGCCCTCTCCAACTCTCCTTCATCTTCTCTGGTCCTGCCATCAGACTTTATGTCTTCCTTTCCTCTCTTTTCTTGTCTTTCTTAATCCTTTCATCTCCCTCCATCCCTCTTTCCTTTCCATTCCCGTCTTACGTCTCCTCTCCCTCTGTATCTATGATCTCAACCAGAGAGTCATCTGGAGCACAGTGAGGGGTCATTAAAATTCCACAACCTTGCACAATAACTTTAAAGGCTTCCTTTTGAATAAACACTAATGAGGAGCACTTCCTATCCGCTGCTCAATAAACTGTTTGTTGATTTTCTCTGTTTTCAAATGAACAAATGAGAAATGTGGTACAGTACATCTTCTTATCTCCAAGTATAGGATTTTGTATATTCAATTTAAATACTTGTTATATTTCAAACCACAGGACAGTCAGTGAATGAATCCAATGATTGTCCTGTATTGTTGCTTTACCCTTAAAGGTCCCCTATTAAACTGTTTTTCATCCATATATTATAGCTCTCTGATATATACAGAACATGTTTCTGAAGTGTTTGGCTTGAAATACCAAACAGATCGTGGATTGTAGCATCCCATAATCCCCTCTGTTTCAGCCCTGTTTCAGAAGTGCTGATTCTGGGTCTGTTACTTTAGATGAAAATAAGGAGCCACTCCCAACGCCCCTCTTACCCCTTTCACACCAAGGCTTTTCCCGTTCTAGCTCCGTGCTAGAGCTTTTCTGGTTCAGAACCGGTTCTTCGGTTCAGCTCCTGCTCTGTTCACACCGCTCAGAGCCCGACTGGTGCTGCGTCATTGCGTCATCGTTTGCGTCATGACGTAACCGTTTGCGTGCCTGCTTCATAAAGCCAAACCGCGCGGAAACCGAAACAGATTGTATTGAAGCGCTATTCGTTTTGGTTTTGCCCTGTCGAAACTAAATGGAAGAAATGGGACGACTTTACTACCAACTTTACAGTCGTTACATGCTACATTCAAAAGTTCTTTACAATCGTCATCAACTTCAACGACGATTCCGTAGGAGAAAGAAGGTAAATATATGTCCTATTCGCTGGCGTTAGAGCTAGCTGTTGTTAGCCTCTGCATGCGCCGAGCTCAAAATACCCAGCTTTGCAGCATTAATTACTATGGTATAACATTAAAACTGATTCTCAATGTTATTTCCACAGAACATGTTGAAGCTGGCGGAAAGGCGGATGTCGCGTGTTATTTGGACACAGCCCAGATCCGACGTAAGCGTGACGTATGCGGTGCTTGCTTTCTAGACTGACAACTTTTTGGTGCTTGAAACGAAACGGATTCCGGAGCTTATAGGCGGCTCCGCTGCGGTGTGAACAGGAAAAACCGGTGCTTTTCAAGCTCCAGCTCCGAACCGGCCCTGGAACCGCGTTGGTGTGAAAGGGGTATCTGAGAGATATTTGGTTAAAAAAACACACAATGGTGCTCTGGGAGGAGATTCAGGTGATGAGGTGGGATGTCATAACAAAAAATCGTTATGACATCACAAAGTGGCCAAAATCTGATCAGCTCATTTTCAGACAAGTTTTTATATAAATGGATCAGGAGAAAAAGTGAGAGAATCTTTTTTTCTGAAACTTTCAGAACCTCTTTACACAGAGGGGACACATGTTTATGTATAAAAGACATGAAAAAGTGGATTTTGCATAATAGGTGACCTTTAATATCCCAGTTTAAAGATGTATAATAACGACTTTAATTCACCGGCTTTTTCTCTAAGATATGTTTCTCCATGTGTGAGTTTCAGTGTGTACCTGGGTGGACTTTTGTGTGACTTTGTGGTCATTTATTCACTAAGTGTGGAGGATCACGAAAGCTCTTACCAGTGCTTCAGACCTTCACTACACACTCTTTATCAGGCAAATAACCTTTTTAAAGCTCGGACTGGCCTCGTAAAGATGATTAATGGTTTCAAATGCTCCTGCTTGTGTATTAATTAGCCAGCGGACGTGAAGTAGAGTAAATGAATGAAGACGGAGAGCTTATAGTTAAAGCACTTAGTTGTCAGCATTCTATATTATATTCATCTACATTGTGCCTTTATTTGCTCGCTTGGCAATTAAGTAAATGTAGAGATGCCTTTTGATGTAAAACATAACAAATGTTTCTGCTTTGTTTGCACAGTATCTCATTTCAGTAACCCACTCCCTGAGTTGTTAGTTCCCTTGACCGGCTTCTCCGGTGTGTGATGTGCACGACTGAAGCCGTCAGATAATCCTCAGCCGGGTGCTCACATGTCTTTGATCATGGCGGCAGAGCTGCTCTGTCAACACAAAATCGGCATCTTTTAAGTTAAAATATGTCCATTCTCTACTTCTTTCTCAGCTCCTGCAGTCAGCCATGGATGGTGTGTGTATGTGCACGCCTGTGAGTGTGAGTGTGTGTGTGAGTAGGAGATAATTGTAGTGTGACATCTGCTGCTGACTAAGTGTTTTTAACTTCTGTTGATATGGACTCTTGGCTTGTCTAGACATTTCCTCCTACACCTCACACCTGGGTGGAGAAGAGAGTGGGACAGAGACTTTGATGTTGAAGTCTACATAAAATGGACAGGAGAATGTCGAGAAGCAAAGCAAGACGAGGTGAATAAGAACAACAAAAGTCATACAAGTAGAAGAGGTTTATTGTACCAGATTTAGCTACTAGCTCATTTCCATCTGCAGAGGAGCAAAGGAATTCTCCTAAGATGTATTCCCGGGAGCCATGGCAAACTACAATGTATGGATATGCAACAATATAAACATATGCATATTCATACAGGCAAGCACCGACTACAAACTGTCATAGTCTCATAATCTGATATGTGGGTGCATGTATGAGTTTCCATGTGCAAGACAGTGTTTTGCTGCCGGGTTTCTCTGCGAATAGCGGGTTTGGGAATCACTTAACTTCTGTCACTAGCTGTTATGTCTCTTGCAGCCGGAGGGACAGAGGACGAGAGGGATAGCAACAGAGTGAGAGACCGAGAGGGAAGGAGAGAGGCAACCAGCTAGATGCACAGATATTACCTGAACTGAGGGGAAGCATCACAAAATCCTTCTTATTGTAGTTTTAAAATGTTGATCTGTTATTCTCCTACTGTCTCTTTTCTACACGCAAACATACGCTTAGTTCTGTTCGTCTGTGCTTCATTCTTGAAGATTGAGAGACATGCAACGTCTGGCCTTTTTAACCCAACACAGGAGCCCTGAGCATGGTTTAAATATTCCTCTGCTCCTGCTCAGCCTCTACAACACAGTATCCATGTCATATTTTGAATGATCTGTAGCTTTTGGCTGACAAACATGTACATACTGTACCTCAATGCGTGCCCTACATGCCCAAATACACAAATGCACGGCCTCAGAAGCATACAAGGGCACCCATCTTTCTGCGGGGTCTGTGTCACTCAGCCCCCCCCCCCCCCCACAGCAGTATGTCTCTACATCCTCCTCTCATCCTGAAAGGTCAGGGCTCATCACCGTGTCAGATGGAGTTTATTCATCCTGCTCTCCCACCAACGTCATTCTCACCAAGTCGGCTGTCGGAGTGGCTGAATGTCGTGCACTTGTCAAAATCACATCTCCAGGACTTTTGTGCTTCTGAATGCTTCGACTCTCGTGTCTCCCTCTGAATATGTCTCCTCTTTTTATTCCTTTATACATTATGCAGAAATATATGCATGCATGCGAGCAGGCTTGGATTTCGTCATTGTTTATCTGCCTGTTTTGTTTCTGATTTGCTTGCAGGTGAGAAGAAGAAAGCATGTGATGAGATTTCACTTAAATCCAGCCATTATCTTGACTCTTAGCTCAGCCTCTCTGGCTCTGCTGCGTATTATCGGATTGAGAACAGAAATTCCTTGATGCTGCCTGTGCAAATTGGTTTGCCAGACGGCGTACACACGAAGGAGAAACTGAGAGAGGGAGAGGAATCAGTGGCAATTAACATCACCTCTTTACACAGGCTACTAAAAATCCTTTCACTCTAAGCATAAAAAAACACTCTCTTCTTCCTCTATCTCTTTGCTGTTGTGGGCTTTCCCACTCCTTTTTATATTCTCACCAAAATATCTTTGAATTCCCCTGTTGGAGTGGAGAAGTAGAGAGCGATTGCTGAGCCTATGTCTGCGCACACTCAGACGCTTGTTGGAGAATTGCTGGTGTCAGGATGCATTAAACAGGTCAGACTGAGAGCAGTGTGATGTGGGCTAATTTAAGGCATTAAACCAAACGAACATACATGTTTTGCCAAATAGCCCAAAGCTACAGTCAAGACAGATTAGAAGTGGGGGCTGAGATCTAAAATTGAAACTCACTGTCAGATGTGTTACACTAAAAGCAGAAATATTACATGCCAGAAGATGCAGCTTGCTGTACTTGGCCCTTAATTTCCCGTCTTGTAAAAACCTGGTTAAAAATGAACGGTTTGTGGTTGCTGGCAGCCATAATGGCCATCATTAATTCTTGTCTGCTTTGCTGTTGTGGTCCTTCAGCTCCTATTGTCCTTAAAGGCTAATATGAGTGCAGTGTATTGGGCTTTCATTCTTGCTCGGCAGCCAATTAGAGCGACAGCAGCTCGTGTGTGTGGCCCAGTGGAGCATGACTCTGGTTCTGTCCAAACCTGACCCGGCTCCTGCTCCCTCACCTCCCGCTGAAAACTGTGGGTCCATAGCGACCGCTCGTTGCTGTTTGGGGCGGCAGCATCTGTGGGAGGATATGTCAAGTACCAGGGGTCCTGAGGGCCTCTGTGACCTACCATGCAGAAGATTTGTTCTGAGATTTTCAAGAAAGTTACATGGATTGGCACTGCATTTGTCTGTGTGTGTGTGCGGGGGCACAACATGGCTTTTCCATCAGCCAGGCAAAGTGCACTGATCAACCAAAGTCAACAGAAACTAATACTGCAGGGGTTAGCTGAAATCCCCTCGCTTTTAGAGAGAGCAGAGAGTGGAAAATAATAAAAGCGAGAGAATGGCAGGTGAATAAAAATGCTACAGGTCTCGCAGTGATTGTGTCTGAAGAAAACATGGCAGAAGGAGGAAAAGAAACAGTGACAGAAAGAAAGAGGTGGCTTGAAGAGATTTAAAATGGCAGCACGAAGTGAGCAAATGATAAACTGAAATACATTTAAGTCTGGTTTATTGATGCTGTGGATTTGAGGCACTAGCAGATGTGAGTTCCCTTTCAACCTGCGGCACCGCAGGATCACAGCCCCAGACTCCCTGGGGAGCTACACTTCATCCAGCACACCACTCTGCTATGGATCGAAAAATAGAAAATGAAGGATTTTCTATTTTTTATCCCATGACAAAACAGCTTTTGGAAATAAATGTCTCTCTGTGCGTCTCATTCTTGTGGGAGTCGTATAGGTCAGCTACTTCAGAGAAAGTAGTCATGTTACTTTTGTTGTAATTTCGCCTTACATCAAACAGCCTTTGCACTAGATCCTGAATTATAAATGATAGCTTTTGACTAAATGTACATGAGTCCTAAATTACACTTTTCTCTCACTAACAGTATAGTCTAACTTGTGCATGCACCACATTCATCTGTGTAAGCTGGCTGATAAAGAGATACAGGGAGTCCAGTCTGCAGCAGCGTATCCTGATTACTACTCTGTGTGAACAGCCCGCACTGTGCTGCAGCTGTCAGAGAATATAGGGAATCCATGGGGGGAGCTCACACCCACCCTCAATTACAGGCTCGAACTGACAGTCAGCCTCGCTGCTCATCAGCCAGCCAACCCACCCAGCCATCAGCCGAGCCTGACTCCCACCCCCACTCCCACTCGAGGCATCCCCTACCTACACGCTGAGCCTTCACCAGCCCCTCCACACTAGCTAACCTTCGCTATCATACGGCTGAAAAATGTATGTGTGTGTCCTCTGCAGCCAAAACTGCTTCACTCTTATCCTTGTGCTTTCATGAAAACTGTTTAAATGTGTCTAACTTGTGCACATCTGGTGCCTGGTTTGATTACTTGTGAATGTGCAAGCTGTCATCTATCAGCATGTGGCAACAGTCAGGAGAAAAAGGCTGTGGCTTTAGGACCTTTTAAGACTACCATACCAGCTAGATCCAACTAGTACCAAGCCAAATGTAGCTCTCTGCAGTCCTCACCCCCACTCCCCAACCCCACCTCCCTGACCCCTTAGGATCCATAGATTATCTTGTATGGGCTGAGCCCCTGGGGGTACCAGTTGGCGATAAGAGAGGGGGGTTGGTACACAGCATCAATAACACAGGTTAACACAGCCCCCTCTCTCAGCACTCCTCTGATGTAGTCCCTCACCTCCACCTGCGCCTCACCTTCTGCCGCTTGTCCGTCATTCGTCCTAATGTCCTCTGTCCACCTCAAAACTTTTCTCATGTCACTATTGCAGTTATATTAGAAAAACATATAGCTGTATAAAACATATATGCAACCCTCCAGTACATACTTATATGCTTTTCTTATAAGATTTTGAATATCATCTTGAATCTCACCCTTGGATAAGACCGTTACTTTTTCCCAATTCTCTCTTCTCTCAGTTTTTGTTATATACCCTCTCTGTCTGTCACCATGCTCTATGTCTTCTTGTTCCCTGAAGCCCTAATCAAGGCTCTCAGATGAGTCTCACAGAGGCAGAAAGAAGAGAGCACAGAGGCTCCCAGTATGTTCACTAATAGGGCAGAGGTTAGAGTCTGTCAGCTGTGGCCATAAAGACTCTGGTGCTGTGGCTCTGACAGCACATGGCTTCTTCGAAATAACCAGGAGACCCCAGGGCTAAAGCAGACGGCTCTGCACGGTCACAGGCTAACTGCTCGCTGCAACACTGTTTGGACGTGTCAAGGGTCTCCAGATTAATCCAAAAACCAATTTTTTAGGGACATCACATATACAGGAGCCCACTTTTCTTCTTTTTCTCTCCTCCCTGCAACTTATCCTTCCATCACTTCTTCCGTCTCCTGCCCCACTTGCTGTGACTTAAGCTCAGGCAATTTGAATATGTAGATGTAAGGTATGAATGATTAATTAGGGTAATGCAGAGGGATTCAGAGTGCTATACCTCTTCTATGCGGATATCAAATGACTACAGCTCATTTGCATAGATCTTAACCTTATCCCACTAGTGTAAACTGAACACCAAGGTGCACACTCAAGTCAACTTTGAATAAATGCACGTGTCCAAAAAAAGGGACGAGCGACACTGAACCATCAATAAAAATCTGACTGTCGGTACATGATACCTTGACAGTTTTGTCATTTCCAGTCTGCAAAACTATCCCCGGCCCAAATGTTCCAGTCACAGTGGGATTGTTGGGGGTTAGCTGATGTATTAGCCCAGCTTATAGCCTGACATGTTACATATACGTATGTTACACACACGGGGTCAGAGTGATCGATCATTTTCCAAGCTCTGACTGGTTTGATTTTTCCTTTTCTCTAATTGGGCACAGGGGACCTGCGGTGGCAGAAAGGGCCTGAGATATGATCACACTGCCCTTTCGGTGCGGCAAATAAACATTCGGCACATCCATCTGCAGCCTCGCACAGATTCATAATTACAGAAATCTACGACTGCACATGTGGTGATTAGTGGTGTTTCTTATACTGAAAATCAGATCGAGACGGCAAAGAAAACACTATTTGTGATTGGAACAACTGTTTTATATAAAAAATAATTATCTCAGTAATAATTTTCCCATTAAGTCTTTCATCAAGCTCCATGAGAGGTTGGAGCGTTTTAATCTTAAATAATAATGTTGATGTTAAATCTCGTCTGTCTGCCGCTGGAAACGGAACAATTGTCATTTAGTCAAAGATGAACCTTATGTTAGATGTCTAATTTCAGACCACAGGAAACCCCCCCCAACCCCCTTCTGTTTCAGTGAAGCTTGTGGAAAATGCAGGGGAAAGTCTGTAATTGAAATGTAGTCAGAAATTATTTTTAAGTTGAATTTGATAGCCTCTGAACTGTGAGTACATTTGCATATTTTTAATTAAATGTCTCGCCGTGTTTTTGAAGATCATCTAAACCAACATGGCCCTTCATATATTGTGGCATTAACCAATTAATGTAAGCCAAGACTTGACAGTATATGTTTATCTGTTTATTCGTTATTTAGGATACACCAGTTTACAGCGTCCTTTCTTATAAAAAAAACGTACTGTTGAGAAGTGTGTGTGTGTGTGTGTGTGTGTGTGTGTCCTAGCATTACTATACTTGTGGGGACCTACATCTGTTTACACAGTCAAATGTGGGGACTCACCTCCCTTATGGGGACATAATGGAGGTCCCCATGAGGGGAATCATTAATTTTAGGGTGAATACTTGGTTAGGGTAAGGGTTAGGCATGTGTTGGTTAAGGTTAGGATAAGTCTCCAGGAAATGCATGTAAGTCATAGTAATGTCCCCTGAAGTGATGTATACATGGTGTGTTTATGCTTGTGTATGTGTGTGTTTGCTGCCTTTATGTTTGAACTGCATTTTCCAGTTATGTCTCGCAAATGTACATACTTCCTCTCAGCAAACATTTCTCTGCACGTTGTTTCCTTGACCAATCACACCTTTGCCGACTGGTTGCCATGACAGCCTTATAGCCTCAGCCTCTGCAGGGCTGTGGGGTGTGTGTGTGTGTGTACATTTTTAAATGTTTTGTGTTTCTGCCATAAACACATTGCCGGAGAAAAGTAGTAAGCTGCGATAAGGGTTCAGTTTAGTCTTGTGGATGTGCTGGTGTTCTTATCTGTGTGTCAGGTCACATGGCCTCGCTGTAAAGGAAAATATTCTCTGGAGAATTCCCCCGGTCTGATTAATAGCTCATTGGTGAAGAAGCAGCATAAAGAGTCTGTTCAGATCAGTGTCCAATCATTCTTTATACCTATATATATTATCATTAGATGGATTTTTAGGAGTCATATTGCTAGGTCACCCCCCCCTCCCCCCCTTTACTGCCCTCTGGGTGTCTTTTGCTTTTTGTGTCTTATTTCTGTGCACAAATGTGGCTTGTTATATGTTTATCTCTATATGCAGTGTGTGTGATTGAATGTTATATAGCTGTTTGCCAGAGGCTCAGCAGGGGTGCAGAGGGGGAGACATATTTTCTTTTACCCTTTTTTTCACAAGGCCTCATAAATGTCAAAAATGCGTTGAGATAATGATGCTTGTTTAGATGATTTAGATTCATCCCACAATCATTCCCAAAGACTGGATTATCCCTGCTCCAATTTGCTTCACAAATGGACAAACTGGTGTAGATACAAGTGCTGAACACACACAGGCACACACACACACACAGATAATGGATGTCAAAAAGAATTGTTTGGTTCTCTCCCCAAGGCTGGGGGGCAAGGCAGAGAGACGAATACTAAATCACACGTACACAAGCGGAGGAAAACGCACCCCCACACAAAAACACACACACATGCAGAAAGCTGAGGGTATGGATGGAATATGCAATGACTTCCAGGTCCGGTAAAGTGTTGCAAAGGAAAGGAGGAGTTCAGTGAAACGTGGAGGTGTGGGCGCAGGGGCAGTCTGGGGTCAATTAGTATTCATAAAAGACAAATGAATCCATAGCTGCGGCCTAATACCAATTACTTTTGATCACCTAATCAATTAGAGTTGGTTAGGGTTACTGTAGCTAAATAGAAAATTAAGTGCGACATTCACCATTGGCGTCGCGATGACTTCTCATCAGCCACCACATCGGACGTGTTAATTTCCTCATCAAGGTGGAGAATGGAAGGATGTTCACTGGTCGGAAACACACACTGCCAAGCACACACACAGTTATTACACAGGCCCTTTATTAAATATCCCTGTGGCCCCTTAATAGACAAATAGCATCTGATTCTATCAAGCCGAGTATAGAGAAAGTCCTCGGTGGCAGAGAGAATATGCAGCAGTGAGAGACAGGGTAAATGAGTAATTCAGAACTGATTGATTGAGAGAGAGTGAGAAGTGGAGAATGAGTAAGAGTGCAAAATAGGGGGAGATATAGAGAGGTTGAGACAGATAAAAAGGACCAAAGATTGCAAGAGAGCGGGAGCGATTGGAAGTGAGGGGAAGAAAATGGAATGTAGAGATGTGATAGATGGATATCGAGAGAGAGATGGAGTAGCAGTCGCCCCCTGAACCTTTGCTGTGTGGTTATTATGCTAACACTGCTCTGCGGGCTGCATGTCTGGGGTTACTGCACCTATTTCCATCACCACTCCTAACCTAGTTTAAGTTCAGCCATCGCCTCGGGCTTATGGAAAAGGAGTGGCGGGAATATCAGGTCAAGCCCAGGGAGGGGAAAAGCCCGGTGGTTAGTATTCCCGAAGTGTCGGAGGCAGAGAGGCAGGGGGGAGGTGGAGGGGACAGGGTGTCTGCTGGGGGGGGGGGGGAGAAGATGTCTCAGGGATGAGGCTTTGACTTGGCTAAAACCAAACCCTGGTGGTCTTCTGACAGTGCTGCATGCGGCTTTTAACATCCCTGTGTTCTACAAAATCTGTTTTATTATTTGCCAGATACATTTGAAAGGAAATGTATTTTTATGCCTGGCATGTACAGACTTTTGAGAAAAGGGTTTGAGTGCTGCGTTCCCTGTATTGTGGGTTCTAAGCTTCTAAATTGTTTGGCAAATGTAATTTTTTCTTTAATGTTGTCAACATGTCCTATCATCTGGTTCAAGTCAATATCACATTTTGAAAATCTCAAAATGTTCTCAAATTGGCACTTTAATTTGGATAGAGATTTCCTGTAGACATATCCTAAAGACTTTGGTAATCCACTGGCTTTACCTCAATGAGGTTCACATTTGCATTTTTGAGTTAAATGTCCTGACAGTTTTTGGATGGATCTCCATGGAAATGTGTTTCAGACATTCATGTTCCTCTCACGATGAATTATAATCACTAAGGTGATCCCCTGATCCTTATGTCCTCATAAGGTCAAAACTCTAAGCTTGTCCAATACTTTAGATTTAAATAAATGCAAAACCAATTCAAATATGCATCAGCTGTACTTTTTCTAATGCTAATTAGCAAATGTTGGCATGCTCAAGAATTTGGCAAACATTAAACTGCTTGATGCTATGCCTAACATTCTGTACATGCATGATCATGTTAGCATTAAGCTTAAATCACTGCTGTGGTAAGTGCAGATTCAAAGAGCTGCTCTAACATGCTGTGGACTCCTGTTCTCCTTCAATATTTAACCAAGGCCGCTACCTTTCTGCAAGCATGCATGTATGTATATGAATTCCAATGTAGCCATGTGTGAGAACCTAGTGTGTTTGAAGACAGCTGATGAATGTATGCAAAGAGGTGACGACAGAGCCCTCTCCAGCTGGCTCTCCATCACTTCCATACAGTAATATATGGATCGGATCACACTACATGTGTCATGTGGGGATCACACCCAGACAGCCATGTGAATTCTTCTTCTTTGCTGCAGATTCATTTCTCTCTGCCCTGCATGTTTGCCCTCTCTCTAATTTGTCTCTCTCCACTTCCTCCTCCCCATCCCCTCCGTGTCTCTGAGGCCAATGGCCGAGACAGGCTCACACGATGCAGTATTGATGTGGACGGTTAGTTAGCTCTTCCTCCACATACACTCCTTCCTGTCTAATTAGTGTCGAAGGAGAGGAGCCTGTCACAGTGTGTGTAAGAGGTGTGTGTACATGTGTGTCCTAGCCTCTGCTCTCTTATCTCAAAGCTCTCATTAACCAGACTTTGTTTTCTTTAGCTTCATTAGCATTTCCTTGACAGCGGCTGTTACCTCAGTGCAGGGCTAAATGCTAGGCTAAATGTTAGCTAAAAGAAGTCAGTCTGCCCCTTTTCATTAACATTAGCCTGTTTACATTGTCTAAGTGTTTGTAAGTGCAGTGACAGATTGCCTTAATCGCCCCGTGGCAGTGGGACTACATACCAAGTGTTTTTCAGCCTTTCTGCTTTAGAAAAGTGAGAGACAAATCATCTCACCTGCAGAATGTGGTTCTCCTGCTTTCAACTTTGGCTGAGTCTGTGCCCATGAGGAGTCCTGGCTACTCTATTAACATGAAGGCAGCATCTGAGCAGACATATTTCCTCCAGGTTCGGGTTCTCCTTGCAGTCCCTGATATCACTTTCTGGCTCGAATGCAGAGAAAACCATGTAAATAGGAACAAGCAGTGAAAGCATCAGAAGGGTGATTTCACTGCTGCAAAGACAGACGTGGGGGAGGTGGAGGCAGAAGACTGGTGAAAATGGAAAATGGATGAGTCTGGCGGGGGGGTTGGGATGGAAGGGGATGTAGGAGGTTGTTTTAGGGGTCCCAGTATATGTACCTCATTATGATGAGGTCTTCTCTGGGGAGCCTGTGGAGAATCAGGGGATATATGTAAAGGAGTCCAGGCTGTTACAGGAGATCACCTTTGCTTAGGTGACGCAGGGTGCAACTCCCATCCATCTGTAATGATCACTATGGGTACCGTGGAGAAGCGAGATGAGGGGCCAAAAAGGTTTAGCAGAACCCACCATAGTCCCAGAGGAGGGGGTTAGAGCCCCTCCGCATTTCCTCCAACCATTTTAACCTACTCACATGCACCACCATCGGAATGATAAACAGTACAGCACATGACACGTGGGTCCTTATCCCAAACCACTAACAACGCTCCATAATGGTGGTTTAAGTTGTTTTAACCAGCATTAAAAACATAGCCACATAGCATCATGTTTTTTTAGTGTCATTGTTTTGTTATTGTCTCTCTTCTGAATAGGTGATGTCGCAAGGTCAGGATGAGAGGTGGAGAAAGTCTGAGTTGAGTATTTTGTCTCACAAAACTCCCAGCAAGAACCTGTCTTGCAAAGTTTTATTTTTAAACATTGAGACACCTCAACGTCTTCTTATAAGATGTTGACATAACTATGATAAAGCCAAAAGAAACAAGCTGTACAACAGATACACAGCAGATGATTCTTTAATTTTCCCATGTACCTTTTGAGTAAATTCTCAGCAAAAGGCTGATTTGAACAGTGTAGACTGTTTCTGCAAAAATGTTTTTAAATGTTATAGCAAACCTTAAGGTTTAGGAAGTAGCACTGAATAGATAAATGAGACAGCACTAGTCATTTTGTGGGTAAAAGATTCCTTTAAAAGTAAAATGTGAAATAATGATGACCCAAAGCACTGCTGCACTGGTAGATTTACATTTATTTCAAATCAAATTCATTAATTCACCATATGCTGAAATTGTAAGATCTCCACCTCCCGTATTCAGAAGATGTTCAAATTGACCCCTCCCACGTACACATGTCATCTATTTGGCTGGATATGATTAATGACTTCACAGTGTGATTAATCACAGTATTTTGTTATGTTACATGCAGGAAGAGCACATGACAGTGTGCAGTGGTGTATCCCAAATCATAACAGCATCATTTTCTCATGTGTAGGGATCAACTTTTCTGCCTGGTTGCCCTTTGTTTTTATATTTTTCACTGCAGCTCTCGTTTTTTCCCCGCAATGCAATCTTCTCATTGTTATGAATGAACACTATCTGAATCAGTTACATTTCAGCATTACGAATGTGTGAGTACCTCAGAATCAAAAAGTCAGGGCTCTGTTTCGTATCACTACTCGTACCAAAGCTAAAAAATAACAGAGAGAAATCTGTTGTTGAAGACTGAGGATCCTTCAGCAGACATTAGACTCAATCATCCATGATGTAATGCAGCCACAAGACATGTATTTTGAGTAAGGATGTTCCTATCTCTGTCTCCTGTCAGATGTATATTATTCAGGGATAAGGATTGGCGAGACAGATGTGAGTAATTATGAGGAAAGCTGTCATACCTTCTATCCTCCTCTTCCTCTCTACACCCCCTCCCCTCTCTCTTCATCACTCTTCACTCCCCTCTCTTTAAACCGCCCACTAACCCTGTCTATCAGCGGCCCGGTGCTTACATATCCTTGCAGAAGCTGAAGTGGTCATTATTCACAGCTTAGGAATGCCTGGCTGTTTGCTGTGAAATAGCTCACAGTTTGCTAACATGTTCAGAAATGCAATTAGCCCAGCGATTAGCATAGCTATTTCACATGTTAACCCGTCAAACGTACAGGCACCTCTCTCAGAACCCCTACAGTGAGGCCTGACAGTACACTCAATGAAAGGATATGCATTTCCATCAAACACTCTGAGCAGGTGGAGATATAGCACAGGGAATATTGTGTGGTAGATAGACGTGAAAACGAAGATAAGAACTGCATTTCCCTTTTTTTCCTTGCCTCTTTTCTTTTTTTCTCTTCCCCCTTCCATCTCAGCATCATGCAATGTTTATCTCGGTATCAGTTTGGCCTTTTTGTCCACAATGCGTCCCCAAGGATCCATTCACTAAATGGGAAACCCCTCACTCTGATGGATTTACACACACATGTGCACACGGGGCACAAAGTGGCAATATAATAATGTTATTTCAACAGCATGGCCAGTGACCCCTCTAAAGAGGACCCCGACTGTGGCTGTATACACATAACCTTAATAATTCACTCACAC
This sequence comes from Dissostichus eleginoides, assembly GCA_031216635.1. NCBI lineage: Eukaryota > Metazoa > Chordata > Actinopteri > Perciformes > Nototheniidae > Dissostichus > Dissostichus eleginoides. The sequence goes on along the minus strand of CM062270.1, from coordinate 25,721,015 downwards.
ACTGCGCTCCGACACACACACAAAAGAAAAGGTTTAAATAATTTACAGGGAGAGACGTCTAGTCCCTAGCATGAATAAGTAAGAGGCAGCCCACTGGCCAATTGCGTCCCTCTCACGACTCCTCTCTGACCGTGTACAAAGTTCAATCACCTCATGAATATTGCATATTGCTTACTTGATAGTCTCACTAATTCTGCATTCCATTTTGTTTTCATTTAACTTCTACTTAGGTGGGTGTATACATTTGTGTTTTAAGAGACAGATTCGAGATTTTTCACATGCATTTGAGCGATGGAAATGTGAGGAGATGCAGATGTTTAATTCATCGTTGCTGTAATTGGATATCATTAACCTAGCGTACAGCTCTCATCTTCTGATTTCATTTATCCTTCAGACTGAGTGCTTGTTCCTTCCCCATCTACTTCCTCTTGGTATTGTGGCTGTAAAAAACTCTTGGCCAACTGTAACAAGTCCCAGTTTGGCTATTCTCCTTCTATGATTCAATTCCACACCACCACACACACACTACACACACACATGACCACTAGGGGTGTTTGCAAATGGATTTTATTTCTCCATTTCATCTGTTTGTGTAACTTTTAAACATCCTCTCTTAGGTTTTGTGCAGTGTCACATCTTTTCTAGTATTCTTCTTGTGAAACCTCTCAAGGCATTTATTGTTACAACTGAAGGAATTTAGCGGAAACCGGTTCAGTTTGTTAGGGAATAATACATTTAATTGATATAGCGCTTTTCTACGTTCTCAAAGTAGCTTTATGAAACACTTCACAAAACAAAGAAAGATGCAATGTAATCAATTGGAAACATTAGAAGAAAAGTACAGAACAGAGAGCGTTATGAACTGGCAGAGTAATCATTTGAGGGAAGGGGTTTAACAGGAAAAGGCAAGTCCGAAAAGAATAGGACATTTATTAAACCCAACTGAAATATGATTGACTAATCTAATGTCCTAATGATTCCTAATGGAGTACCAAATTGGGGAAACAGCATCAGTGGAAATCTGAGAAAATGCTATTATTGTGGATTTGAGAAAAATAAACAATCCTCAATGATAAAAACTATAACGAATCAAAGGGGATACATTTTTTTCAAACTAAACTACATCTTGACAAAAACCAGAACAAAGACAAAATGCATGACTCAAACTGATACATGGATTTGAAAAAGGAAATAAGACTTTATATGGATAACAAACAGTGCAGATTTGTGGGTGAGGAGTATTGACCAAGCAGTCTTCTGATGAGCGTTCAATGAGAAACAGAATAAGATCAATTAAATGACTGTCAGTAGTTGTGCAATTACCTTGATTTGGTAATGTGATGGTCAATACTTGCACATAAAGGATTTGATTTTAGGCAACATTGAAGGAGAGGCGTCAGACTTCAATCTCACTCAAATCATAACATAAGATATTACTCACACTGTACTGCTGCGAAATGACGGATTTAAAAACTTCACATTGGTTGTTACTATAAATTATCATAACCTCTATTATAATTGAAATACTCAAACTAATAAAGAAATCAAACAAGCAATATTTTATTACTGAATGCTTTCATGAAATAGCCCGCAGAGGTTCTATAACTTGGGTATCAATATATTGATGTTTTTCTCCCTACATAAAAGTTTGCTCTTTAATTAGATTGAACATTCCCAAATTGAATCTTCATTTGAAAGTACGCGCAGGAGACATTTTGCACTCACACAACACATTAAATAGTGACTCTAAATCAGAAAACAATTACAATAGTGTATAGTCAATGTAACTCCAGGGTCCTGTGCTCCTGATACAGAGGTTGTACAGACGGTCTGCTTACACATGAGGGGGGTCCCAGGACATAAATCTCACTACAGGGAAAGTGCTGTATCGGATGTCTATGATGTTATGCTGCTCAGTGTAGAAGTTATCCTGGTCCATGTGCTGGTCTGTCTGCTGCTTGTGACTTCTCCAAATGCCTTTAAGATGAAGACTTAGTCATTATTTTACCAATTTTGGCACTTTTTATTATGTTTCAGTACACAATGGTAGATCTCCTGTTCACTTCCTGTTTGAGGCGTTAATCACATGGCTGCGTTTACAGTGAGAACATATCAGATTCCTACTATGAGGGGAAAACTGCTGTGTTTTAGGGATAGTTGTTTAATAATAAAACAAAGCCTGAAACACCAAATAACTGGGCTGACAAAATCGTACAAACAAGAAACACTCTTTCAGTTTTTTTTAGGTCTTTCACTTAATTGGTGCAATTGATGCTACCTTTCTCCCCTCCTCTACTCGTTCACTTGTCCCCCATCCTGACCTTTCAGCCTCTGTTTGCAGAGCCTGGTAATGTCTGGCACCCTGACACATTAATGGTCAGCAGGGCAACATTGTTTAGATCATAACAGTTAGTCCAGACTGAGGAAGAGGGAAAAGGAGGATCAACAGAGAACATACATTTTTTTGTCTTTCTTTTTCTGTATTCTTACATGCACTCCTTTCTCTCTCAGCAGGGGATTCTTGTCATCTTTGTAGTAATTAAAATATCAGTTAAACCAGTGATGCACAGGCTTTAGGAGCCAGGCCTTGAATCTTTCTATTGCAGAAGCTTTGGGAGCTGCTAGGAGGTGATAACTGTGAGTGTAGAAAGGGTCTGCCGAGGGGATCTCAGTATGTATGCATGATATGTAAAGCAAGAAAACTATTGAGAGACACATGGAGGCAAAAGGTTTGAAGAGAGAAAGTAGACACAGTGAGAAGCAAAGAGAGGTATAAGAGAGAGGCAGAGCTAAAGGGAGAAAAAAAGTGAAATGTCGTAAAACGCTGAGCGCAGGGTGCAGCATGTCGGCTGGTATCAGGGGGAGACTTTGGTGGCCGGGAGCCAGTATGAGTGAGATGAGGGGAGGCGAGTCTGCAGAGCCAATAAATTACGGGGCTTCAAGCCCCACTTTACATTAATGGAATGTGCAGCGCTGCTCCCTCCAGTCTGCCGCTGAGATTAAAGAGTAGGGAAATGGCTGTGGACAGGCTCTCTGTGTGATACGGGAAACCCAAACAGTCGCCCTGTGGTGAGCCGGCTCGTGAGACAGTCTGTGCATGGAGGTTCAGTCTGAGCACTTCAGTGAACAACACATACAAACAAAACCCGTAAGGTGTGTTCGCCTTGTGATCAGGAGCTGTAGGGTCTGTGCTGCCGTGCTGTTTTTAGGAGCATCAGCAATAATAGTACAAAATCCTGCTGTTGGTTGTTTATGTGAAACATCAGTTTCTGGGAGAGTCAACCTGGACACAGTGCGGTACTCTGAAGATTTCTTACAGATTATGTGGGATAAAGTGTGTGAGTATGAGAGAATGGCTGAAGCATATCCACCTAAACCCTGCTCTCTTTCACAGCCCCTAAACCCATTACCCCACTATTCATCTCTCAATTGAACTGTGCCACCGCGGTTTCTCCGCCTGCCCGCCTGGTGGTTTTAGACTTGTTGGATTGAATCTGATGCATCTGGGAAGATTCAATTAAAATGCCGTTGCCTTTCTTAACTACTTCTCATCGCTCGCATGTCTCCTGCCCGTGTTTTAAAGTGATTACACACAATTATTTCAATTAGATGTCAGGAAGTAGTGCCATCATCATCAGACAGTAATCAGGTTGTGGTGGAGCAATGGGAGACAGAAAGCGACAGCTCCTCTCATTCTCTTTCATTAAAGATGGAGGAGAACATTGCAGAGCATTTCACTTTGCTTTTTTCCATCTATTTTTCACCTTTTGCCATACAGAGAAAGACACATTTGCAAGCTGTTCTTATCTATGCTAATGAATGAAATCCTTTTCTGGATCTCTTTCTGAGAGACGGATAAATATAAGGGATTGAGTGCAACACAAAAGAAGTACAGGCCTCCTGGAGTGTCCTGCACAGTCATGTTACAGTCAAATAGAGCAGGGAGAGAGAGGGAGATTATACAGACCTTCTGGCTGTTCTTTACAGTGCCAGCATTTATTATTCCTTCTGAATGAAGTCCTGTTGTTTCATTGAAACATTTTTACGTAATGTTGTTCATTGTTGCTGGTATAAAGAGTGGCACACATTTCCCCTTTTCAGCTATTATTCTTTAAACAATACTTTTTTCTCTATTTGTTTCTTTGTTTCTCTCATCTTCAAAAGGTCATATGTCATTGAGACCTCTTTTTTAAAATGGTATACCTCAGGAATGGGGGATTTTCTTCAAATTTTGCACAAACTTCCTCTTGGACTCTTTTATAGACTGATTCAATGTTGGTGGTAAAAGATAAAGGTCACTGACCTCACAAAACATGTTTTTTGGTAAAAACTCCATAATTCATATGATTATTACAATTTTAGGTAATACATTTGGATGGACATTAGTGGCGGCATACAACCTTAAGGCCTTAATTCTAGTTTGAAAACCATCCTTCTCTTCTTCCATGTAATAAAAAGGCATTTACAGTTCATAATTATAGGGCAAAATGGAACTTGCATATCAAACAACAGAAACAAAGGCTCCATGTTCTCCCATGGTGATCAGCGGGAGTTCATGAGTTGAGCTGCTTGTGATGGGTGTGTGTGTTTCTTCTGGAGCTCCAGCACACTGTCCTTGAGGAGCAGAATGTGCTATAGGAGCTCCCATGGGACTGAGGTATGGTGAGAGAGCCAGTGCAGGGCTCTGTGTTGAGATAACAGAGACACACACAGCATAATGAACAACCCACCGCCCACTGCAGCACAGGATGCACACACAAACACCCCACATACAGACGTAGAAACACATGTGCCCTCAGAAAATACATGTTATTTTATAATCCCAGCTTCCCCTTGGTGTGTTATTTTCACACAACGTATTAATCAACAATACATGCACACATGGAAGGGCACACACACTTTTATGAGGCCGCCCAGCCCTCTGCAGCACATGCTTGGTTGCTTTGCCGAGGCCACGCTGACTGCATGTCTTACAGCGGCATCAGTATGCTACGAGCATGGTCCTGTGTCTACACCACTCTCCTCTCCCCCCCCTTACTCCACCTCTCCTTTATGCCTTCCTCTCTGTTCTCTGCTTCACCTCCATCACTCTCTCCAGCCTGACTTGGCTCTGTTACCCCCTTTAATCCCAATCTCTCCTTCTTTCAGTGTAAACACAGCTGGATCTGGGCTAGTTAAAACTGCAGAGCTTTGTGTATTATCTCTTTACTTTTTCCAGAATCCTCACCTTGAGTTCGGGTCAGGTTTTCCTCCTTTACTTTCTAACATTCCTCTCCTTTCTCCACTTTTCTCTCCATGCTACCCTCCTTCAACACATCTTTGCTTCACTGCTGGCAGTGTTTTTGGGTCCAAGTGGGGAACAGCCTGCTAGGATAATTATACCGTAAGGATCCAGGATTATTGGCTAATGTTGTTTCTTCTACTTCTCTCTGTTGTAATGTAACCAGGGGACGGGCCCATTAATTGCCCTGCTGATGACTGTCATCACAGACACCCCTCTATGTCCGACACACAGAGGGATGGAGTGTGTGTAAGTGTGTGTTTGTGTGTGTGTGAGTCTCAGCGGGTGTCTGATGGGAGGGTGCTCAAGTGTGGAGGACTCATCATGGGTTATTAGGAGCATGCAGGGGGGCCATCAAGCATGAGAGATAGAGAGATGAAGAGAGAGAAAGAAGGCGATTGTTAAGAGAGGATCATTCCTAAAGCAAAGTAGTGCTGCTCCTAAATTGTGACTTTAAAAGAGACTCATTGAGTTTCTCTGTTCCTCTTCTCTCGCTCCTTAATATGCTTTTTGGTTAACCATCAATTGCTCTTTTTGACCGAGACGTTTAATTTCACGCAAGAAGATTTCCATGAGGCTAAATTATAAAGTTCAAGCAAAGGCCAAGATATCTTGACTTATTGTCCCTGGTGTAGGATCCTACACATCCCACAATGCAACTCTAGAGCACCTTTTTTCACACCATTCTTGCAGGTTTATTAATTTGTAGCGTAAGACTGCTGACTCCATTCTGACATCCTTTCTCAGATATTGCAAACCTCTTAGTACACAACTGTTTCCCCTGACTCAGCAGATTCCACCCATGACTAGTACATTTCCTGTGATGACTTGACACAATGATGGAGTGTTCCTTTAAACTAATATATTTACCGCCGTAGAAACATTTGTGGGATGAATGAGTGGTATAATGTGGCATTTAGTGACAGGCTTCAGACCATTACACTCTAACAAACGCACTCACACACATTTAGTATATACATACATGCAGAACACACACGGGACTCTCCCATTGGCTAATGTTAGTATCCTGCGCAGCATCTTCACAGCTAAGGATAAAAGATAAGAATCTAGACAGCCTTGTACGGCATGATTAATTCATTTCATATTCTGCTTGCCCAGAATGAATTGCAGTTAATATTTAATATTCCTACGCTTTTTCACATGATTGCAACATGATTATGAGAGGGACACATAGTGGGGGTGTGAGGTTTGGGAGGTGAGAGAGAGGACAAGAGAGAGAGGCGGTGTGAACGAGAGGGTGAAATCACAAGTTTTCTAAATTGCGTTGTTAATACGGTGTGTGCTTACCAGTAATGCTAATGTGACGCTTAAGTAATTGAAATTGAAAACAAAATTAGATAGAAAGAGACAATTAAAGAGAGAGAAGGGACATCTAGGGGGGAGAGAGACAGCCACAGCATTACCATATGTATTTATGTGTGGGGGTGAAGTGTTTGTTGTTGTGCATCTAAGCAATAAACACAGTGCACCTCTAGCGTTTTTTTCATGCAGTGTGGAACGAAAATTTATTTTTTCACTTATGAAACACAACAATGAGTAACTGCATAGTATTTGCATTATATATATATATTACACTCTTCCCTCTAGAAACAGGCGGCATGAAGGAAACTATTATATTTCAACAATGAGAAAGAATAGAGAGAAAATCAGAGAGAGGACATGCAGATTTCATATATGATGAAAAAAACAACCCTTGAAAATGTTTTTATTTTTCATAATTGGAGCCTTTAATAATAATCCTCCTGTAGGGTCCTGGTGTTCACACACACACACACAAACACACACACACACACACACACACACACACACACACCACACACACTCAAACTCACACAGGCACTTTGCTGCCTCCCTTCGAAAGGAAATATGTTGAAATTCTGCTTATCTGAAAAAGTGGTGCAAGACAGATTTTTGTGTTCATGAACAATAAAGTTTGTCTTATCCTATAGGAGGCTTGCAGTTAAACTGAATCTCTTGGTTTTAAGTAAAGGTTAACACATCCAGTTCATTCATTATTTTTGACATTTCTAGTCAAAATCCACACCATGTCTTCAAATGACATCAAATCTATGTTTGTTTAATTGGCGGCAGAGAAGCATGATCTGCACCGCAGACAGCATCATGTTGCAGTATTGTCATTTCAATATGAAGTAAGTCATGGGGCTGATGGAGACGTTAATTAGAGGCCAGGCCAGTCATCTCCACCCTCTGACCCATTTCCTGCCCTCCCATCTCCCCCTTATCTGTCATTCACAGTCCCCCCACTGCTAATGAGCTTATTCTGAGCCATACACTATGTCTGCAGCTATACTTTTTTCTTTGTACAGTGAAGCTGGGTTTTTTTCTCCACAAGAAACAGGGAGATGGCTGTTAGTTCCCACCATGTCTCCAATTAGATGCCCGTCTATTCATCCTTGTGTCATTTCTCCCTCGTCTCTCTATCCTCTGCTTTCTCTTGTCTGCTCATGTTGGAAGAAGGTTGTAAAACAGGCTGCCTTATCCAAATGGAGACAAGCCCCGAGGTCACCGTAGTGACATTAGCCTCTTTAGTGTGTGTGTGTGTGCGTGTGTGTGTGTGTGTGTGTGTGTGTGTGTGTGTTTGAAGCTGAGTGTGACATTAGCCTCTTTAGTGTGTGTGTGTGTGTGTGTGTGTGTGTGTGTGTGTGTGTGTGTGTGTGTGTGTGTGTGTGTGTTTTGAAGCTGAGTGTGACATTAGCCTTGCAGTCACACAGGTAATGATCTCATCTCCCCGCTGGTGACTAGAGGCACACAGAGAGAATTATACACACACACACACACACACACACACACACACACACACACACACACACACACACACACACACACACCACACACTGAGAGGGAAAGATGTGGAGCAGAGATTGGTATTGTAATGGTACTCTAATGGGCAACCTGACAAGTGCTTTTTCTTAATGATATGTCCCCCCTCTCCCCTTCCCCTTCCCGCTCTGCTCAACTCTCTCCTCCAGGTGCACTTTCCGTCTTTGAGGAGCAGTGATATGGACACCAGGTGTGGTGACGTCCAGGTATGTCATTTAGTTCTCATAGTGTGTAATATCATTTTGAATTATGCTGCCCTGTCATCACACTATACGTTTTTCCTGTTCCACCTTTTGTTCAGCTGCCGTTAAACCAAATGTATGGCTGTGTCAAAATCACTAACCCATTAGCTATGAAGTGCACTATATTACCCTCTGCCATTTCATTTGACTGTCTAATGGGGATATCTGCCATATACTAGTGCCCTCAGAAATCCTCACAATTCGATGAAAATAAAGAAGTCTCTATGCTCAACAAAGGAACAGAGATTCAAACAGAAACTTACCTTAGATAAACATCAGTCATCTTCACACATTAACTTCATCACACAAGAACCTTAACATGAATGAGTAAAAACATTGCCAAAAACAAACCAGGGGGTGCTGAGGCAACACAAAGCAACAACAAATGAGCCCTGCAAACCCCGCTGTTGTGTTAAATCGGTAGAAAATTAATGAACCAACAAAGGTACAGTTTGCAAAAATCATAATCAGACCTTGCTTTTATAAATCAATTACGCATTGTACAATCAAATCATATCTTAAACATTTTGATTTGGTATTGTGTTGGGAGACCGCCACAGGCCTACAACTTCATCTGATATGTTTTCAACTCGTCACACCAAACCCTCTATTAGATTCCACATTTGTTTGGCTTTTAATCCTGCAGCCAATCCAGCTCCTATCAGATCTGATGCGGGTTTCTTTTTTGGCTCTGAGCAGCCTCTCCACCCCACAGACACACTGTGATGCTCTTATATTCCTGGCTCTCTATTTTTCTATTTATACCCACTGAGATGAGCAATGAGCCCCAGGCAGCCCTCACTCACCAGCCCAAGCTCACATAGACACACACACTGACACAGAAACACACTTTCCCTCTCAAACATGCTGTGAGTTAAGGCTGAGGTGGAGGTGAGAGGGTTTCATCAACAGTGTGTCTGACCATATGAACTAATGTAATGCGGTTAGCTGTATTGTCTGGCCTCAGAGGGAGCTCAGAAGTCTGGAGATCCTGCTGTGTCCTTGTTTTCAGCCTTATATTTGGGCATTCTGCCGCATAGCCTCAAAGGAAACATAAAGTGTAGAAAACCAACATAATGTGTTTTTCCTGTTAAATTGCTTATCCTAGGTTTGTAAACATAAAATGTAATAAACAAGAGGGTCAAAATAGTCTCGGCAGAGTCATTGAGACACCCCCTAAAGCAACACCGTGACAGTAAGTGGGGTGAATTTATGAGGCTTTAGCTGTTATCAAAGAAAAGGTAGTCTTTTTGGAATAAGAAAGCCTAAGTAAGTGTTATATGAATCCATAGTGACACTTGACTTTTTCTTGATCATTGCCAAAGAGGCAGCATGAGCGAGAGAGAGTGTGCAGGTCAATGCCAATAACTGTTTTGAAGGGGATTTTTAAGCTTGAATTAATTACAGCAATCAAAAAACAATTAGCAGTGAGCCATTAACCTGCTGTTTGCCTGCGACCTCAACTAAAAGGTGAATTTATCACATTAAATACACGCCCCCTACTCATATACCTGCACAAATGTAGACATACAGGCCAGCACACACAGAGGGAGAGAAAGAGAGCAGGATTACTACTGTGAAACTAAACCAGTTAAAAATGAATGAAGAAAACATCCATGAGAAACATCGTCTTGCATTATTAACAATATTGAGAATACTCTGAAAGTGTGTAAGCTTGACGTGTTCTACCTCCTGTGCCCTCTTTTCCCTCCTCTCCTCCTTTCAGTGATACCGTCACCCTCCTCTCCTCACACCCAAAAGAAATGCTCTCACACACACACACACACACACACACACACACACACACACACACACACACACACACACACACACACACACACACACACACACACACCACCTCTCCTAACCCCTCTCATGGAGTGATTCATATAGTTTACCACAGGTTGAGCAGGGTCAGTATCATATCTCTTCAGTCCAGTGGAGCAGAGGGTAGTGAGGAGGAATATGGTGTACAGCAGATCCTCTTATCAACTCTTCAATTCACTCTGATGATTTTTGTATTCTATTTTTATACACTTGATGCATTTTCCATAGATAAGTGTAAATCTACTGACTGTATGCAGTAAGGATTTGTCTCGGGGAGCATGAGCGTTGGTCTTTACGTAGTTTGAACAGGTGCTTAAATAGCGTGTTGACATTAAAAGATATTTTGTGAAAGTAGCATGAATGTTGGGGGTGACAAGATTTCAATTCTTAATCTTAAATCGATCAAATTGAGTGTAGAAACTGCAACAGATGACAGTGATGACATGTTCAGGATCAAATTCAATGGGGGAAAAATGCTACAAGCTGCATCTCAAATATTGGTAAAAAATGTAGAAATGTGATGTACAGAAATGAGTCAAGAAATTATAAAAACCTCAAAACGTACACTATTGGATACTTCTCCACGTGTGTGTATCCTGTTGGGAATACACATGGATATTGTAAATCACTCAGAAGGAGTAGGGAACTGTTTGGAAAGAGGGTCATAAAAACAAAATATATCCTGTATTTTTAAATGTAATATTACTTACTTCAACAAAAACATCTCTTCGGTAAAGTAAATGTGTTGTATTCTGCTCTTTTTACCATTTCGTCAAGTGCTTGCTTGTTTATTCACTTGTTACTGCACCAGCTACTGCTAAAGTACAGATAAATAAATACATTGATAAATTAAACAAAGCCTATTCTCACAGCAAAATTAGAGCTCCATTGACAATTTCTTTCTTGAAAAAAAATGAGCGGTTGGTAATGTTCCTGCTAATCTTATCACCACTGCCTCCTGTCACCTCCAGTTAGAGCCTGTTCATTTATTTTCTGCTTATAATCTCCTTTAATTACTTCTCAGACATAAATGATGTTGCTATAATGAAACATGTACACATCCAGAAAATACTTAAGCAAAACTTTCCACTAATGTGTTTATATGATTGTTTTGTCTTGTATTTCTAAACTTACTAACAATTGTCTTTCTTTGTCAAACATATTGGGGCAATTACAGAAGTTGCTATGGGTACAATACGCAGCCAGTGAATTTAGATAAATACATTATCATATTAATATCACAAAAGTCATCTTTAAAAGATTTACTGGTAAAAACAGTGTGTGTGTGTGTGTGTGTGTGTGTGTGTGTGTCCATGTCTGCGTATGCATGAAATGTGTTAATGAAATATGATGGATCCTCCCAGAGGCAAAAGCCCTCAAAGTTACACTTCCTAATGAAAGCATAAACATGTGTGACATTTCAACTCAGCACATCTTTATATCTCACCCACTGTGGGTACGACACACACATATGCACACACACTCACTCCACCACCTCTCATCTACCTTAACCAAATACACACAAGTCAACCTGTCTCCCAGATTTAAGTTGTTATCATACTCGGGAGTGTATCTCTTTCTGTGTCTGTCTCTTTTTCACTTTATTTACATATGATGATACAATGAGAACAGCTTGTCACACTGTCAGAATTCCTCTGCATATAAAGAGTTTTTAAGATTCTCTATATTTGCTCTCATAAACCATCTCTCCTCATCTCCAATTGGTCTTTTACTCACATCTGACAGGCACTTGATATCCTGATACATCAGAGTTATCGAAGAGTGGCATGTTTTGATAGCTACGGTAGTGCTGGGAAATTTCGTCTTTGGAGGGGGGTCTAGCTTCATAGCTCTCTTCCATCTGCCGCTGCCTTCCTCTCGTTAATTCACTTTTTGTAACACACTCACATATTCACACACGACACCATGATGTTCAAGAGTACAAGAGTTAGTGGGTAAGACAGGTCACTGTGTACTTGTGTGTGTATTTGGGTCAAAGCTATCTCATTCCAGTCTAGATGTGTCTAACAAATTCACCTCCAGACATATTGACGTCTTTTCAGAGGAGACAGGAGTCATTTAAGGGCGTCAACTAACGTTTGATTAGAATGTCATGTGACCACAGTATGCCCTAATTTAAATGTATAGTATGTAAAGATAAGGCCTGGTGTAGACGGTTATAGTTAAAGTTTTGAATACCGTGTAGCAACCAAAATGTCATTATGTATTCATCAGAGTGAGAATTGGCAGTGGTGGTGAAGATGTTTTAAATTGTCTGCACCCCAAGCTAATGGCAATCATTGGATAGATATTAATTTTCTTACTCGTATTTTGCAATTCACAGATGTATAAATAAACATCATAAAACATAATTTATTAGAAAGCGTAATTTAAAATGAGATACATTTATATTTTGCCCATATGTTAAAAAGTATTTTATCAATTGTAGTAGGACTTATTATTTTGTTGTTGTCAGGTTTATGTCCACCAAAGGGGATTAGCCGTAAAAGCAAGGATTTATATTTTACCTGGAATCTAGACTACTGAACGTGATGCCACACCATTATGTTTCATTAAGTATGCAAAACATGGATTGGCCTCCACCCCGATATGTTGTGGTCGTGAAACGATTTAATGCTACTGCATTAACAAATTAAACACGACTGTAACATATGGAGCAAATAAATAGCTTAATTCATCTTGGCTACTATGATGTGGCAGCGTCTTACGGCAGAGGTCCGTAATGCTGAAAGGAAACGTATGTAAACCCACCTATTCACCAACGCCTATGGATCTAGTTAATACTGTTATCCCTGGCAAACATTGCTATTATTATTTTCTGTTTTGTGTTATTTCCTTTTGTCTGCCTCCATATGCGTAACCTTGGTTCCCCTGAAAGCCGCTACAAAAATGCAAGCTATTATTATCATTAGCTATTGGCTAGACATAGAATCTGTCTATCTTATGAAATATGTTTTACTGCCCCTTGGTTAAGATGTTGGTAAAGACTTGTGAATTGCTGCATCTTTTTCAAAGTTTGACAGTGTGTTACCAACTCATCCCCCGAAATCCTGTCTCATTATCTTCTCTGTTGAGTCACAGGTTTAAGCTCTGAGTTGGCATCATTTCCATCCAGAGATTGCCTCATCCGTATGTTATAACATTTTTTATTACCATAAACCTGATGAATGTGCAGTCTGAAAAGTGTTAGTCAACATGTTACATGGTGGTATATGGCTTAAGGTTTTAATCAGGCTTACTGTATGTCCAATGATGACCTGGCTTTCTGAGACCATCCTGCTGCACTTTAATGCCGCTACTGAAGCTCAGCAGTGACGGGCCATGCTGAGGCAATTAGAAAGATGTCTTTGTTGCCTTTAACGAGTTTAACCCGTTTTGCTGATAATACACATACATTTCAAATGTATTGTCATTTTCTCAGTTTTTCTCTCTCTTTTCTTACCATCCGTTCTCATCAGTTTTTTCAGTCTTTCTCTTTCTGTGACTTTCTCTGCATATGTTACTAGAGGAGTCCTAATCCTGTGAAACAATGGTGTGTGTGCTGTGTTTCTCACCGGATATCATATCCATCATGGATTACCTTTAAGAGCGTGTCTGTAGAAAGCTGTATGTGTTAATGCATTTACATCTAGTCAGGTGTGTGTCTATGTGACTGCTGTTTAAGTGTGTGACATAAGAGTGAGGGGAAATACAGAAAGCTAGCTGCTGAATTGCCCACATAAGCATCAAGGAGTTATCTGTTCAGCCAAGCTGAGACAAACAGACAGAGACTGAGAGAGAGAGAGGAGGAAGGTGAGTGAGCGAGGTAGATACTGAGGGAGGGAGATATGGCAAAAAGGGCAGAGATACTGAAGTGTGGGAGGGAGATAGACAGGAGGGCTCTGCAGCGACACAGAAGTTAACTACAGCTATACTTAGGTAGGAAAACAGAGCAGGGAATTTAAAGATGTTGCGATGAGAGTAGTGGGGATGGCAGATAAGGTGGTGGGGTTTAAAAAGAAAAAGGTATATATATGTTTATATTTTAGCGTAAGTAAGGTTTCAATACATAGCATTATTTACGTTTAGATAATATGGTTATATTCTTAGCAACATAATTGTTGTAACCAGCAGGCTTTAACGGTTCTCACTGTAATCTATAGACTGTCTTTTATGTAGCAAAACCTACATTTTTGCTTGAATTTACAAATAACAATACCAAGCTATAATGCTTCTTGGAAACGCTAGGGTGGAAGTTCTGATTCCACCTTCACAAGCAAATCTGACCAATAATGATGGAGGAAAGTCTAATGGATTCATAGTATTGTGTTGTTGCGTCATGTTGCTTCATGTACTGGTAAGGTGATGTAATACAATCCAGAAAAGCAGAATTTGATGATATGTATTGATGATTATTAGACACAAAATCTCTGCCCAGCTATGTATTGATCTGAGGATTTAACAAGCAGTAATCACAGTATGATCATTTCCAAAGGATGACAGAGTTCAAGTATTATCCATCCATGTTACAAAGTAATGTCCAAGAAATATGTGTTTTAACATTTTATTGGCAATGCAGTGTTATGTATTGTATTGCATCAGCAGATGGGCCAGGTTACATTACATTGTTTGCAAAGTATTTTATAACCTCTGACTTACCTGGCTCCTTGACACAGCTTGCCCTACAGTTTGGTCTCTACCAACTTTGAAACCAAACTTAGATCTTTGTCGAATGTGGAAATAAAGGTTTAGATGGAAGGCTGCTGAGCGTCTTCCAGTCTTTGCAGAGATCAGAGGAATTATGTCCACTGTGAGGCTCCCAAACTCCTGACAGCAGCACGCCGCATCTGGAGAGGAGGAGGATCTGAGCAAGTGGAGGAGAGGAGGAGGTGCAGGTGCAGAAAAGTGAAAGGGGGTGTGTATTAAAGAGGGAATGCTGCACAAGGTTAAGGCTCAAGGAAGAATGGAGGAGAGACATGAAAAGGCAAAATGCTATGGTTAATTGAAGTCAGCATAGTTGCATCATCCTGTTTTATCTTAGTTTTCTTTTGTCAGTCTCAGACTTGAACAATTAAAACAAATGAAGTTGGATTTTCTGTCTTTTTCGCTTTTTTATAAATCCACATATTTACAGTAAGTGTGCTCCCACTCTCAAAGTAAGTGGTGAGTTTGCCAAGTCAATGAATCACCCATTTAAGTCTGCATGACTTAAGTGCGGGTGGTTAACCAATCAATAGTTTTGCTGAATGACTGGGTGAAGGATGCAGCATCATGCTTCTGTGCATTCATGACTCATAAACAATTTTTTTGATGTCAGAATTACTGTGTGTGTGTGGAAAAAGAGTGAGTGTGGGATAACTGTGAACTTGGCAGTCCTTTAACAGCCTTTAAAATACAACCAACAGTTTTCTACCAAACAGTGAAGCACAAGTGTGATGACGTTTCTTGCACAACTTTTAATTTCAAACCCAAATCCCCCCACATCACCCCCTCCTTTATTTTCTTCTCCTTTCATCTTTTCTTGCTCATTATAATTTTGTTAATATACAGTTTCTAAATCCTCCACCATCGCCCAGTGCTTTTCTTCTCCTCACCCCCACTCCACTCCCACTCCTTGAAAGCTGGAAATCAGGACAGTTCAGCAGCGGAGGGGTTAAGCTGAACCCGGCCCTGTGATTGGCTGCCGGCCGGCGGTCTCAACCAGCCTACAGAAAGAGGTAACCAGGCAACCTCAGAGAGGGAGAGGAAAGAAGAGGGGGCAGAGGATCGAGGAGAAAAAAAAACCGCGCTGAAAGAAGCCTGGCATAGTTTGGTGGGGATTGTTTGAAAAAGATGTAACGAAGCTTGCAAGAGCTCTCTACGGGATGGAAAACTGGATTACTGCCCCTGCTGAAACACACTGTGGATGTCTGAATAAACAAGGAGGAGATACACGGGAATGAATGGATTCTAAAGCCTTTTCACAAAATGGGAACTAACTGTGCTCTTTTTCGCTGTAGTGCAAAGGTAAGTGCGCCAACGCAAACAGCCTGAAACGGATGTGTCACATTTCGTCCTACAAAGTGTGCAGAATACTTTCAGATCGGTGTGTGATAGTTGCTGTGTGTGGACCTGGGGAAGAGCCTGTGGATTCAGAGTGTTCTGCTCCTATCTGCAATGAATTATCTATCGCTGCTGCCTGCTGGTGCATCGGGATTTGACTGTGCCTGCCTGAGCGTGTGTTGGACGGTTGTGGGGGGGAGTGACCCCATAACTGAAACAGTGGTCAGGGTCTCTGTGTGTGATGTTAGGCGGGAGGTTTTCTGCATTTGGCAGCTGTCTCCCCCTCTTTTTATCGGACACTCAGCTCCAGATTATTCATGTTTTCTATATAAATGTACTGTTTAACGTGCACTTCAATGTGCTTCTCTTAGTTTGGTAAAGCGTGTTTTCCTCGTGCTTGTCTTCGGTGGTGACTTTATAGTAACCGTATTATTCTTTAACTTAAATTAGTTTTAATAAGCTGTGTTTTGAGACCCTACATGCACTTAGCCTAATGCTTGCTTAATTAGATTTGTTTGCAAGTGTACGAGCATCTTTTTGTGACTTTATTTCATGTTCCTTCCCGCGAGGCTTGCTACCCCCGCATCAGTGTGTGATTTAATGCTCCCGGTGTGTGCGGTTTAGTCCACTTTGGAGGGTTGGCTCGCAGTGGGAGTGAAGTGAAACGCGGTACTGTGGAGGTTACACGGGTGTTGAAGTGTGAGCGTAGAGATGTATTCAATGGTGTGTGTGTGTGTGTGGGCTGTAGCTGGCACTGGTTTGGGTTGATGGAGAAAGAGAAGTAGAGCTGAATGGGAGACCCGGTCAGTTTGCTGTGAGGGGCCCAGGCTCCGCTGCAGCTAAAAGCCGCATTAATCATGAAGCTCTGCAGACACTCTCTCTCTCCTCTGTCTGCACACTACCTGCAGCAGCTTTACTGTATGTGTAGCAGGTGCAACCGTAGTGTGTGGATTTGAATGGATTGTCTACAGGTTTAAAATGGGACTATATGTAAATCACAACTGTCATTTATTTACTTCTAGCTGTAAAAGTTGCATTTTTAGTACATAACATTTTTTATTTAATAAAAGGAATGTTGTAGTATTGCTACTTTAACCCATGTTTAAGATTTGAATAGGTTTTCCACTCTTGCCAAACAGACCTCTTACTTCTGCCTGTATGGGCCCAGCAGGGCGTCATAGTAACCCAGAGCCTCATAGCATTGTGTGGAAACTCTGAAAGAAACACCCTGTTGAAGGCTCTCTTTCTCCCTCGTTCAATTCTCAACTCCATCTGCTCTGTCTACAGTCTCAGCCTGCCTTTCTTGCCAATTCTGGTACTCCACAAACCCAGTCTGCCTTTTACAATTTATGTTTTCCAATGCAGTATAGTAGGTCTTGTGTCTTTGCTTTGTAATAGTCGAAAAAGCTGTTGAAATTAATGTTGATGTGAATCTTTAACAGAACAGAGTTGTTTTAGGCTTTGCAGTATTGACAACAGTAACTCATTGTGACCTGGAGCTTACTAACTCATAAAGCTTTTAATAGTTTGTAACTCTGAATTTGTAACATAACCTCTGGTATCTGGAAGGCCTTCTTTTACAGACGAGTTTTATGATACACATAAACTCATCTGACACCATGTGAAAAGGTTTGCACACAGTTGCAAACTGTAAAATATAAAGAATCACCTGAAAGACATTAAGTCAAGCTCAAACTGTTTGTTCTACTGTGTTCTGTGTAGTTTGAATCATAGCACTTTTATAGTAAAGGTTGCCATTGAGCAAATTGAAGTGTAGTAGCCTTTGATAGCAGAGACCCTGAGACGAGGCCCTGAGACAGAGGCCCTGACCCCGACCTTGCCAATTCTAAGCTTTTATTGGACCACACAGTACAAAGCAGCAACAACTTGTGTGTTTTTATCAGCAGGACTAATGTAACATATGATTAGCTTACAGTTTTGTAACAACCAAAAAATTCAAACATGTATTATCATCATTCACATTGGTACCTGCTTTATTTTGACACTTGTTGCTTAGATATAATTCAATACACTAGAAACGTAGCCTGTTCAGGGTACTTGCTCAACTCCACCGAAGCTATTTCTTAGTTTGAATCAGCTGTGGTAAAACCAATCAGCAGCTATTTGCAGTTTCTTTCTTTCTTTGACAAAAGCAGCACAACTCCACATTAATTTTCCTTTGGACTATTTCAGACCAAGGTTCATTTTTGGTTCAATTTTGTCCTTGTCTGTTTTTTACCAAAACGTTCCATTGGGTAGATGTGAATGATTCTTTTTAGGGCAGCTACACTTTTTTTCAAATCACTAAAACCCCCATGAGGTTGTAAATCCAATTCATGTTTGACTTCCTGCTCAGCAGTGTGTACTTTTACAATGATGTCCTCCTCATCAGCAGATAAATCATTTATGTCCAATATAAACACATGCAGTTATTGTAATGGGTACCAGTGTTTCCCCTAGGATGGAGTCATAGCAGCGGTGCTAAGGCACGCGGGCCCAGCAAAATGTGAGCGCGGCGCGCGTGGACATTTTAAGTGTGTGCGCATGCGAAGTGCTTATAATTTTTTTAATAAAAAAAAATATATAACGACTGAGCACTTTTCCTCCTTCCTACCTTTTCTCTCCTCTGTTAGTTAAGTCCAGTTCACTGGGGATGTGCACAGCTATGACTCATAATTAAACCAGGGTTATATTCTTCAGTATGAGCTACAGAAGCACTTGTTCCCTTTTAAATGTACTTATATCTGTCAACAGTAATACAAAAACAGAAAAAAAGTATTTTAAACAGGTTGTAGCATGTTAACTATTGGTATTTTTTCAGTAGGGGGTTCCACCGCTACAGAGCAATGAAAGAGGGGTGCCCTTCCCATTGATCCACATCCTGCATGTGTATGTGTGTGACATTCTCTCAGATATAATTGGCATCGAGAATATCTTTACAGCCCACTGGGAGTATATGTGTACTGTATACCCTATTTCCTGGCCTTTATAAGGGAAATAAGATGTGTGTTTGTGATACTCTGCAAATCAGCATACATCACACAACACATGCACAAAACCCTAAGACACAGCATGTGCTCAGAAATATCATTACCACCTATCACAATTACTTGAATAGAACAGGCAAACTAAAGCACATAAAAACGCAATAAAGCACGTTACACACACCCACACACAAATAGTGGTTGTGAGAGATCAGGGCAGAGCATCCAGAGGTTCAGATCGAGCTGCCAGCTAATCTGCCTCTGCAGTCTGTAATCTGTAATCTTTTTAAAACACTCACAATCTGTCCACACCACTGGGATTAGCATCTGCAGACACAACAACAGTGCACACACTTTTCACTGCCCTTACACTGACTGCAAAAAGACTGCCGCTTGGGTTTGACTTTGCTCTGCTTTTGCAGCCAGATTTTTCATTATAGCTTTCACTATAAAGGGAATAAGAAGATAGATAGAAGTAATGCTATATATATTTAGTCTGCTATACTAGTTTATAGAACCTGATTTAGTGAGTGTAAGTTATTTTTTGTACTGTATGATTGTGTTTGGATCAGAAGTGTTTAAATAGTGATTAGAAAAGTTGGATTTGGAGTCAAGACCTCAAATAATAAAATGTTTACACTTATAACAGATCACATAGTAAGAGACTATAAATGATTGAACCATAGTAATTGCTTTTTTTTCTTCATTCACATCCAGCCTCCTTATAGCTCGTTGCTTCTCTGTGCAAACAGTGTCCTTTCTGTGTTTTCTCAATCTCTGTCTTTGGTTCTCCATCTCTACCCTGTCTGTTTTTCTCAACATTGCTACACCTCTCTCTTTTTTATCTCCCCCCTTTTCTCTCTCGGTCTCTCTCTGCCGGTAGTGTAGCTTCAGGGATCCTCATGTTTCAGATGAGATGTTGATTATGGAACAGAGAGTTGAGTTCACTCTTCTTTTTATGCTCACATTCACATTGCCATTATTATTTCACATCATCATTATCACATTTTCTTCCATTTTCTCTTCCATACTGCTGTACACGCCTGGTCCTCTTGCTCGTTTCTTTCTCCAGTGAGCGCCACTTTGGGGTGAAATCGCAAAGGTGTTCACTTTGTTAATGGGTTTTCACAGCAAACAAAAGCACTTTAGGGCAAGCATTTGCAAGAGGTAAAGACACACAGACACACACACACACACACACACCACACACACACACACACACACAGCAGAAAGTACCACACTGGAGTCACATCACATTAACACTTCAATTAATTGAACGCCTTACATTCTCATTTCCCCAGAAGTCAAGATCCCTGACCACCCCCCTTTCAAAACCCCTCTCTTACACACACACACACACACACACACACACACACACACACACACACACACACACACACACACACCACGTACTGAGGAGCTGGAGAGGAAACAGCAAACAAAGAATCATAAATAACATTTTAATTTGTGTTCTCTGCCTTTCAATCAGCCATGTACAAAGGAGCAGAGATGCCTGGTTTTGTACTATGTTCTTTATTCAAGGACCACAATAGATAATTAATGCATGTACAGTACATGAGGAGTGGGCTCTCAGGTTTGCTGGGGGGTTTGTTAGCTGCACATCCCTGTGGAAGGGCGCCACTGACTTTCACACTCGCTCTGAGACGGCAGCAAAGTTAGAGAAAGAAATAGACGGAGACAGAAATGGAAAGATGTTTTCCTTTGAGGATTTCTTCTTTATATCTCTGCCCCTCTTTCTTTCTCTCTTTGTCTCTCTGTTGCTTTCTCTCCATCTGCTTTTCTGTGGCTGCTCACTAATGAATTTTTAACTGTCCCATATGATTCTCCCATTTGTCTCTCTCGTTCTTTCTCTGTTTGTAAAGATTAGCCACAATTCAATATCCATCATTAGCTGTTTTCATAATTCACTTAATTCGCAATTATATTTCACAGTATGGTAACTTATGCAGTCTGCAGTCACGTGGAAGTAACACATAACCTGTCTGATCCTGTCTCTCTTTGATAGACAAGCCATTTGTAACCTAATTCAGTTTTTCATAAGCGATGGTATGGCTGCCAGACATCTGTTAAAGCAGATGAAACGGGGAGGAAGGGGGGGATTAGTCTGGCATCTGTGTCCAGGAGAAGAGCTGTCCCTGGGCCGGAACCACATCACAGCCTGCCTCCCTGGAGCATCCGTCGCCCGGCCCGTGCAGCGCTCGCTGGGCTCTCAGGAGCAGTGGGGCGCCCAGATGCTGCTTCCTTCAGCGGCTGAGCTCTCACTTCCTGACGCACACTGTCACACTTACCTGTGCTCATGCATGACGCACGTACACACCCCCGGATGCAGCTTTACTCGCCGACAAAATGGTGAACTTCTGATCATGGCTCTCAGCACTCCAGTGTCACACCCAAGCACTTTTGTGATTACAGAATGAATTTTAATGTGGTTTCATGGGTCATGAAATCTGCTCAACCCATAAAACAAGTTAAGTTTCAATTAAGGTAGAAACATAAAAATTATCAAAAGGGGACACGTTTTTTCATGGGGCATGATACAGCAGTAAAGCTCTGAGGCTTTTAACTTTTAACTTACTCTGCTTTACCTGTAACTGTACTTTTTAAAGACGTTTTAAAGTAGAGCGCATCGAAAATCAAAGTGGTTAAATTATGCGCTTTTTTTATACCTCTGCAAAACTTTTTATTGACAAACTAATAGATGCAATTCTCATGAGAGGAAAAAAAACGGAGGCATAAAAGAGCTCAGAGGAGGTTAAGGCTGAGGTGAGTAATAACTAAACTTCTCAATGTCAATGGTGCCACAAAACTGAATGGCCGTTTCACCGCTCAGCCTCGACGCTGAGTCATAGGAACACACGCTCCTGTGCACGTTTACAAAATTGGACCCACACTACTTCTCTCTTCGCCCATCACACCACCTCCTACTGTGCGTGATACTCACACTCACTTTGGGCCCTCCACGCTCTGCCATGCATTTAGAGAAGAGAGGGAAGCAGATTGAATGCAGTCTATAGGCCATTTCTTTTGGCCTGCTGGGCAGAGGTCAGTCGCTTTGACTGCTACTGCCACCACTGAGAGAGAGTGAGCAGATTGTGAATGAGCAGGCCTAATGCATTTTAAACTAGTTTGCAGTCAGTAGAGAGTTTATTATGTCAGCAATGATTTAAAAACTTTCATCAAACGTTCATTATTTTTTTAGTGCCCAGTTGCCAACTACTTTATTTCACTTCCTAAGATACACTTATCTGTCGTTCACTTGAAGTGGGACAAAAGGCATACTCACAACTTCTAAACACTGTAAGACACTTAGCACATCAGATAGTTTGCAGAGTCATTAGGGCTGCCTTCATTCAAATGCACTAGGATTCGCAGATGATGGATACACACCGATTCAGCTGAACAAGAGCTTTTTTTTAATAAAGTTGTAGAAATCTTTAAGGATTATAACGACTTTTGTGAGACCAACTACCACCAATACACATAGACAAGTGCTGCCAATTTTTTGATCACTTCTTTGCCCTTCAAACAACACTTCACTTAAATCCTACCGTTCTTCACATAAAAGATTTTGCATAAGATAAAATGACACACAAAGATCAAACTATCCCATGTTTCTCCATAGATGCACGTACTAAGATTCCATAAACTCTGATCCACCCATGTATTCACTACAACAGGCAACATATCTATTTTGTTTTATATCTGGCAATGTTATTAAGAATAGGCCCATTTCCAGTACTGTGAACAGCTGTTGCAGCATCTTCTTCTCAGTTCAGCAACCATTTGATGACTCACTGCTGCAGCTTTGCACTGTACCCTTATATTCACAAATATAACAACCAGATATTAACACATAGTTTTACATGTACAATCTTATATCATGTTCTTAATGCCTTCTCAGACACAACATCAATGTCTTCATAATGACCCAACATGTCTCTCTCCATTGGCAGTATTTTTTTCCACTTTTAAATGTTGTTTACTGGCAGTTGTGTAAGAGGATTTGACCCGCTGACATATAAATACACATTAGGAATTAAGATCAAATGAATTGGTACTCACTTAACTGCTGGGAATTTTCAGCTCAAACCAGCGCAGGGATAGTTGGTATGGCTTTGTGCTTCAGATTGAGCTATAAGTTGTGCTATTAAACATGTACTTAGTAGACCAGCATTTACGGAAAATAAAAAACAGCTGTGCCATTTATTTGATGGAAGCCTAAAGTAGCTTAATTATGTATTGAGCCATTTAGGACCACTATTGAGAAGAAGACCCCAAAACAAACCTCACAGTAAAGAGCTTTGACAATATATCAGCTTATCGGGTTCCTAATGCTAAGCTGTTAGCAAACAATGACACACTTACCCAGCAGAAACAGCCTCGTGATGAACAACCTATGGGAATCCACATTCTTTCCACCTGTTAAATGCAAGTCAACATTTTTTACTGGTATTTTATTGTTGGTGTGACTCACTTATCGCTGGGAATAAGTGGGTGTCTTTGGCTAACTATTAGTTTGTCTGTATTGACAGTTGTTTCCCTTGGCTTGCCACCATTGTACACTAAAGTAGAGCTAGCTTGTGTAAGCTGCTGAGCTGGAAGTGTTGTTTTATTTGAAATAGAGAGGAAAAGGCATTTTGGTGTGTTTGACTCAAATCAAATGAGGTAGCTGAAAGAGTCAGAAATGTGTGTTAAACTGCAGATTTGGGTTTTGACTCCCAGTGGGATATGGGTATGTGTAATCTAACAAGGAGTCTTACAATATGAATCAGTGTTAACATAAACAATGTTGCTTAAATCGTCTTTAGTGTACAAACCAGCCACTTGACTTGGTTATTGACAAATGGAGTATATATGACAACAAATATGGATTGAAATTGCATTTAGCAGATTTAAAGATTCACCACCCTTGTGTGTGTGTGTGTGTGTGTTGTGTGTGTGTGTGTGTGTGTGTGTGTGTGAATGAATGTGTGTGTGTGAATGAATGTGTGTGTGTGAATGAATGTGTGTGTGAGTGAATGTGTGTGTGTGAATGTGTATGGTGGGGGTTTTATGTTTGTGGTCAGCCTCTCAGTTAAGGGGCTTCTTTACGGGCAGATGGAGGATTCAATCATCTGCTCTCAGGTCATTTGTGCTCCTTGATCGAGTTCTACTGAGCATCTACTAGACTGACACACTCTACTGCATGGGTCGGCAACAGGCGGCCCGCGGGCCATTGGTGGCCCGCTGGCAATAATATTTGGCCCGGAAAATTATTTTGAGAATAAAAATAAAATATTATTTTTTTATTTTTATTTTTTTACAATATCGGACCGACAGTCGCACATATAGGCTATAATGTCCGAATAGAGAATCTACCTACACCTGAAGAATGCTTATTGTACTTTTATCCATGTTGAGAGTGAATGACACACAGCACAGGCACAATCTGGCAGCGGGATGCACTGACGCTGATAATGGATCAATAAGTAGGTGGACAGCGCGTGGTGCCAACATGCGGTTTGTGGTTTGAAAAAATAACACCAGCTCACTAAATAATTCAAACGTAATGTTTACTTATATGCAGTGTTCGAAATGGGGGTGAGCCAGGGGGAGCTTGGCTCCCCTAAAGAGGGGGGAGCTCCCCTGAAGGCCGATTTTGAGATAAATAGGGGGAGCCCAAAAATATTGCATATTTGTGTCACACAGATTAGAAATGTTGAGTTTCTGTAAATAAAAGTTCTTGAAATAAATAATAGTCATTGTTCATTACAGTTTCTGAATATTTGTTTTATATTTGTGAATATTTCTGGGTGTTGCCATCTGTACGTGGCGGCGCTGGATTCTTTACGCTACTTACGTTGCTATGGTTACGGTGGCGATGCCGGCGTGGTATTTGAAATGTTCATATTGATATTTTTTTAACTCTGGCTTTGTAATAAAAAATATGGCGAAACGAAAACAGCCAAGCCTCGCAGCTTTTGGATTCACAAGCATAGAAGCGAAGGAGTCTAAAAATGACAACGTGAACGGAACAACTTTTAGTTGGCCGGCTGTAAGCGGCGTTAGGGTCGAGTTTGACAGCTCCACACCGAGGGAGAGGCCTGCCGATGCGGAGCCTGAAGAGGCTTCAACAACGGCCACAGCCGCCGGCGCCACCTGCACTAGCGAACCTGACGATGCCCATGACCTGCCTTTTAACTGGACACAGAAAAGATGGAGTGAGTGGAATGAAAGGTATCCATGGCTTTTCATAAAAATAAAAAATTGGATGTGAGATTTGCAAAGAGGCAAAAAGTATATTGATCTCCCTGCCGCTCGCAGAAAAATCCACCGGCGTGCACCAAAAAAAATAGGGCTCCCCCGATAGCAAATGGGTTATTCGAACACTGCTTATATGTGAACAGTAACAAAGTTCAGTCAAAACATTGACAACAAAATCGGAGAAGCCGCTTGATCATGGAGGGCGAGGGGTGGTGGTGCATATGCTGCCACCCCAGTTGGCAGCTTTGTTTTGAAAGCAAAGTTTTGGCTCATCGGACATTTATGAGAGAAAATCCCTAATGTCCGAGTGCAAGTGAATGCAGCACAAGACGCGAGCCTTGTAACCCCTCCCCCGGCCCTGGTGCGAGCATGGAAATGTGATTGTCATTTGAACGGGACGGCGCAAAACGAGAAGCATTCGGTCTACAATGACAGAGAAGAGTTTGGCTGTACTCTGCATTGATTCAAAACGCACTAAAGCTTTGGATCTTAATAAGTTTGTGAGCAGGGGCGGACTGGCCATCTGGAGAATCACAGAATGGCACCGCAGCGAGGCTCCCCCCCCCCCGAAGCATTCGAATGTGGCCCGCCATCTAGTGGCTCAGAAAAAAATTGGCCCAAGGCCAAACTTACTTGCCGACCCCTGCTCTACTGGGTTTCCGGAGTCACAGACTGGCACACACACACCCATGCACACACACACACAGTCAAAAGATGAAGAGGACATATAACTGAAGGGTCAATTATATTTGTTCATTATAAAAGTGCTTTTGATGGCCCTCTTACCCTTAGGCCATGACCTCTCTCACTCTGTTTTGCTCTCTCACACACACACACACACACACACACACACACACACACACATACACACACACACAATTTTCATTCTATATCTAAGTTAGGCTAAGCATTAAGATAGGCAGCCTTCAATTAGGATATGTTCCCAGATAATGACTTCTCTATCCATAGAAGTCTGAGGGGTGATAAGTATTATATGTAATTTTTGGGGGAATGAGGGTGATAAGAGACCACCCAGTCAACCGTGTGTCTGTGTTTGGATGTGCGTGTTTGTGTGCGTGTGTGCATATAAAGAGGGATTAATGGGATGGGCAAGATCTTAGAGCTTAAACATTAAACGACTGTGAACTGATTTGATTGTTTCAATCACACACACCCATAATAGCCATGCCTGGAGCTGTCAGAAATATGTGGTGCTGGCTTATGTTGAGGCTGATAATAT
Source organism: Dissostichus eleginoides (assembly GCA_031216635.1). Classification (NCBI taxonomy): domain Eukaryota; kingdom Metazoa; phylum Chordata; class Actinopteri; order Perciformes; family Nototheniidae; genus Dissostichus; species Dissostichus eleginoides. The sequence goes on along the minus strand of CM062270.1, from coordinate 25,694,273 downwards.
GATGTGGATGAGTGGACCACTGTATTTGGTTTGTGTTTATATGTGTGTGTGTGTGGGATGTTTTATAAAGCACTTTGCATATTGCTTTAGTCTTATGAGGCAGCTGGTATTAGCAGCTGTACTGTAGAAGAGATACTTTTAAAGAGGGGAAAAAAGTGTTCTTCATTTATCTTCCCTTCCCATATTTTTCCCATGCAACGCTATAATATAAGTTGGCAGAGCAGAGACCATTCTCTTTAGCATGGAGCATATCTGTAAGCCTTGTGTGTGCTTTAAACAACTTCTTTACATCATAAAGCAGCAAAGTGCTTAGGGTTGCAAAATTCCGGGCATTTTCAAAGATGGAAACTTTCCATGGGAATTAAAGGGAATTTAAGGGAATAAACTGGGAATTAAAGGGAATTTAAGGGAATAAACTGGGAATTAAGGGAATTTAAGGGAATAAACTGGGAATTTTCTAAATGGAAGGTTGGCTCTTCATAGGGAACTTAAATATAGTTGGGGAAAGTATATTTTAGCATAATCTTGACTAAAACAAACAGATGCCATTCAAGTACACTTGAATATCCATGCCATTCCTCAATCACATGCACATAGCACACTGCTTGCTGCATGGCTATTGAGACCACACCCCCTACAGGCACTGTGCATTCCTCCATCACATGCACACATGATTTCTAGAAGTAATATTTAACTCAACATTCATGTTTTTGTTCTTCAATTAAACAAATGATTGTTCAATAAAATAATAAAAACTTGTTCTGTTCTACTTACAAATAAATCTGTTGAAATGTCATGTTTTTTAATTGTATCATTTTGCATGGATGTTTTCTTATGACAAAACAAAATGTTTATATTTATTCTTGGATACGATACAATTCGATTACATTACCCTCAATTCCCAGTTAGTTCCCATAATTCCTATTATTCCCATGGAAAGTTTCCAATATGGAATATTTCCAAAATTCCCCAGCTTAACTTCCCATGGAAATTTACCGGAAATTTACCGGAAATGTTCCGCCCCTTTGCAACCCTAAAAGTGCTACATTGTGAATAGCTTGTGTCCTTCTGGGCAAAAGAGAGATACAGTGACATAAAAAGCAAGGTTTGAAAAAAAAGAAAAGGTACTATTTGAGCCATGTGTTTAAACCATTCAGAGAGAGATAGAAGTAGGGAAAGGAGTGAATGACTGAAGTAGGAATAAAGTAGGAACAGCAGGAAGTGAGAGTCGGAGAGAAGTGAGCTGAGAAATGGCTGTGATTGCCTGGTTTGCCTCGGTGAGTTCTGCGGTTATTAGTCAGACTACATGCTGCTGTGATCTGCTCACTCACCTCTCCCAGCCCTCCCTGCACCCTGCCACCTGGCGTGTGCATGTGCCCTCGTGCGCTTGTGTGCCTGTCTAATGGGTTTTGGAGCTGGCTATGAGTTCAATGTCTCACATTCCCCACCCCTCCCTTTCTGGTGACTCCGCTCGCCCTGGGGAAACACTCTCTTACCTTGGCCTTTGCTGTAAATCGCTCCTCAAATGAGTTCTTACTGTGATCCCCTCATGCTGCCTTGGACCAGAGCTCTCTTGAGAGGACAACTTAATGATCCCCAGTCTGATAAACAGAGGCCTGAGGAACAAATGGAAATTTGTGCTGAAGGGAATATTTAAAGGCTGTATTGTCTATCAGGTTGCCTTCCCAAGAGTGGACCTCTTCACCAGAGTGGATTGACCTCTGCAATTTATTACCTACACCGCTGACATCAATCACATCTCAGCCCTCAGGGCAGTCGCACGGGCAGTAATAATATCCCAGCAGCCTCTACGACTGGCCATATGAGTGTCGGCCCGCTGCTGTGGCTGCCTGAATGCTTTATTGAAAGACTGACTGAGTGGAGCTGGTTTCCTGTACAATAAACTGCCTCCACTATCGGTGGACTATTGACTATTGGTGTATGATTCAATATGTTTGGACTGGACTATCATCTTTATTAGTTTCACAATGGTTCCTTCCTGATCCATACTTTTTCCTTACTTACTTTCAATCGTTCCTTCCTGTCAGTGTTATGAGCTTCTGTTGGGCATGCACGTCATCGTGTATATGTGGTTGCGGTTTAACATTCTGGTCTCATGTTTGGTTTAGCCCTTACTGTGAGTTACAGTAACATACTTGGGACATTTCTGTCACACCTTCAACATTGCTTTATTGACTGATGTCACTGCCTCATTAAAATAAAGGCTATAGCATAATGTAAATAACCAAAGGATGTGATGAAATGTTTCACATGTCAGATCAAAGAAAACAATGTGGTTTCATTATTACCACAGGGGCAGGCCAATAAAGGAAAAAACAATACTTTGATAACACCAATAACCTCCAGCAGTCTGAAATGTGCTACTTGCATTATGGACAGCAAAACACTTGTATGCAGTTGGACTGCAGAAATAAGGCAATACTTTATTCATTGATGAAATTGATGAGATCATTTATTAAAGGACCCTATATTGAGAACTGGCTGTGAGCTTCCCTAGTACTCACCAGGGGCAGTAATTAAAGCTTCAAGTGAAAAATAAATGTAAAATCCATCAGTGGTGCAGCTGCAGCCTGGGAGAAAACTGAGTTTCCTTCATGTCCTTTTTTTATATAAAGGTGCCAGTGCTCTCTCTTCCTTACCAGATACCAAATATCCTGTGAGTATTGCTGCTAAATCCAAATGAGTCTTCACATAGAAGCACTGGGTAACCATTAGGGGAAATCGGGGTTCATAGATACTTCATATGTGGAATAGAGGGGTAAGGGGATGAACCATAACCCCTACGATGTACCCACTGAACCACAGCTGGCACAATATCTTTGAGCCATTTACATAATGGAGGCTAATGTATGAAAGGCTAGAAGCCATTACGTTAAATAGATGGATGGGCCCAGCAATGTTAGAGACTGCTCGTCTGAAAAAGGCTTGAGAGAAAGGTATGGCTGTAAGGGGAATTGTGTGTTGTGTCATAAAGTGTGTGTAGCCATCCTCTGGAGTGTGTTATGACTGGGCCAGGGGAGTTCTCAGGGGTAGAGCTGTATATTAAGACAACAGCAGAGATGGAAGGGGTGGAGGATAGGAGGAACACTTCCAGGTGTTGCAGAGCGTTTAATCACTCACCTGTGAGACTAATGAGATGAGCCGGTGGACCATACACACACACAGACACACACACACACACACACACACACACACGTATTTGCTCCCACTCGTAGACTGGTGGGACTAATTACCCCAAACTCCACTACTGTGAACACCGCACGACTGTAAAAGCTCCAAACACACATATACAAATACACGACAGCCTGCTGCTGCCTCCCCAACTCATTACACCGCTCATCTCCCCCTCCTCTTTTCCTCCTGTCGCTATCCGAAGGACACACTGAGGAAGAGGAGTAGGAAAAGAGAGCAGAGTAGAAGCGAGTAGGTCAGGAGGCAGCTATATTCCATGCAGTAGTGGCTGCAGGCAGCGCTACAGGTAACAAACACATCAGTCACACACACAGCGCACCTGTTACTGTACAGATGGCCAGCCCTGCGAGAGGAGGCAGAGCAATGAAGAAGGATGAGCCATCACATAGAGAGGGAAACAGAGGAGGAGAGACAAAGAGAACGGAAAAATAATATTTCTCATGGGTAGATTGTTAAAGGAGATCGATGATGGGGATGGTGGTGTGGGGTCAGGGGGGCTGCACCTGTTTGTGTAACGCCACGATAACGAGGGAGTAGAGAAAGATGGAGGAGGAAGAAAGGGAGGGATTTCCTCACCTGTGTCCCCCCTCGGAAGCAGATACAGTCCAGTGTGATCTAGTGAGTCTCTTTAAGCTCTCTGTATATCATTGCATACACATCTACACACACACACCATTTATTTGAAATCCTTTTCTTTGTATGAAGATTGTGTACAACCTCATATACGAAATAATCCTCTTCATTACCTGTACTCTCATCATAACACTGTAACATTCTCCAAGGCTGACTGATGTGCTCAAGATCTGCCATTATCATTTTTCCTATAATCATAGAACAAAGCTGCTGTGTGTGTGTGTGTGTGTGTCTGTGTGTGCGAGTGTGCACGCGTCCCCCCATCCCCCCAGCTACATATCTTAATCTCCTGTCTATTAGCATATCCAGAGTTCTTCTTTAGCTGGTGGAGGCATCTGATAGGCTAATTTCACAGCCCCGCTGGCCTTCATCTGGCTCCAGGAAGTGAAGAGGATGGTGTGTCTTGGGAATAAGATGAGAAGAGAAAATAAGTGTTCCAGCCTTTTCTGTCTCACTCGCTCTCTCAACAGATCTAGCTGAATGAGCTAATGGCAGTCTGGAAAATCTTGATTGATTTTTATTAGAGCTGTTATAATCTCAAAGAATGGGGATTTCAATGTGGTGCAGATTAATTGATGTTTAAACGATTTTCTCACATCAGGTTTTAGGGCCTTAACCCCTTTAGTAATTTTCACAGCTGCATTGGATCATTTTATATATAGATAACCTTGTTGGTGCTTTTAGGAAGTTGTTAAGAATGTGTGCAATTGTTTAAATTTGTTCATCAAGATGCCTTTGTAGTAAAGGTGTTTTTATTTTTAAGTTACTGTATTTAAAGAAAAACATCCTTAGTGATTAAAATTCTCTTCAAAAGAACTACACAAACATTCATTTTTTTGGGAATCCATTTTCTATCGTGTGAAGTGTTGTGTAAATGTAGGTATTTTGACCACGTTTTTTTCATGATAATCCTCATGATGGAAATAATAGCCCTTTAACAGTGGTGGCGTGTTGCACTGTGCTGCTTAGATTGTGAACACTTCTCATTGATGTTTCATCAAAAATAATCCCGTCACAGATATAGAGGAACTTGAGTTTTATCCAAAAGTGCAGACTGTGTGTTTTATTCCTAAACTAAGAGGTCAACTCAAAGAAGGAGCATTAACCGGCCTCTTGTATTAATCCACACAGATGCAGCGAGCTTCTCTGTGTGTTTGGCAGTGGACAGTTTTCTGTGTGTTTGTGTCTTTGTGTGAGTGTGAGAGAGAGGAGGAGGACTGGGGGAATCAGATTGCCTATTCCAGTCACACAGATACTCTTTCAGTCCTCAGCCTGTGACAGCACATTTCCTTCCCTCTTCATGCTGGTTGCCTCTTCTCTACCAGCTCCCTTTCCCCTCCTCCTACTCCCCCCCCTCCTCCTCTTTCTCTCAAATGCAAATGCAAATTCAAATTAGCTTTATTGGCATGGCAGTGATTTGCACATAACCTAACCTACAGTTCGGTAATAACTGTGGAGGTCTTGTTCTTTTTCTCTTTTATTCCCGGCTGCCTCTTTCACTTTTTCTTACAATATCTTCCTCGCTGGCTTTCTTTCTCTTCCTCTTCCTCTATCCCTGTCCTCCTTTTAGATTTCCACACATCTCTCCCCAGCCCCCCTGACCCTCTCTGGGCAGATGTATGTATTGGTATCATTAGCAGCTGCACTATGATGGATGGCACTGAAAGGCTGGGCTCTGACGGGGGGGACTCTGCTTTAGCACACCATCATTACCTGCACCACGTACACATACATAACAATACACATACACACACACACACACACACACACGCACACACACACACACACACACACACACACACAGAAAAGCATGTGTATATCACACTGATGCAATGAGTGTACCTGGACAAAATGTACAACTACTTCATGCCTGAAACAAATACAAAATAACGTCATTCAGATGCCTGCTTACAGATGAAAAAGTGACTATTGAATAGCATCCTTCCCTTTTCTCTCTATCTCTCTCCCTCCCGCTCTCTCTTTCCCTCTCACAAACTCAGAAACACATACAGTCTTTTCGGAGTTTAAGAGGTTTGTATTGACTTGGAGCCCCACGGGGAAGTGAATGCCAATAGCCCCTCTACTCTCAGTGCGAGTTCAGACAGACCGGCAGTCCAATAGACCATAGGGTGCTAAAAGGGTCTATTTCTGGAGCTGGCAGAAGGTTTCACCTCCAGGAACTTTCATAGACTCCATATGCAGCATGAGACTTTTGCACATTGCCGTTTGTTTGGCTGTAATGTTTGTGTGAAATGTTCAAAGAGTTTGGAATTCAGAAATGGAAATTATGCAAATGGTGTCCTGAGTCTGACAATCCCGTGGTGATTCTCAACGAGTCTGTTGATGACATCAGAGTGCAGTGTTTATCTGGGCTTAATGTGCATCTGTGGCATGTGTGTGTGTGCCTGTCTGTCTTTGTTAGAATAGAACAAATGGTCACATGTAGTACAACAGACATTAAGGGTTCAGTGTGTTAGTATCCAGCTTACTGCCCCACCAATGGTGCTGTAATGACTCCCCTGTGTGTGTGTGTGTGTGTGTGTGTGTGTGTGTGTGTGTGTGTGTGTGTGTGTGTGTGTGTGTGTGGTGTGTGTGTGTGGTGTGTGTGTGTGTGTGTGTGTGTGTGTGTGTGTGTGTGTGTGTGTGTGTGTGTGTGTGTGTGTGTGTGTGTGTGTGTGTGTGTGTGTGTGTGTGTGTGTGTGTGTGTGTGTGTGTGTGTGTGCGTGCGAAGTGGTGCGGGGGCTGATCATGTTGTCAGAGTCCATAAGAAACAACAGGGCCTTATTAAACACGGACACTCAGTAAAGATTGATTTTGTTTGGCTGTCTGTGTTTAACTGGAAGGGCAGGCGACTGTGACAGTGTGCGTGGGCGATTAGAGACGCAGGCAGGAGGCGGGATCTGTGACTGACTGATGGCCGCTGGAGGCAGGAAGCTGCTCAGGGGAGGGCTGCGGGAAGATGTACTCTCACCCGCACGGAGATTTCTCCCAAGTGCTGAAAGGGGCAGATTGAACCTAGACAGTCCCTCTGTGGTTGGACTGGACTCTGAGGACAGTCGGATAATCTGTTCCTCCCCCTGCAGACAGACTGAGTTTGAAGCCATTAATGGAGCCCACCCGTTCTCCAGTTGTGTGCCTGGGTACAAGTTGCAGGCAGTTCAGACTAGGCACGCCAGCGGCTTGCAAGTGAAGAAGTTTGAGGTTGTCACTAGCCTAAAGCATGCTTAGTTTCTTTTAGTTACTACCAACTCCATTCCTCTGCCATCCAGTCCTTCACCCTCTCTCTATCTTGTCTTTGCTTTCCGACTTTAGAGCATGAGAATACCAAACAAACTCCACATGGTTGTTGTTAGAAAAATATCACTCGGCACCGGCTTGAGCTTCAATATCAGGATATGTATTTATTATCATTGCAAAAATGGAAGTAGTCATCTCATACAGAGCATATGGTACAACTTCCTGAACAGTGTCCTTCAGATGCTTATATACAAGAGCGGGAGTTACAGTCACAAGATGCAGAATACCGGTTCAAAGCAGTATACAATGTTTTGTTAGCTAAGGCCCACGTCAGAAATGATCATGCTTGTCATATGTCTATCTCCATAGAGGCTGAATCATCATGTTAATCACATACTGTAGCTATCATATGCCTAAAACAGTGTCCTGACTCCTGACGCTCTTCTAGGTAATCCTACATCCTGTTACGTACACAGCTACAGTTGGGCCTTTGTTATCATGTGCTACTCTGATATTGAAAGAGTACATTCAGTATTTTCCCAACAGTTGTATTGGAAATGAATGTATGTTAAATGCTTTATTGGTGAGCTCTGTGGTTTTGTGGAGTCTTTGAATGGTAAAGAGATGGACCAATATATCTCCTGATACCTTTTGTGATTACAAGTCTAATACCAGTCATCTCTTTTTCTCATCATTATATAAGGTATAAAGAGGCCAGAATGCTGTGGCAATAAAAGAGGAGTCTGGCCTGCCATGACTGAATGAATGTAGCAGATAAGGGACTAACAGAAACTTTACAATGACATTGACAAAGGCACTGTATAATATGTGGATCAGTCACATTGTGGCTGATACCCTATCCACTTAAAATGTCAGTAAAGAGGTGCCCTGGTAGCTCACCTTGTAGAGCGAGTGCCCCATATACGCAGGCTCAGTCCTAACCTGAGCAGCCTAGATTTACTAGTAATCCGCTGCTATTTGATTCATGTGGTCTCCTTGCTCTTCCTTTTTTGTATTTGCTGTACTATCTCAGTCAAAAAAGCCAAAATGTAGGATCCTTAAATCCCTAGAAAGGGCAGTACTGTGGTGAAAGTGTAGTTGCGCTATATTAAGCAGTGATCATGCTTCACAGCTCAAGTTTGATTGTGTTTGCATTCAGTCACCACTTTTTTTCAGACTGCTGAATTAAATTGTGTTTTTTAAACCGGATGTCAAAAATATGTCAGTGGGATTAAAGAAACATTCAAGCATAGCTATCAAACTCTGTAACTACATTTATTAATTAAAAAATTGAGAGAGAAACACTGCGTCAATCATAGAATAGATTGATGTCGCTATATATCTTGTTTTAAGTCAACTCACAGAAATACTAACTCCTAAATCTGCATCTTTCACATTAAATTAACTGCCTTATTTACCACTACAGCCTCCGGCATATTGAATACAAATAATATCAATGGACTTAAATATATCTCTTGCTACTAATTGGTAAGGGTGAAGGAGGGTCAACATTTTGTTTTGGGTGCTCCAGTTTCGTTGAACGATCCAAAAGCAAGCAGGTTAGGGGAATGAGATAACTCCAAATTGCCAATAAGTGTGAATGGTTATTTTAACATTTTGGTATCCTATTGACAGACTGGCAACCTGTCCAATTTGTTCTTCTCCTTTCACCCTGTGCACAGTGGCTTGAAGTCCCCTGTGAAACTGCAGTGGGTAAAGATGAAGGAAGGATTTAAATTTCCATGTTTGTATGTGTTTGCAAAAGTGTATCTGTTCAGTATACTGTCTTTATGTCTATTTGTGTATGTCACAATGTGTGTCAGTAGAAAATGAGGCAGAAGCAACAGTAGTCCTTTTCTTTATTTCCTCTTCATCCATCTATCTTTCTCTGTGTGTCTGCCATCAGAGGCACAGTTGGAAAAGCCTGTGGTACATATCTTTGTGTGTGTGTTACTGTGCATGTGTGTGTTTGTGCAACAGCATTGTGCGACACCATGATTAAGTGTTTTGAATAATTGATGATTGCATCCCTAATTAACTCTCAGTCTCCTGCTCCGGCAGACTCCGGCTCTATTTTTATGCACCAGAATCTCCTCTCCTCTCTTCCACTCCACAGATGTAGCGTATCCATCACTCACTTTAGGCTCTGCTGATGGGGGTCCAGAGGGGCCTTGGGGGACCTAAATCATGTTGAGTGGACATTTTTAACAGGCAACAACCACAATAGACTACAGATCAGTAAAGATGGTTTTCTAGACCAAAGGGTTACCCATGCTTTTACAGCTGCTGGGGACATACTGGTTATAACAAGCCACATTATAAAATAGTGTGAAAACATGTTAACATGCCATTAACATTTTGGAATGTTACAGACAGTCTGGGGTGTGTACAAACACACTAGACCAGACACACTGTTTTGGTGTGTGTTTGTACTGCAGTTGGTTAATCATGATCATTACCATACTGCTGACATTTGCCTGTTTCTGTCAACTCCAAGAAACCATAAATCAATGAATCATTCTTAAAGTGGAAGGAGCTCCAGCACCACGTCCACATTTGGTAATGAGGAATAACGTGTGACGATCTGAACTGAACTGATACATCTCTAGATATGAATAGAAATAAAGGTTGCAGTAGAACTGAACCAACGCATGAATTATCAAATTGCACTCTAAATGCAATGCTGGAGTTCAGCAAATTTGTTTTGAATGCATTAATGGGGAATATGAGAATGATGCAGACTGCTGTAGTAGAATATGTGTTTGAAGGAGGAAGAAAAGAGATCAGAGAGAGACAGAAAGGTGGAATCAGTGTGGGTTTGTTAATAAAGGCATATCCACATTCTGTCGGCAAAGCCACCGCTTCCACTCTGCATTAAAAAGACATCCTTACACATTGTTGAGCACTACCAATTTACATTTCAGCACATTAACAAGGCAAGGAGACACACACACCCACAGACACACTCACACACACAGGCGCAGGAAGAACAAGATTCGTTTTCATCTATTTCCCCTTAAAACATGAGAAAGGAGGAATTCCCCAAAGAGAGCACAGCGCTTTGATATCTACAGCTCCGTGTCTGTAAATAGGTTAGGTGAAGAATACTATCCATGGCATTTTTTTTGTTTGTTAATTTCTGCACGTGCATGTGGATCTGTCATCTTGCAGGGTATCCTAATTCTGGCAGGAGATTGTGGGTGGGAAAGTGTGTGTGTTTACCTTTCTGATGAGGCCTCTGAATGTTCCTTCTAGTCACTCAGACAGGCAGGGTGCCATGTGGAGTACCTGGAGCAAGCTCACGGTCGGTGTTTCCATGTTTTCCTCCTGCAGTGTGCTTGCTGGTGTCCTGGCTGACTGCCTGCTGAACTAGCTGCACTGCTGTTCCTATGAGCCTGCAGGCCTGCTGCACTGGCTGCTGCGTTATCCACTTGACAGCTGCTGTAACCATTTTGAGCCGTTGTTTGTATGTGGTGCAGATGTAACTACTGTTAAAGCCACATATTATTTTTTTGCTTCAATCTCAAGAGGAATTCTCTGAAATCAAGCGCTGCAAATGCGCTGTTGGGGATGTAATGACTGTTTAGATCAATGTCATAAAGACCCTTTTCACCAAAGGCCTCGTACAATCATGCTATGGCTGTACTGGAGTGTTGTGAGCTGTGACGGTATGCCTTTTGACAGCAGCCTCTCAGCAGGAGATGCACTGACATTTGATTCTGTGCCAAATAGTGACATTCTCCCCCCTCAACCAAAGGGTGCATTGCAATCTGTACTCGCACATGTGGCTGGAGATATTTCAATCGCTTTCTATGTTCAGGTTTACGAATCCTTTGAAGTTTGCAATGTTTCTTTGCTTTAGAGTTTGCTCCATTTATTTGCTCCTTTCCTAGATTCAGCTTCCTAATCAACGGCCATACCTGCCACGTTAACTTCATGCTATTCATTCTATTTTGGTGATAAAGGTGCAGGTGTTAATCATTCATTCATTACTGAGAAATCACTGTTGAGAAATGGATCAAGAACATGTTAGCAGATAAGATGGCAAGTTCAATGTGCAACAAGTGCCAGGACATCATTTAACCAGATCATGTCACTATTTATTCTTTTACCATGATGATTTTATGATGACCATCAAAACCAGTCAGCCAACTCTTCATCAGCTTACAATAAACAGGGAGTACACGTGGCTCACATTCAACCCACAGTGCATGGCCATAGTTTCAATAAAGACCAGTAGGACTTTGGACATTTGCATGCGCGATATTCACATCGCAGGACGTGACGATTTTTTTTTTTTTAGGACTTGCGATATTATGTAGGCAAATTAACTCAAACACGTCATGTTACAATTATTTTGCTGCTTGCTACAAAAGGAAAACTTGCGCGGCTCTCATGTCAGGGGTACTTGAGTGAGTGACATGCAGGCTCTGCATGCACAGCAAACCACCAATCACAATCAAATCTCCAAAGCAAACAGACCCGGTAATTAAAGGTAAAAACACTGAATAAAGTAGTTTCATGTGTTTCTCCAGGGCAGTTCGGCGCTGCTAACTGAGCTAGCTCAGCTTGTTGCTCTGATAACTTAAGATCCAGACGTCCGTGACTAAAATCCTTCATCCGGTTAAATATAGTTAAAAAAATACCAATTGTATAGCATTAAAGTTCAAGAAAGGATGGTTTGCGGGGGAAAAAAACGGTCTTTTCTTCAATTCCTGTATGTTTTCATATCGCAGGGGGAAAAAAATGTCAGTTTTTTCCAATATCGTGCAGCCCTAATTCAAATACCAAAATGTATTCCGGTTGTATCGGTCACCATCTATCAATAAAACTTTGATCTCTGCTAATGTCTTCATAAGTGTGATATGGGATGAATGACACTGCACTTCATTTGTTGTTGGCCAGGTATAAAGTGAATTGATATACAGCAGCTATCTGGGGAGGACACTGAACTTTAACCCTCAGCTCATTTTCTCAGGTGCTTTCTTGTTCCCATATCTTCCTACCTCTCTCACTCACTCTCTCTGTCTTTTTCTCTTGCACACACACACTAAAGCAGTCCTTTAGCTCTTACTCCCTTTTGTCCTCTGACTTCTTTAGTTGATTTTCAACCTTGACGCCGTTTGACGCTCTGTTTCTTTCTTCACTTCTGTTGGTAAAATACCGAAGTTGAGAGGACACTGTATTTTACATTCTACATATCATAAACTGGTAGGTCTACATTTCATGTTCTTGGCTGTCGATGTTCACCTTTGTTGTTTTTTGTGCCTTGATAAAAAATGTTCTCTTTGGTTTTCTAGTGCAGTAACTCAGTTGACTTTTCATGTTGTTTTAAATCATTATGGTGCCTAAAAGTAGGAGCATTTCACTGTGTCTGACTGGTAATGTAGTCTAGAGAGAGATTGTTCGTTTACCATTCAGACATCTGAACCGTGACAGACTGTAACACGGATAACCTTTCATACCCGCAGTCGTGGTTATTCATCAACGAGCTGCTCAGAGCAGAAATGTGTTGCTGATAAGGACTCTGCATTGGTGTCAGGATACAAAGGTGGTTTTGGGGGAAGGAGCAGTTGGAAGCAGAAGATGGACATAGCACAGGTAGTGAGGAGCGTAGCGTAGAGGTGGTCTCTATGATTATTTATTATTGAGATGGCAGTGGAGCTGAATGAGTGGAGCTGCTAATCTAACTCTGAGCCTGATGGACAGAACACAATTACCCTGAGAGTGGGAGGTGGGAGAAAGAGGGGAGGCTAGAGTGCCAGCAACCCCCCCTCCACCATCTTTTTTTCTTTCCCTTTGCCTGGCGGACTTTATTGTAGCTGCAGATGATGATTTCTTGGCATTAAGCTCCTGTTGGCAGCATCCTGTTTATTGAGTCACACACACAAAGCCCGATCCTCACATCACCCACTCGCGCCTGTTGGCAGCGCCCCATTTACGGACGACCAATTTACTGCCTGCTCCCTTCGCCTCCTTTCCTCCAGTCTCTGGTATGGCTTCAGATTTCTGTCTAAATCCAGACACACTAAGCCGTGTTCACATCCTTCTCTGCTGCTACTTTTAGCTCGCGCGCTGATTCCAGGTCAAACCGCCACTACAGTGTTCACGATGGCTTTTGATTTGCGCTGCTTTTTCTTTCATGTTGTCTGTGTGTGTAAGAGGCAGAGAATTTGTACAGTTGAAACTACACATATGCTTTTTTGGGGGAAATGTGCTTGTTCTGCCCTCCAGGGACTGTAGTTTAGATGTAGAACTATTCCCCGACTCTCCGGAGAAACAACCTTATGTCTGGAGCCTTAGAGAAGTCTGGAGAGGGATGCTGCAGACGGTTTTTCATTTTCAGTCTCAAAGTCTCGTTTCTTGCTCATTTTCACCAGCAGACTGGTTGGCTTGGCTTGCAATGGTTGGATGAGTTGAACTTCTTCACTTAGTGAGGGGTGCTCTCAAAGGTGTATTTGTACAGTCAGAATATAAACTAATCTTAAAAGTGTTTCGTGATTTATTTTTTAATCATACACTCAAAGTACAACCAGCGGAACATGTCTTTAAATCTTGTGTTTTGTAGTTGAATAAAAAATGTAATTATTGTGTAAAAGGAGTTGGGGTAGGGGGTTTCTGATCCAAGTTGGGGATTAACAAACTGCCTTTCTTAAACACAAGCTCCAGATGCTGCCTGAAAGACTTCACAGCTAGAAGAACAAATTCAGAGAACAAAAAGGAAAGAGAGGGACAGAGGGGGACGTGTTCAGGGTCGGAGCTGAAACCATTCAAACTCCATCCTTTCTCTTCTGATTTTACTTCCTTGGGCTTTTTTTCTCACCCCTTTTACCCCCTGCTCATTATCTTACTCACCCTCTCTGTGTTCCCTCTCCCCTCACTTTCTTCCCACTCTGTTAATTTCTCTTCCCTCTAACCCCTCTCTCTTTATACCCATTCTCTCTCTCTCTCTCTCTCTCTCTCTCCTCTCTCTCTCTCTCTCTCTCCATCCATTTGGTGGAACAGTGCTGCTGATAATGCCTGTAATTGGAGTGACTCACACTTTTCCAGTGTGTTTGGACCAGATAAAGAATATTGTCAGCATTTTGCCGACATGGCCTCTGCTGGCAGAATTAAATGGACTCTGTTCTGTTCTGTCGGCAGCAAATTAAAAGCCTCTCAATTTATTTGTTCTCGCTCGAGGCTCACAGGGGCCTCCTATTCACACAGAAACACCGTGGAGAGGGGGAGGAAGAGAAAAAGGGAGATTTCCCCCTTTCCCAAGAAGTACCAATCTTTTCGTTTTGTTCAAGTCTGCACTCAGTCACTGTTAGATGGAGAGAGAGAGAGGTCAAGACTGATAGTCCAAGGAGAGGTGGAAAGCAGCTCAGAAGGTAGTCGGATTCGTTATTATACAATAAGATTTTCTTGGTCATTTAATAATTTCTCATTGTATAAATAAGCTAGTATGTATAAATAAATACCAGGGACAGTGACGTGAGCAGTTATGTGGAGATGTGACATGCAACGCGGATGTAAGAGAATGTTGTGTTCATTCTCAGAATAAATGCCAGAAAACACCCCAGTTGCTTCGCTGTCGTTTCCTGAATGATAACAGGTCGCTTACGTTACGTCACTGTGCAGCTGTCTCCTGCTGTCTTTGTACTTCAGCGTCTGTGTATGAAAGGAGCTTGTCTGCATTTGTGTGTACATGTTAATGTGTGTGTTTTCATGCATTCACACAACAGGGTTAGAGTGTGAATCTGAGTGTTTTTGGCTCCTTCGTTGTCATAGTCGCTGCCAGTCAACACTTCAGAATAAAGTAGTGGCAGATGGGCAAAGAAGGAATAGAAATCTGGGGCCAGAGGGGCCCACCAGGCGCTGGACCGGGCCCAGGAGGGGCAACAAGTTTGGTAGCAGCGTTAAAGGAGAATTACACTTCCACCATGGCTTATACATTTTGGTTATCTTGCTTTTGATAATATTAACATTGGAGGCCCCAACAACATGGGATGGTGCTACTTGTATGGATGTACATTATTAGCAACAATTATTTAAGACATTAAAAACGTCAATGGTCAAATTACATCCTTCGCAGTTTACAAATCCTGTCCAATTTGAATTGCAGAAACATTTGGTTTTTGGTTGTTTTCAAATATTTGACTAAACTGTTTGCTTGTTTACAACCTGTCAGATTGTCTGACTGCTTGTGTTGCTTTCCCCCAAATTGTTCTCATTACTTTACAGCAGTCAACTTACTGAGTACAGCAACATAAATGATGGCTACAACACCAAGATTGTAATTATCCAGAATTTCAGTTGACGGATTGATCGTTGTTCAAAACTCTTTGGTATAGAACTTTGATAAAATGTATACTATTAGCTTTTTAAACCTGTTTAAACAATGATTGAAGAAGGAAGTGGGAATGTTCTTTACGCAGTGTCCTTGTAGCAAAACATTATTGAAAGGAAGCAGGAAGTGTAGGTCATGTCTCACCGTTTGTTACCACGGGCAACATCCACTCAAGGCCCTGATCAGAAACAAGCTCATTCTCATGCCGTCTGAGAACTCCTGCAAGGTTTCGCCTGCCAAGAGTAAACACCCCCGACTGAAGCAAACCTCTCTCTCCCTCTCTGCAGCTCTCTGTGGGTGTGTGTGGGATGTTGTGTCAGGGCTAAAGCCCATCCCTCTCCCATGAGCCTGTGTGCCCACACACACCTGGCGCCTTCACGCACCCACCCGGCGCCCACACACCGACAGCCGGCACCGACGCTGTGAACTGGACCCTCGGAGCCCAGCGGAGCCAAGCGGAGCGGAGTCTAGCCAGTTGGAGCCTGAGGATGTCAACAGAGACAGAGCTCCAGCCAGCGGTCAGGCCCAGCAGCGTCAGACGGGACTCCAGAAGGAAAGGTAGGCACATTCTTGGAACACTTTGAGGCATTGATACTCTTGAGGTGATATGAATTCATATGTTTTCCCAAAGTTAAAGGCATCCCTCATCATCTACTACTTTACTTTCTTTGAGATAACGTAATTTGTCTGAAGAAAACATTATTGAGAGTATATTAGAAAAACTTCAGAATAAGAATTCCTTTATTTATCCCACAACAGGGAATTGTACTTTATTACAACAGCAGAAGTTTAGTGCAGATAAAGAGGATAGACTTACATATTACAACAACACCATGTTTTGAGTATGCACACGTTATTAATAATAAAAAACACAATAAGTAAAAGAACAAACAGCAGATAAGTACACCATGGTAAAAAAAAAGTTGCAGTATACTGTGTTAAGAAAAGAAGTATACCATAAAGACCTAGCTGGTACTGTTTGCGGATTCTAAATACATTGAAAGAAAAAATAAAGCGTGAATTGCACGAGGCTTAGGTTATATTGCACATGCGTGTATATTGCACAAAGTTTTATATTTGCACATCAGGGGTATTACAGTCTATGTGTGTGTGGTGGTCTACCAGGGGATGTGGTGGTTATACATAAGTACTTTTTAAACCTGTACCCTAATTGCTGGTTAAAAAACACGCATATACAAACACATACCTTTATCGGCTGCTCTTCCTCTTTAATAATGATTGATTTGGGTTAGACAACATAATGTAGCCCGGCTGTTGTTCATAGCTAATTAACAAGTGGGGGGGTATCTCGGTACAGTAGAGGTTGCTACCAAACAGGTGCAGGAATGTTGCGGTTGGTGTGAAGCAAACACATCCAGGTGTGCAAAGCTCCAGAGGCAGGTAGCTAGCAGGTGTATGAGAGCAGGCCTGGGTGGTCTCGGAGCAGAGGTGATGCCAGGGGCCGGGCTGGCAGCCATCACCCAGCTGCTGGGGGGGGCCCGACTGCCAGAGCGACGCCTAGCAATCTCTGAATAAGCATCTGATTGATGTAGCAAAAACTCTGGACACCTATGGGAGCGGCACTTAATGGATGCACAGAAACACACACACACACACACACACACACACACACACACACACACACACACACACTCACTATCACCTGCAGCAGATGCCTCATTGCACTTGGTGCTCCTCAGCCCCTGCAAACAGGCGTAGGTTCCCCCATACACAGTGTGTGAGGGAAGGCTGAATGCCTCTCATGTCCTATTTACAAACACCATTGTTCTGCTGCAATAGGGATCATGTTCATCATTCAGACTACTCTCCATATGTGGGGAGATGCAGACAGACACACACACACACACACACACACACACACACACACACACACACACACACACACACACACACACACACACACACACACTAGGACTGGGATTGAAGCCCAAAAGAGCATATGAGAGGAAAGATGAATGGGTTGCCTTCAGCATTTAGACTTGAGGGTTTTTCAGCTTCTCCTCTCTGCCCTCTCCCCTGTCTGTTTCTTTTTATTTGCCACACACACACACACACACACACACACACACACACACACACACACACACACACACACACACACACACTCAGCAGGGTGATGAAAGTCAAATGCAATCATATACCATACACAGGCAACAATCGTGCACTGGGAATAAGAAACCTTGATAGTGTTTCTGTTATTGTGCTTCATGTGTATGACCTGAAATCCTCGTGTACTGTACATACAGAACACACACATGTTTCTGTTTCTGTGCAGCCCCTAGTTTTCATTTCTTGGGAGTGCCTGGATTTGAATGAGAATAGATCCTCTAAATAGCTGATCATCATTACTAGGGGTCGACCGATTATCGAGGCCGATATTCCGCATTTTACAGATTATCGGTATCGGCCTTTTTTTTTAATCAAATTGCCGATACAACTTTGGCTCTGATTCGGCCGTTTCTCTGGCTGCAGTCACCACTGTTCAAGAGCAATGTCCCGCCCACAGCGCTATCTGATAGGCTATTACTGAAGTGTCAATCAACAATGAAGATTTTCCGGGCTGCAGCCAGCCAGAGAGGCGGGACCTTCTCAGATTACAGGCAGGTGCGAAGAACGTAGACACAGACAGAGGCAAGCAGCAGCAGTGAGCGGTGTTTCGAAGGTAAATCAGTTGAAAGCCGAAGTTCAATAAACATCCCAATCCCCTATGCTGAAGTTGCAAAAACACCACGATCTTATGATCCAATTCTATCAGTTTCCCAGTTACAAAGGGACCGGGGGGGGGGGGGCGGGTAGCCTCTCGCAGCGGAGAAACTGACGCGCTGGGACGACTGGGACTGTGACGGCTGCTAGTGGAGCCTCGCAGCAACTCTGCTTTCTGCACCACAATCTGGTGCTGCTGAATTGGGACTACTAAATGAGTGAGACTCAAATATCAGAAGTTCAGAACAAGTTTTAGTAGTTTTTATTTTATTTTTACTTCATCTACTTTACTCAGGGTCACAGAGGAAACCAGTTTTAAGATGTTGAAAAGTTCATTAAACATAAAAAGGCATTTCAAAGAAGTTGTGTTATTCTACATTTTGACACCAAGATTTTCTGATTTTACTGCAAATGTATATCGGTTCCAAATATCGTTTAGCGGTCTCCTTGATTACTAATAATCGGTATCGGCATCGGCCTTGAAAAAGCCATATCGGTCGATCCCTAATCATTACGGTGTAAATGGCAGCTCTGTTGCGAGAATCCCTGCAGGATAGTCCTTTTCCTTTTCTAATATCCTTACTTTCCCTCCTCATCCTGCTCCTCCGCCCACTGCTCTGACTCCTAAATGACCTTGCCCTGAATGAGTGAGACACAGATCACAGGGAGAGAGACTAATGAGTCAATGTGAAGCAGAGCTGTTTAATCTCAGGCCTTTGTTTCGCGGTTCTTCGGTGAAGAATGTAATGAAAGAGACTATGGGACTGCTGCGTGTCACACATTAATCAAAGCTGGTGTGTGACTGGGACTCTTTGCCTGTGAGTGCACGTGTGTGTGTTTTTTTTGTACACACAATTGTGTTTCATTTGTGAGCTCAGGGGTCATTCTTCTAAGAGAAGGTTTTTATTAAATCACCATGACAAGAACGAGATAACCTTCGAACTTTAGCATTTACATGACCTGAGGTGAATAAATGCAGCTTTGTGCTTCCTCTGACAATAAATGAGTCTGGCGTTATTCTTGAAGTAGAATAGTCTTTATTAATCCTCAATAAATCCGGAAAGATTACATCTGTCCACCTCTCTATCCCGCTCTAATTTTCTCTCTCCACCCCCTCCTCCTTCCTCCCCCACCTCCTCTACTTATGTACCCTTCAAACCATATATATTTCAATATTAATGTAGCGGTTCGGCTGTAATTTAGACCACCGGTTAACTTCCTTATAGGTGTTAAACCCCTTTTATAGAAAAGCATATATATTTCATACCATTAAACTGTAAACTCTTGAGTTGTTAAAACTAATTATTTCAGTTTATTTCCTTTAGACATTTTGTAGAAAGCTGAAATAGTCAGACTGTAAATGTAGCAGTTTTTCAGAAGTAATGGCTCGGGGGCCTGACACCTATTACAAGATTGCAATTTGTGTGCCTGTCTGTGTATTGCAACTTGAAGTTATGCAAAGAGATAAGGCTGCAGTATATGTTTGGAGTGGATGTTTGTTAATTAGTATAGCCATGAGTTTTTTTGGAAGGAAACACATTTTGAGATTCTCCATGATCAATAAAACATTGAGTTGACAGTCTGCCAGTGCAAAGACTTTTATGTGCATGTCAAATTAGAACAGCGAGCCAGTTTGACATTTGAGCCTAACAGCAGCAGACAGTTTTGTCTCCACTTAAAACTTTTACATCTCCGAGCCGACCTTGCTAATGAAGTACGATGAACCACGGACGCATTACTCTGGGGGAATCTTTGAATCGTATTTCTCACTTTCTTCACCGTGCAAGCAAATCATTTAGACATCACAACGTAGGATTCCAACAACACTGCCTTTTTTGTCGAGTGTAACAGACTACACCAAAGCTGTTAAAGCATGC
The DNA here is from genome assembly GCA_031216635.1 of Dissostichus eleginoides. Classification (NCBI taxonomy): domain Eukaryota; kingdom Metazoa; phylum Chordata; class Actinopteri; order Perciformes; family Nototheniidae; genus Dissostichus; species Dissostichus eleginoides. Next base: position 25,674,257 of record CM062270.1, on the reverse strand, counting down.
TTAATGAACTTATGCTCTGCTTTTGCTTAACCCTCTAGAGCAGGGGTGCCCAATACGTCGATTGCGATCGACCGGTCGATCGCAAGGGTAGTGTGGGTAGATCGCATGGCATAAAAAAAAGAAGAAGGAAAAAAAAAAACATTTAATTTTTTTATTTTTTTTTTTAAAGTTAGCCTATCATCCATCCTTACTATGGCATTTGCCACTTGATTGACGTACAGGTAAGCCAGTCTGAGTTGTATTGTGCCATACGGGTTCATGCAGTTATGAGGGGGCCTCACCTCCTCATCTGAAGCGCAAATGCGGCGCACTATTAGCCACAGTTTATCCGCCGTTTAGTCCACTAGCACTATTTTTGGACATTATCAGGGTTATGGATACATTTTTCAAGCCAACTCAATGTTGGTACATTTTAACTCGTTGGTCTACGAAGAAAAGTAACTTGCAATCATTTGGTTGAAAGCAACTCCTAAAATGCTTCTTGTAAACAACACTGACTGTATTTTTGTGACTGACTGCTCATTCTGCCAATAGACAAAACTTTATTTTCTATTTGTGGTGTTGTGTTAATTACATCATCACATTTAAATAAACATTTTTCTTTGGCGTATCTGTCTTTCGTGATTTGGCACCAAGTATGATTACAAGTAATAATAACTTCCGCTGCTGTCACCACTCACAGTCAACAGTCATCGCAACTGAAAAATCACGACGCTCCCACGATGGGATTTGGCTGAGGATGTGTGGGAGTGTGTTTCTACTGTAGCTGCAGCCAACTGCATGAAAAGAGTGGTTAAGGGTTATAGCCGTGCAGCTGTTAGCCTTTGTGCATGTATGTGTGTGTGGGGATGTGTGTTTGCTTGTCTCTGGTGTGCGATTAGCAAACACATTATCTTCTTCGTGTGGATATTATGCACACATCCAGTCTATCTGGCACAATCACCGAAGCCATTTACTCTGATATCTTTCCCTGGGGAATCTTAGAGCACAAACAACGGTATTTTGAGTGTGTGTTTGAGTGGCGTGCATGTGTGTGTCTTCTATGAGAGGTAATCAGATCTGTTCCCTCCAATCAGACAGAGATTTAATTGAATTGGCTGTCTGCTGTTGTGGTTGTCAGTGGAGGCCAATAGTGGATAGGCGGGGATAGAAGACAACAACGACACTTTATGGCAGATAGTGGCACACACTTTCCAAACATGGCTTTTCCAGCACTACAACTATATTTAGAGATAACTGCCTCCACTCTGTCCTCTCCTCCTAGCTTCTGCCCTTCTCTCCCATCAGTTTATTTCTGGAAAAGTAGTGATCTGTCCATCCCGCTATCTACTCTTTCACAAGTCTTTGCTCTCACCATACACATCTATTTATCCACCCTCTTTTTTCAGCACTATGATCATTTTCTTGGGAAGGTAAGGGTGGTGAGACGTGTTCAATGTATTTCCCAGGAAGGGAAATCATTCCCCTCAGAAAACCTGCATAATTTTTCTGTGCTGCTGCTGCTCCAATGACACACTCTTCTGCCCCTATTCCAGCTTTTAAATGTGACCACACCGAATAAGCATTCAGAAAATATATCAGTGAAAGCCTTTTATTTGGTTTCCTGAGTCATTGTGTGTGTGTGTGTGTGTGTTTGTGTGTGTGTGTGTGTGTGTGTGTGTGTGTGTGTTGTGTACTCTGTGATCCTCTCAGTATGTTCAGCTTAGTCCTCTCCTGCACACTAGTTGGTGTGGCCGCAGCATCACTAACTACAGTCTCCATAGCAACAGTTTGCTCCCTGCTCATAATTTGCACAAAAGAAAATGTCCCAATGTCACACACAGGCTCTAATACAGGCGGATACTCTCAGCTGTGTGGCTGAAGGACTGTGTGTTGAAAGACATTTCTCATCTATTACATGTGGACAGGATGCTGTTTTCTATTTCAGTTTTCTGACAACACACAAGCAAAGCACCCTGTCAGAGCTTATCAAAGCACATCAGTACTATGAGTTATAGCAAGTTGTGTATTGTTAATTTCTTACGTCTTGTAAGGTAAATAATATTGCATAACACCATTTTATTTAATTACTGAAGGTGATTTATAGTGCAAAACACAAAAGTCATCTAAATCTAAAAGTTTTACTCAGATTCCTTGTTAATAATCCCTTTATTAATTGTCATTTAACCTCCATGTAGTGCCCTGTATGACAGTGGGGCTCGAGACCAACATTATCCCGTTGTTCTGGGTTAGTAGAAAATGAATTTTGGACGCAGTAAACTCATATTCATCATATCAGTATTGTATAGAACACATTTATTTCCTGTTAATGCTACATTGTCAACAACAAATACATGTTGAAATCTGCATGTGGAGAGCTAGTTAATGTTAGCTGTTATCTGTTAGAAGCAGATTCAGTACAATTTTGTTTTTGGCAAGGTTTTTTTTTGCGATAAACTTGATTAAAAACAGTGGTTTGTTTTATTTTTGAGGAGGGATCTAATTTATATCGAGACTCGATTAGATTGAGTACTTAATGTTTGGTACTGTGTCCTTTCTAGTCTCTTTACTGTAACTATATACATGTATTAAATAGGGCTGCAACAAACGACTAATTTGATAATCGATTAATCTATCGATTAATGAAACGATTAATCGACTATTCGGACTATTATGCATTGCAAAATTTCTCAAACGCTCTTATTTAGCCATCAACTTTTAGATTTAGCTTGAGGTTGTTTGAGGCATGTGGAAATTAACAATGAAGACAATAAAGATGAATACTTGATTCAAAAATACATATATTATTATATTATAATTAACTAAACAAATTGTGAACAAAATTAACATTGCTTTTTATTTAAATTAAAAAAATAATATTTCACATCAAAAGAAACAACAATGTTTTAACAAATCGTATTAAATAATGTGATGACAGAACTGTAAACAGAATAGCTGAAACTTTAACAAAATAAATAACTCAGTTACCTCTAATCATTAACCCATGTTTGTATAATTTTGTTAACTCCGTGTGTTGCTGACGTGGAAAAGTTACTCGTGGATGGGGCTACAGAGCTACTAGAAAGACAGTGGAACCCGGTGCATTCCTCCGTCTGAATGTGGTACACTTTTGCTAAATGTTTAGACTAATTGCTCGTGTTACCGCCCTGACATGCTAAACTCTTATTGCACTATTGGCAACGAGTATTGTCCACATCGAGACGGGTAACATTTAACCACAGCTTGGAGCGCTTCTCTCCGCCATCCCCGCTGTGTGTTGCATGCATGTAGCAGCCGCGTGTGTGTAAACTGCCCCGCCCCCTCGCACACAGACGGGGGAGAGAGATCTCTCTCCCCCGCCCCCTCGCACACGGACGGGGGAAAGATCGAAAATACATCATAGACGCATTTTTTTGTCTTTTTGCATATTAGAAACGAGTTGGCGACACTAAGACTGCGATATAATGTTTATCTAGCAATAATACATATGACATATATTTTTTAAACGTCTCCACTACCGATAAAAAGACCGATAACGTGGGAGCTTAACGGCGCGTAAAACACACGTGATGACGTCACCAACGAATCGACGACTGAATTAGTTGGCAACTAATTTGGTCATCGATTTTAATCGATTAAGTCGATTAGTTGTTGCACCCCTAGTATTAAAGGTCCCCTATTTGACTGTTTTTCATCAATATATTATAGTTCTCATATATATAATATATATATACAAAACATGTCTCTGAAGTGTTTTGCTCGAAATACCAAACGGATCATGCATTGTAGCATCCCATAATCCCCTCTGTTTCAGCCCTGTTTCAGAAGTGCTGATTCTGTGTCTGTTACTTTAGAAGAAAATAAGGAGCCCCTCCCCACGCCCCTCTGAGTGATATTTGGTTAAAAAGAACACAATGGTGCTCTAGGAGGAGATTCAGGTGATAAGGTGGGGGGGGTTACCTTGGTTGGTGATTGGCTAATGGTTACACAAGCCAAAAAATCGTTATGACATCATAAAGTGGCCAAAATCTGATCAGCTCATTTTCAGACAGGTTTTATAGAAATGGATCAGGACAGAAAGTGAGAGAATCTTTTTTCCTGAAACTTTCAGAACCTCTTTACACAGAGGGGACACATGTTGATGTATAAAAGAAAGGAAAAAGTGGATTTTGCATAATAGGTGACCTTTAATATACATTTCTCCCTTTCTTTCTACAGCTTTTTTCTCAAATGGACTACAGTAGTGTGTTTTAATACATTTGGTTTGCAGGTTTGTTGTTAATAGCCATTTAATTTCAGTTTGACTTGAAGTGTGATGATGATAGAAGGTAATACAGTGAGGAAACAGGAAAGAGTTAGAGACACAGAGAAACTTTCTGGCAGATGGCAGAGTCTCCTCTTCCCTTTCATGCTCTGTGATGTTCCTCAGCCCTCCTTTGCTCCGACCCTCTCTTCCAGGACCCCGGCTGAGAGAATGAAGGGAAGAGGTTCATTACGCAAGATGAGACACAGAAAGACAGAGAGGGGAAGGACAAAAACTTCAAGTGGTTCCATATTTTGGAAGAGATGACAGACATGAGAGAGGGCTTTGTTCTGGCACGCTTGCCTCGGCATGAAAGGAGGACTGGTGTGTTTTGAGGAGCTACCTATGTTTCCTAATGCTTTGAGTGAAGGGCCTCTAGTGTTTGAGGGTCCCCCACGCAGACATACACACACAGGCACACCTCCTGTTCACACAGAACGGGGGGATTTAGGAAACAAATTGTTTTTACACTTTTCAGTTAGAAGTGTTTTTAAGTGTTTGAACAGACTTAATAGTTAGTTTGTGTGTGTATGTGTGAATGTATTCAGGTTAGGGACTTACAGATAAATGACAAGGATTTTTTTTTTACTTTCTCTGATAAAAGAAAGTTTTTTGGTGGAAGCTCAATATTCAGGGCTCAGAAAACTTGCTCTTCTTTTGCTGCACTATATGGACATTTATGTGTGTGTGTGTGTGTGTGTGTGTGTGTGTGTGTGTGTGTGTGTGCGTGTGCGTGTGCGTGTGTGTGTGTGTGTGTGGCGGGCTTAGGGGCGACCGACAGTGCAGTCCATGGGGGGAACCGCTTCAGCGTTGCATGACAGGATGCTAGCGGCTTGTTTACACAGCCCACTCTCTGATAGCCTGTCAGAGCCCAGAACACACACAGCTGCACCCACAAACACAACACATGCACATTACACACACTACATGCACATACATACACACACACACACACAGTAAGGATGCTTCCTCGCAGGCCATGTTTCCCTTCGTTAGTGAGACCAATTACCTTGTAATTAAAGCCAGGGCGGGAAACAAGCTTTAGCACCCAGAGTTCTACACAGACAGAGGGATGCATGCTGGGAGGAGGAGAGAGAGTTCACAGGACTGAGAAATGCCTCATGGTGGCACACCTATTGTTGGATTTTATTAAATGGAGAAAATAAAAAAAGATAAGAGGAAATGAACGGGAACGAGACTATGATTAAATCCACTTATTCTTACATGCTGGGTTCTTATGCATGTTTTGTTTGAATAAGATGAAATCTATTTCCTCAGATAAAAACATGATGTGAATAGCAGTGGATATCAACTCCTAAAAACACAGTGTTGGACTTACAGTGAATTCTATTTAATTTTGCAACATCACCCGGGTTTATTTTCCTCATAAAATCCAGAAGCATGTCTTGTTATGGTGAAAAACAGCTTTGCCACTGAGAATAAAACCATGCTGAAGTACAGAGGCTCAGAGCAGGGAGTTGTGCTGGTTTACCCTCGGTGCAGTAGGAAAAGCTTCAAGCATTTCCTAAAATTCTTCTTCACTGCATACAAGTAAGTGAGAAATGGAATTAACTCTTGCCATGATTCTCTGTTTGCACACAAAAGCCTCAGTGGGTTTGTAACTGGATACAGAGATCTCTGCCAAAAAAATAACAAGGAAAAAGTCGTCCAGGCCCATGGCGAGTGTGTGCGTATCTGAGACGGCTCAATAAAGCAAAATCTGTGCTAGGGCTGGGGGACATAGTTTAAAGAATAACATCTCAGTATTTGTATCTTTGCTAAAGGGTAATAGGCCAATGATTTCTGCCAAACCAGAATTTTATAAATTCAATATTTCTGCACAGCGCTGCCCTATTTGTGACTCTCTTACAAATAATCCCCCTTTGCAATAAACAAAGCCGGTTACATTACATTACATTACATTTCATTTAGCTGACGCTTTTATCCAAAGCGACTTACAATTACCAATTACAGGGACATTCTCCCTGGAGTAACTAAGGGCTAAGTGCCTTACTCAAGGGCACACTAGTGGTGGTGTTCCAGGCGGGATTTGAACTCACAACCTTCCATGGCATAAAGACAGCAAGTTTACCTTTTATTCTCTTGACCTACAGAATGACAAAAAGTGCCTTTGTTGTCAAATCCTAAAACTATATCTTCGAGGTGTGTTTCTTCTCCTAACTCCCATACAAGTCAAAAGTTTACTCTGTTTTTTCAAGGTGACTTTGACGTTGGCTGTGGTGTTGGGGGTAATGGGACAATGTGTCGTGTCTGTCCCTGACGTATTTTTCAGCGCTAATGTTTTTCTGCCGGTGAGGGTAGCTGTGGATGCCTCAGGACGTCACACATGTGTGCACACACACTGTCACACCACTCAGGTCTCTGGCTCTGCTGCTGTCATCCAGGTCAGAGGGGTGGGGAGATGCAAGAAGAGCAATGGAGAGAGAGAAGAAATGTAAAAAACACACCACTATAAGTCTTACGTTCCTTGGTTCATCTCTAAAGCCATCTTTCATTATGAACTAGTTGTGCTCAAAAGAAGCATCTTTCATTTGTCTGTGTTTTCACAGCAGTCATGTTGCAAATAAGACAGAAAAAAGACATCCCAGACAGTACTCATGTATTTGATGAGTGGCAACAGTACTTTGTAATCTCATTTTAAACCAGACGTTTCACTTCAGCAACCACGGCTATGTTTTTGTAAGATGCACATATGCGTATACTCGGTGAAGTGTGAGCTTTTGTGTGCCAAATCAATCGCCCGGAATTTAGCATGAGCAGAAGGGGGAAACTTGTTGTTTTCTTGGCACATGCTGTTTGTGGGTTTAAAAGAGTCTCTGTGAGAGTCAGTATGAGTGAGAGCTTCATCCAAAACAAGTCTCTGATAGGTAAAGAGAACACACACACACATTCGGCAGCGCGGTTTTGAAGCAGGATTAATTGGAAAGTAACTGCTGGGTTCCCTCATGTGCTGTTGAGTGTTTGTTGGGAACCATCCCAGCTGTAGTTAAGAGCCTCTGGGTGCTTCTTCATCTGAAGCACAGAGAACAAGCTACTCTCATTTCTAGCTGCTGCACACAATACAGGCTGAAAATAAGCAGTGGCATCAGCTTTTGTGCCACATTTCAGAGGAATATTAGATTGTTCAAAGACATCAGTAACCAAAGAAATCAGAAAGAGTCCGTCTTTCTTCGACATATAGAGCTGCTAAATCTCAGTCATTCTTACCAAGTGGCCTCGATCTAACCGCCTTATTCTCTATTTTCTAATTTTCTTGGTTTCTGATTCTGGGCTCGATTACTCAAACTGTCTGTTGAAAAGGATAAACACATATCGATTTATATCATTATTTCAATATGTATGTAATCTAAATGTAACCCGACCACAGGCGAAGAGTCTTGCAGAGACAAAAAGGGGGGAGGTCTTTTTTGATGGAGAAGAGGGTAGAAGGGGAACTTGTTGGTGGAGAGTGATGGAGGGGCACACATGAGCCAGGTGGTTACAAAGGCCAGGGGCGATGCTAGGGGCTTCCCTCCAGGACGAGACGTACTGTACCAGCAATCACCTGCCATCTATCACCTGAGTATGTGTGTCTGTATCTGAATGTGTGTGTGCGAGAGAAGAGAGTCGGGGGGGTTCTGCCTGTCATAATGCTCTAATCCTGAGTGACATTTATCCAATGGAGGCTTCGCTCATTCATCCATCCATCACGTTCTATTCCTCCTTTCAATCCTTTGCTCTGCGCTTTATGTCTTTCCCTCCCTCTCTGCTTGTTGCTTCAGACAGAAAGTCAAACCAACCCTGCATACCAAGTACTTACAAACACACACACACACACACACACACTGAAATTACAACTCCGGCGTAGCATTGTAGATGTGGTTTTACATGTTGAGTTGTACAGATGTGAGTGGGAGTTATGAGCGTGTGTGTGTGTGTGTGTGTGTGTGTGTGTGTGTGTGTGTGTGTGTGTGTGTGTGTGTGTGTGTGTGTGTGTGTGTGTGTGTGTGTGTGTGTGTGTGTGTGTGTGTGTGTGTGTGTGTGTGTGTGTGTGTGTGTGTGTGTGTGTGTTCATCAGCCATGACAGATGAAATGGGAGATGCTTTCATCAGTTGTGTTTGAAGCTCAGCGGGGTCACAGCAGTAACAGACATTTATTTACAGCACACTGAAAGCTCCCCCAGCTGACACATGCACACACTCACAAGGAGGTCTTTCATGCGACAAGCTCCCAAAAGGTAATAATATAAAACACTCAGCAGGAGAAGTAACCCCGGACCCCTTCTACCCTTTTCTCTCTTTCCTCTCCTCTTGGCCTTTCTCCACTACTCCCTCTCTCTGTGTTGCTCTCCCTCCGTGTGCTAAGTATAGCAGCAGTGATGGATGCAGATGGAGGGAGCAGGTCTTAAATGTCAAACTCAAATGAAAACCAGTGTTCCACTGAGACTAAAAGCAGCTGGACACATCCAGTGTTATTTAACACTTGTACACTTACAAGCAACCACTCACAGATGAGGTTCCGCACTGCCCCAGACTATGTTATAATGAAAGAAATGGACGCTCAGACCAGTGCCAACTAATTTGAACGAAATTATATTCTTAGAGAATATTATAGAGGGTGTTGCTCTTGTAAGCAGTCAAAAGGATGTAAACCATTTTCTATACAGTATGAGTAGCAGCATTACCGGCATGTTAGTGGTTAATTACACAGCGTGGGTCATAAGATAAGATAATTGGGAAATGTTTGCGTTGCAACAGCAAAAAAACCACAAAACAAAACAAGGCATTGCACATAAGTAGAAATTAAAGAGTAAAAAAACAATACTAGAATTTAAACATCTCAAAATAGAATTAAAGCAGCATTAAAATGTGGAAAATATACGGCTGACCGTGAAGATAAAACATCTATAAACTCTGACAATCATCAGAGCTGCTGAGCCTGCTTGTCTATGTGTGTTCTCGCCTATATGCTAATTACAAACGACTATTTCTAGTTTAATGAAGGCAATATTCTTCAAACTTCTCTGCAATGAACAGAAACAATCCTCCGCAGCCAAATGCGACAAAAGAGAGAGCTTGTCGTCTTCCTCTCTCCAAATTAAGGACAGATGTTCATCAGCTCTTTTGTCTCTGAAGACTTTGAGGCAGACAGTCGTGATGTACTCTCTGTAGGACTGTGACTGAGTGTGTCTGCTCAATGATTCAGAGGGATGAGCTCATCCACACCATATTAACGGGTGAGTCAGTGTGTATGTTTTTTATCAATGGAGAACAGAGTGTTTATTCTAGTGTGCACATTTTTCACAAAGTTGCTATATCAGGTCTTTACAGGGCCGGGCTATTAATGCAAGGGCAAACCCAGCATGAGAATCCTTTTATGTATCCGATAATGAGGCTTTTTGTAGCCTTAAATGTCTTGAAACAATGTCCAGCCCCTAGAATCCCACCTAAGTGTGATTTAATTGAGATGATGCAAATAAAGCATTTAATAAATGGGCATGCTTGTGTTTTTATGTGTGGGCCAGAAGACAAAGCCGAGGGAGGTGGGAGATTAGTGTCGGACAAAGGTGATTCAGTGGAGCCATACAGTATAACGCGATGCTTTGTCTGTGGTTAAAGGGCTAATTCTCTACTATACTGCAATACTGTAGGGACTCTGCATGAATGAAGGGAGTGTGAAAGAATGAAGAGAGGAGGAGCAGGACCTCTCCATCACTCCGACTATGACCTTCCAAGAGTCACGCTGCTATAGAGTACAGAACTAATGCCTCGATATATTATGGGAATATGCTGCATTATCATTATGCCTCTCCTTCTCACTATCGCTCTCCCAGTCTTTCTCTCAAACTCTGAAATGCAATGCAAAGACACACACAGATTCAGGAGTGTTTCTCCTATACAATATTTGATGATGAAATATTTGCGCACTGCAGGTTGGAGAAACATAGAGAAACAGAACAGGAGAGAGCAAGTGAGTTGAGCCTTGTGAGCGGCTATTCTTCCTCTCTGCTCTGTATTGTATGTGAAGCAGTAGTTGTAGTCACTTCAGGAGATAACATATAGACTTCCTGGACAAGAGCAAGGTCAACACAGGCGCCATAGCGACACTCACTAATGCATGTGCACATGCCCACAATCTTGCACACAATAGAGGGTGAGGAGAGAGGGAGGACCGAGGGAGATAAGAGCAAAATGTCACCACATTATTTTTCAGGAGAAATAGCCGGAGAGGAGAGCAGTCACATCTCTAATCCCGCCAAATGTTCATTGATTCATGTGTCTTGGTGTATTGATGGATGCCATTCATATGATACCAGAGTTCAATGCCTCCGATCTAAAATAACAAGATGTTGCTACCATCAGTAGCTTTGACCTGTGCTGTGTTGTTTTTTTGTAAGATTAATGTTGAAGTCTTTCGTGGTCCGTGTGATTGATGATCTCGAGTTAATAGAACTGGTCTGAGTTAGATGGAGGTCCTTGACTGGAAGATGTACTGTAGACTTCAGAGTGTGTGTGTGTTTGTGTGTGTGCAGGGCAGGATCGCAGCGAGTCGACTCTCATCAGGCGTTTTAAGGGCGATGGCGTCCGCTACAAGGCCAAGCTCATTGGCCTGGACGAGGTCACTGCCGCCCGTGGAGACAAACTCTGCCAGGACTCGATGATGAAGCTCAAGGTAAGGAGGCTCTCTTTCCTCTTCTCTTTTCTCTCTGTTGACGTGTCGTACATTAAAAAACGTACCTGCTCTTTGAAGTTACTGCATAAAGCTTGCTTCTATGTAGATCTAAGTAGGGAAAATAGATGAAAATGAGGATGCTAGGATGGGGAAGTACAAATGTTAGCTGTATGGATAAGAAGGGGATCGTTGTGAATGTCAGAACAGGAGAAACAAGCCTATTTATGCCTTTATAATATATTCAATCCTAACAAAGAAGCTGACTTATATATTATTACTGTAAGTTGCAGATGGAGAACACTTTTCTTTATTACATGGACCTTACAGTGAATACAAAATGTTTCTTATTTTTACACAAATGTATGCTGAGAGAAAACAGTGAGTGTGTAGAGCGCCCTATTCATTATTAATCGTCCTTTATCACACGGGATCATCACACTGCAGGAGATATTCCAATAGAGAAAATTGCATTTACGTTTTGTTTATATGTAGTGAAAACTCTATCCAGCCGGTGGTGTAGAAGGGTGAGGAGAGGAGAGACAGCTCATTGATCAAACAGCTTCCCTCCTCCTCATTTATTCAGACAGGAAATCCATCAACTCTTTTTCTCTGATCTCCCCACCTCTTCTTTCATACTGCTCCTCCCTCTTCTCGCCCGACTCTCTCAATTGTCTGATCTCGCTCCTTTCTTTTCTTCTGCTTTTGTGACTCACCTATGCAAATGGTGTCGGGGTGGATGTTTGAGGGAGTGCCACCCTTAGATACACTTGTAGAGTTATACATCAGTTATGTTGTCATCAATTGTTGCAATTTACATTTTCGCTGTACCTGCCATGTCTGCCTTTTCCGCTATTATTGATTTCCTACAATACTTCTCAGCAGGTAAGGTTTTTGCATTCACCTGAACAGAGCAAACATAGCTTGATACTAGATAAGACATATTTGGTGGATGTTTGTGTTCCACCTTAAATAGCTTTTATAGCTTTCAAAGATTTAAATGGACTATTCTTACTTCTGTGGATCGGGGAATGATATCACTTCCTCTTTGGTGATTTCCTTCTACTGGCAGTTATTGGACAGTTAAAGAAATATCCATGTATGTGCTTACATTCCCATTAATTAAAGTCATATGTTTCTGTCCTGCTTCTAACATTGTTTCTTCTTGATGTGTGTGTGTCCTCAGGGTGTAGCAGCAGGAGCGCGGTCTAAAGGAGACCACAAACAGAAGGTGTTTCTGACCATCTCCTTTGGAGGGATCAAGATCTTTGATGAGAAGTCAGGGGTAAGCTCAGAAGCGTGTGTGTGTGTGTGTGTGTGTGTGGGTGTGGGTGTGGGTGTGTGTGTGGGTGTGGCTGTGTGTGTTTCCTCTGTAATGAGGCATCTCCATGAGAGGGAGGGGCCCCTGGGGAAATCATGAGGCCCTAATTGAAACCCTGAGAACAAGGCCTCCGTAGATGAGAGAACATGGCTATCCTATTGTGTGCCTCTCTGAAAACAGCGACAACACTGGTTCTGGATTACGCCTCAGGATTATACATTTTCCATCTCACATCGCTGCTTTTGTGCTTGACCGACTGTCTATGCACGATTTGATGTCCAACTGATATGATTCCCCTACCTTTTTTACATTTTTGTAATCACTCTTAGCCCTGGATCTGCAAGACTTCTACTAAAGAGAGATACCTGAATGATCCAAATAACCCCCAGAAAAAGCAACATAGTTTATCTGTATTTCACTGGTGTAGAGATATATGGACAAGTCTGGCACTTATGGGACCATTCATAGATAAAGGACACTCTATGGACGGCTTAACCGTGAAGTCAGCTGTTAAATACCAGAGAGAGTATGCATGCATCTCAGGGGAAAGTCGCAATTAGAGCGGAGTGATTTCTTTCTCAAGGATCCTCTGACAGGTATTGTCCAGGTTCGATTCCCCAACTGGCCTTATCTGTCAAACTATCCTTGAGCAAGAAATATAACGTCTACATTTCCCAGGACACTTAGCGCTTAGGCTGGAGGACAGCCTCATTGAAGGGGCCATTTCACCATCATTTGTGTTAATAATAGAAAAGTCAGATTCAATCCCAGAAACTCCTAGAAATATTGGTTATGAGGGACTCAGTTTTCTCACTGCAGACCACTCAGAGCAGCTGTGCATGTTACATTTAATATTTCTGGCAGCTGGAGAGAAATTGTTAAAACATAATAGACAGTATGTGGAAGAGGGATATTGTTGTTAAAGGATACAGGTGTAGGATTTGGGAATTTGGCAAAAAGGTGACAATCAAGTTATTTTAGCTTATTTTTATATTTAGGTGGTGTTTTATTGTATTTTAAAATGTATTGAATATTATTATTTAAAATCTCTGAGAACCAGGAAGGGCACTGTGTGGCTTAATTTCAAATGTGATAGTAAATAATAATACAAATCATTATGAAAAAACATAATAAAGCATTTCATCTGCTCTTCCTACTCCTCCTGGCCCTCCACACACACACCTTGCTGTTGTGTGTGTGAAGTGAACCCAGTGGTAATTTATAAATGAAGGGTATCAGGCAGGCAGGACAGTAACCAGTGGCCTCCCACATGGCAGCCATATTGCCTGCTGCCAAACTCATCCCTCAGCAGTCCAATCCCTCTGTTTTATAACCCTCATTCCTCTCCGTCTCATTCCCCTTCCCCTTCCTGATGCTTCAAACCCTATACGGTGAAAGATTGAGAGGGATAAAGAGAAGGAACCGGAGATAGATTGAGAGGTAAAGAGTCAAAGAGGAGACACTGTAGAAGTGAAGAAACAAGAAAAAGGGCAAAAAAGAAAAGGTGAGAAGAAACAAGAATGTGAAAAAGACGGATAAAGGGAGGATGAGAGGGAGGGACAAAGACAGACTGAGACAGAGTTAGAGGGATAGGTAGAGAATCAGTGAACATATGTCAAAGTAAAGCTGTCTATAGGGAGACTTTGTCCTCTGTCTCCACACATTAATATTAACTATAGAGATATGCTGTCCTTACTATCAGGCCTTCAACCACTTCTAATGGCTTGGGACGGGGGGGAGAGGGGGAGTCGGAGGGAGAGAGAATGACTGCTGAGGTTCAGGGTTCTTGACAGTCTCGTTCCCCTCCTGTGCATCAGTCAGCCAGATGGGCGGATGTATGTATGTGAGAGAATGGATGGATGGCCTCTCTGTTGGAGGAGGGAAGGTCGTGCAGGATGGAGGGAGGTGGTGCTTGAGATGGAGGAGAAGAAGAGGGGAGACATTAATCTAGCAGAGGGCAGACCGGCATGTCTCTCTCTTTCTCTGCCAGCCTCTCTCCACACACATACACACATTAAGACACGAGCACACTACACACTTCAGCCCTTTTTGTCTTTCTAGTCAGGTCAAGAACTCACAAGAGTGAAGGGCTGAGCTCACCAGCCTCCCGCACCCTCAGAGATGAAATCAGAAAGATCACATTAGTCGAGTTCAGCCAGCGCAAAGGACTATGTATAAAAGAAAAAGTAGCTTGAATAAAAGCAATGTAGAAAAAATACCCTAGAGCAAAGTATGCCAGACAGAGACATGGAAACAACACAGATGAGGTAAGAGCCAGAAAAACTGGTGTTTCCTTCCAGACTATTCCATACATCCACATTGGGTCCTATCCGAGGGGATCAACTGAGGGTCAAACTTGACTGGATGAACATTGGGTTACATTTGTATAATGTATGTCTAAAGTAGAAGTAATATCGGGGAACAAAGGAAGTAAGACTAAGTAAGGGCAATTTCTCAAAAAAGCAAGGAGAAATGTGTGAAAAGTGTTTGTTTGGGTGGGGGACGTCTTTCCAGCTGAGCACCTTACTATGTGTATGCTGTATGTGTGTGTTCACCTTTCTGGTCACAACTCTGTATCAAACTGTTAGATTTTAAATCAAGATTCATTCCAGGGTAGGAACAGTTGATCTTATGTGCATGCGCCTTTCTGTCATTGACTGACAAAGAGCTCCATTAGTTAATGCTAAATGCAAATCTCAGGCCTCTCCCGGTTGGAGACTGGACAGCGTCTTGTGTCTCTGGGGTCTCCCCTTCATGAGGGCCATGTGAAGAGCTGTGAAGAGGGAGAGAAGGACAGTAGCTGCTGCTTCTCCTGCCCAGTTCCAGCGTCAGGGAATATCTTGGTTTAGTTCTTCTGAAGGGCAAACCGCTCAAACTCAGAAACACCGACACTGTGTGAGAGAGAGATTGTGAGAGAGAGAGAGGGAAAATAGAGTACACAGTCAGTATTGGGCTTTTCGATAAACCAACCTGTTTTTGCAAACAATCCACTTCCCCAGAGAATACATCTGTTTAAGCAACTTTGAGCGCCATCTGATAGTTGATGCTGCCAGACATGTCGGCTCCTGCAGCGGCCAGCCTCCTGGGATTTAATCTTACTGTTGTGTCCAAAACTTACCAAGACTGACACAACAAAAACATTTAGATTATGTTTGTAAAAAAAACTATGCCTCATTATTAAGAGATCTAAGTAGACATTGTTGTGCCAATGAACAGCTCAGTGGTGTTGGCAGTGTAAAGTTAGCAAAAAGAGTAAGCAAGTTATAAAAACAGCAGTGTTGTTTGAGTGCTGTCTAAGATTGCTTATATTTATTTTTCAATTAAATTAAGTACAATTTCATCTGGTTTTAGAGTATGTGTGCGTGACATTAATGGAAGCTCAATTAGGAAAAGTCCAAAGGCAAAAGCCATTTTTAACAGTGCATTGCCTGCCAATTAGAAAATGAGGGTTCATACAGAGTCCATTTTTACATTCAGTTTCATCATTAATGTCACGCGGTTATTTTCTCTTCTATTTGAGGGTTAGGAGATTTTTGGGTACCACTTCTCCTATACACAGCACACGTGAAAGACCAGGTGCATCCCCTTCATGGGTTCCTCTACCAAGTTCCTTGTCAAACACTTTCATGGATGTTAAATCTGTGTATCAACACATATGGTAGCTTAGGTCTCCCCTGACAAACTAGGTACTGACTGTAAGCATATGCAAATTGTGTCTACTCTCTTAGAAGATTTTGCTACCAAGACGAAGTAGAGCAATTGAATTCTCGTTCTCAGCTGTGAATCAGAGTCTCTCTTTGTCACCTCACCACCCACCCAGAGATAATTCAATAACCTCTGCAAATGAACCGTGTGTGTGTGTGTGTGTGTGTGTGTGTGTGTGTGTGTGTGTGTGTGTGTGTGTGTGTGTGTGTGTGTGCATCGGGTGCAAACGTTTGCGCCTAGCTTTCATTTTCAGGTCAATCAGAGGTGATAATAATAATCATTACTCTAATTATTACATTTAGAAGACATGACTCCTACAATGATTATCTATTTCTTCTGGGGCCCTCAGTGTGTGTGTGTGTGTGTGTGTGTGTGTGTGTGTGTGTGTGTGTGTGTGTGTGTGTGTGTGTGTGTGTGTGTGTGTGTGTGTGTGTGTGTGTGTGTGTGTGTGTGTGTGTGTGTGTGTGTGTGTGTGTGTGTGTGTGTGTGTGTGTGTGTGTGTGCGCGCCAATGCCCCCATCTTAAATTGGTGTCACTCTGTTCTGCCCTGTCTTGGGTCTGGAATAGCTTCAAAGAGAGCAGATGTGAGTGTTTAGCCTCTGATGTATAGAGCTGCAGCATGCACTGAAGGGCTACTGGGTCATTATGGTGACTGTGTGTCTCTGCTCCCAGCATGCAGTTGGCCTAGACAATAACAACAAAGCAGACATTTAGTGTGACTTAACAGGGGGCTATTGCACATTAAGTTGTGACTGGGTTTGTGTGTGTGATTGTGTGTGTTGTGAGTAAGGGCACAGATGAAGTGATCAAGTCGACAGCTTGCCGAGCTGTGATTGTCACTGATCCCCCCCCCCCTGTCCTCGGGAAAACAGTGCCATCTGCCACGGGCAATGCTAGCTTGGCACTCTCCACCCAGGCTAAACTAGAGAGGGCAGAGGAGCTCCAACAGTTTAATATCAGTTGCAAGGTCTCCTTGTCAGGGTGTTTGTCTCTGTGTGTACACTTGGGGGAGTTTGAATGTGGGTTCTTGTTCTGATTCCCACAGATTTTTGGAAAAGTGCACAAGGAGAATTATTCTGTCAGTTTTTGTAATTTTTTAGTTAAATAATAATAATAATTAACTTTTTGATATTAGTTTGTATACCTGAAAGTTAATTCAATCAATCAATGTCATTCACGATTTGTTATTCGCAAAACATTATTTCCATTAAGTGATTTCCCTGGTTCCAAGGGTAGCAAATATTAATAATTGAGAAAAATGCTGGGGGTTTTTTCAAACCATTTACATTTTTAAACTGATTTTAAATGTATTTGGTTGTTATAAATATTGGGACAACTGTTGGAGAATACAATCTGAGAATTCATGAATGAAGTCATTATATCAGTAAGAAAGCTGCAGTTCATTGGCATGATGTTGTACATTTTAGATCCAAAGTAATATCACCTGGGTAATGCTTCGACCAGCCCATAAGGCTCTGTCTACATGATTTATTAAACATTCTGTGTCATACCTCGCTTCAGGTCCTCCAGCATCATCATGCGGTCCACGAGATCTCCTACATTGCCAAGGACATCACGGACCACCGAGCCTTTGGCTACGTCTGCGGGAAGGAAGGGAACCACCGCTTCGTGGCTATCAAGACCGCACAGTCGGTAAGTGTCTGTGTGTACGCAGCTGTGTGTGCATGTAGCACCATACACCCGATGTTTGTAGGTTAATGTATGATTCATCTGGGTCTTTTTTCAATCGCACAAACCTCTTGACATTTAGATAAGGACCCTTGAACACGGTCTCATGTCCCTTTGTGCTTTTCATCAAACAAACAGTTTACTCTCTGGAGCTCTAGGTGTGTGTGTTAGTTCTATGTGTGTATGGAGGGTTCACATTCAGTCCTGCTGCAACATACTCTTTATGATATTGAGCACCCCTCTTGGACCTGTTATGATTGTTGTTGTTGTATCTATGTGCCTGGCTTGTTTAGTCTGGATCCAGCTGGCTCACTCTGCAGCCATATTGATTTCCCATAGTGAGTCGATGAGGGTTTGAGTGTGTGTCACCAGCTCTAATGGCATATCCATCCTCCCAGGGCCATGAACCGCGGCTCCTTGACTTAGACAGATACACACAGCAGCCAGTACTCAACACACACCCACCAGACCTGCATTCAGAAAATGTTGCAAACCCAATGCTACCATGACGAACAGCAAAGCACGAGGCTGAGCTCTCATCAGTCACCTAAGCTGTCATTTACATTACATGTGCCTGAGGAAAGGTCACGGTTATATTTTACTCACATTTTCAGGTTTTGAACCCGCCATCCCTCGCACTCAGACCATTAGTTGTGGAGCGTACAATGAGAGGCGTGCAGACCCAGAGTTTAGGGCGGAGGCTGAGGCTGTAATTGGAAAGTAACCACTTTGATGTGAATTAACAAAGCGTCTCTGTCCTCAAAAAGGCTAAGACTTGAGGTTGCTCCGGAAAGGCCAATTTAGGGGTACATTCGAAAGTAATTGGCTTACCACTCAACCCAAAGTCTCAGCGTAAGAAGGACATGTTTTATTAAGCAAGTTTTAGTGGAAATGGAAGCACACTAATTGAGTTAGAAGGGCTTTCATAGACTCTGAGCTCCTCAGTCTTTGTTATAACTTCAACAATTTCAGATAAAAACATTTCGCTCAGGTATATTGCACAATACTCTTCTGTTCACTTTAAATGTTTCTCCCTCTCGTGTTACTGTGATCATTGCTGCAATCGCTTATTCTTTCTCTAGCTGTATATTTAGGCCCATTCTCTAGAGATTGTTTTCGCAAATGGAGGAAATTACTTGGTGAATTTGATTTAGATGAGGCAGCTGGAGAAAAGTTCAATAACATTTAAATAATTAATAAATTCAGTGACAAGATATCTGCCAGTCTGTAACCTACACCAGAATGTAATTTTGAGTAAAGTGTGAATTTGTTGCATTAATATTCAGGGGGATTTTTATTTTAACCAAAACTACTGATCAGTGAAGATTTTAAATGAACACTGTCTGCTCTTACCTCGAGGTCATTATACAGAGAGAGTGAAAATGAATGAGGTACAGAATGCTGAAGAAGATGGAGATTAGAGCATGTCTTTTCAAATGCAAAGAGGATCTGAGTCTGACAGTGACAATATGTTCCCTGTTGGCTCAGCGTGAGCCGCCGTTTACCCCAGTGTGTCTGTCAAGAGCAATATGCGGCTGAGAACATCGTGCAGGAAGACGACACTAAAATAGAACTATTTCCATGCTAGGCAGAGTTCAGTCTGTTAACTCTCGGTGCACTTCAGGAACCCAGAGTCAATAATTGATAAGTTCTAAAACATTGTTTTACTTTAAGACATTTTGCTGTGACAATACATCTAAGTTGTGAAGCAGGTTTGTTGTCAGTACTTTTAAGTGGTAATATAAGACAAGATGCCTAGAGAGAAATAGTAGAATATTCAGGGATTGTGTCCTAGTCTTCCCAATCACAGGATGTAAGAGACAAGGATGTTCTTTTTATTTTCCTTTCAGTTTTCTTTTTCATTTCCTGAAGGTGTGTATTTTAATTTGAAGTTTAGAACATTAATAAACTAAAAGTACAGTAGTTATAATTTATTAGAGCATTTTCATGGGGATTGGTATTTAAGAAGAACAGACTTTTAATTGATTTGTTTCTAGTGTTTTACTGACACTTTACTCTGTGGATTGTACCTGTATTGAAACATGTGGATTAAAAAGTAAATATTCTTTCCTCAACTAAATCGACTACATCGAATGCACACATGTAGGCCATGACCAAGGCTGCAGCCACACGAGGACGATAACGCAAACGGACCGCAATCGTTATCAAAAAAGTCCTTCCGTCCACACGCAACAGGCACCAGAAACGTGTCCGTTCACACGAAACCGCTCGAAAGCAGGAGAGGTGGGGAGAGGCGGGGCTATTGCGTCATCGTTATCAGGACATTATCGTATAGGCGTAAACACGGAGCCGTTTGCCCCCCCAGAGCGTTTCGTTCGCAGATCTAACCACCTTGGGACCCGTTATCGTTTTCTGCGTTTCCGTGTCGGACTCGTGTGGCCGAACCGTCTATCTGATAGAGAACTGTAGCAGATACGACCGTTATCGTCCTCGTGTGGCAAGCACCTAACAGCTAAAAAAAACATTTGAGCCGTTACATAGAAAGTGCTATTTATTTAGAAATAGTCTGGGACGTCCATTCTCTGAGTGTAGTGACGTTCAGTTCTTACAAGAATGAGTCAATGTTTACCAATCACAGGGGCACAAAAATCAATTAGTCAAAAAAGACAATGTAACCTTTATAGAGAGCTTTAAAACAAACTAATTGCAGAACTGACACGAGTGTAAAATACTTTTAGCTGCCACTTATTTTTCAGCTTGTGGCCTAATGGAATAATCCATAATGGGCTTGAGCTCTCATCAAACCAATCCAGTATCTCTGACTCATCCTGCCCAAGCACATGCTCAGACCCTAAAAAGCACTGAAATATAAAATCTTAAAGATCTGTTCTGTTCGGGGCTTTTGCCACAGGTGGGAAGATAAGTCGTCTAAAAGCACAGTTCTGAGAAATAATCATGGTGATAATGTTTCTTTGACCGGTGTTGACAGTATTTTTTACCCAGAAATGTGCACTTTGATATCCCAAAGCAGCCCTCTGCATAGCCCTGTGCCGTTGTAGTGGTATCACTGCAAAATGGATTAGGAGATTATGTTTTGCTAATATTGCTCTGGCCATGGCCTTAATCTCCTGCCATGAGGTAGTGCAGGTTTAATAAACATTATTCGCCACATATAACTAGAATAAGCAGGCATGGTTGCAATTCGTGAGTTCTGATCAATGCTATGTTGAGTGTGTGTGTGTCTGTGTGTTAATGGGCAGGTGCATAATGTGTCCTTATCCTCCCAGGCTGAGCCGGTGATCCTGGACCTGCGGGACTTGTTCCAGCTCATCTATGAGATAAAGCAGAGAGAGGAGATGGAGAAGAAGGCCCAGAAAGACAAGCAGTGTGAGCAGGCGGTCTACCAGGTACTTATGCAAACTCACTGTTAGAAGCTTTGTTTCCCCTGTTTAACCTTATACCTTAATCATCTGCCATAAGTGTGATGAGCTCCATCTGAGAGCCTCTTGACGGACAAATCAAGTAAGACTTGAAAACGCTTCAAAGCGAGCGAATGACACACGGAGCACCCACTTTCAGGTTTCATCAGTGGCACCATCTGCCCATTGTGCTTAGTTCACCTTCCTCTGTTCTGCCTTCTTTGCATCTCCTGTTTAATTTCTTTATCTCTCTTTCTCTCTGATGATTGCCAAATGATTATCTGAATTCTGGGAAGCTGCTATGTCTTGCTGTGCTTTCCGCCTACTCCTTCTACTCCACCGGCTTAACTCTCCGCCTCTTCTGTCTTCTCCCCTCTGCTCCTCTCCTCCCTCAATTTCCTGCCGCCGCTCATCTGCAGACAATACTGGAGGAGGATCTGGAGGACCCGGTCTATCAGGTAACTTTCTGACCAATCACATTTCTGCTGCTGCATTCTATTCAGCTTGCTCTTCTCTGTGTGCACTGTGGGGAGACGGTCCTGTTTGGTTACAGTGTTTGGCGGGTTAGACCTCTACAGATGTGTATGTGGACTCAAAACCAGTTGGAGATTTTCCAATGATGTGCGATCATGGGTCTTATGTGTCTGTGTGCATGTCTGCCAGTCGGGGTGCATGATAAGCTGAAAGATGTATTACTTTTCTGCTTCCGGAATCCTCGCTACTTATATTTTCCCCGTCAATTTCCTTTTAATGAGAGCCTATTGACAATGCTGTTTGACTAATCACCTCTGCAATTTCACCACCTTTCTCTCAATTTCTTTATCTTCCAATTTCTCTCCTGCCTCTTGTTTTCCTCTCCTCCCTCTGCTGCTGACGTTGTAGTACATTGTGTTTGAGGCGGGACACGAGCCCATCCGTGACCAATCAGAAGAGAGCATTTATCAGGTACTCACAAGCTTGTCTGCTTGTGTCTCAGTTATACTCGTATCATCGTGTGATCAGCTGTGGTTTAGCCACAAACAACAAGAAGCTCTTTAAATTGTTTAAACAAAGAGATGTAATCTTACATTTGCTTGCTACTAGGTACTAGACACATCACTCTTTAATGAGATGGATATTTTGTGGCCTGCTCATAAACTTAATGGCGGCTTTTTTTCACTCATAAAAATGTACATAGATGAAATAAAAGACGGTTTGAATCTGAGGCAACAACTAGCTCCCGCTCTCTAAGGGCCACGACAAGCCTTTCTTTTGGTGCACTCCTCAGAGACGTGGGTAGACCTCCAAGGGCTGAGGAGGGGGAGGGTACCCTGTGTGTGGAGGGGATGTGGAGGTTATTCCTGGCCTGCGTGTAAGGCAGACCCCTCCTCTTTTTCTCTCCTCCCCTTTTTCCATTCCAAAGGAGATGAAAGAAAGCGGGGGAAAGAAAGATTAATCACCAGCCTCTCGTTTGATCTTTAAATAAAATGGATTGAAAATAGACGGAGTACTGGCGTGTGCACAAACACCAACAGAAGATTGCACACACACATACCAACAAATGGCCCCAACACACACACACACACACACACACACACACACACACACACACACACACACATCAGGCATAAGAAACGTGAGCCTCAGCCAGCCTCTAGCCACAGAGGAACTAATGTATGAATAAAGATGGCAGCTTCTGGAAATAAACATGTGAAAGAAGTAATAAGGCATTGAAAATAAGAGACAGGCTGGGCTAGATAGATATCCACATACTTAATCAGTGCTATTTTTCATTTACCACACAGTCTGATCAGGACACGTCAAACTAGAGAAGAATAAAACTTTATTTGAAACATGTTGTCAGTGTGGAACAAACAAAGCCATAGAAATCCCAGGTTTCATATATCAGCATTTGGCAGTGCTCATTGTATCTTCTCATTGCACACACTGTCAAATCTATCTGCCTGTGTGACATAGAGATATTACATGTCTCCATGTGTGTGACACTCTGAGTTATTACATGTCTGTGGGTGTGATAAGCAGCCTTATCCATTCTTTATTAGGAAGAAAGAGACCATCACAGCAGGCCGATCGCCTACTGATTAGCTAGTAGATGAGGTCTCACTTCACAGATTTTAATTCTGATTATCCCTGCACACACACACACACCCCCACACACACACACATGCTCTACTGGTGATTGATTCGATTCCCTAGGAGCCAGGTTTCAGGGTTTTGTCTCGGCATACAGTGTGTCGAAGTGCTGTAACAGTGATGTGTAAAGACTTTTTCATTGTTTGATTAAACCAGAGGTAAGAGGCTCTCTCTGACTGTATTGGTCGATTGTGTAGGTTCCCACCAGTCAGCAGAAGGAAGGGGTCTATGACGTCCCAAAGCGACTCAGAGTGAGTGACCGTGTGTTTGCCCGTGTCCCACCACCCGTCTCAGCCTGCCTCCCCCTCTCAGACAAACCTCTCAGCTGTCCCACCACAAGTGTTAAGCTTTTTTCCCTTCGGTGCCCTCTCCTTCATAGAGCCTTGTGAAGCTCTAATTTTGCAGCGATTCTACTTCCTGTTAACCACACAGTGATCCAGTGTGTCTTTAAAGTTCCCTGAGAGGTTTGCTGGGACCCAGTGCTCTTGTGCAGTGTGCTGTGCTCCTCCTCTGCTTGTGCTGTAGCTGTGATAGCTGGTGCCCTTCTCCTTGTGCTCCGTGGTGCCTGCTCCTTCTGGTTAACTGGGACACTGTGTGTGAATGTGTGTGTTGTGTCATTTTTGCTCGATGAAGCATGCCGGGCTGTGGCTTGCCAGTGGTGAATCCAGTGCAAACCTGCATGACCTTATTCCAGATTGCGCTGAACACACGTTTTGTCACTGTCATCCGTCCTCTTAATGGAGATAAATTATGTGTCTGATGTTAAATGTGCATGGCCTCATATTTTTGAATCTATATATTAGGATGTGCTCATGCATATAAGTAAGAGTGTTTGCAGTGTAAATCTTTACCACTTTTGTGTATGGGTGTTTACTGTACTCTAGTGTGTGTGTGTGTGTGTGTGTGTGTGTGTGTGTGTGTGTGTGGTGTGTGTGTGTGTGTGTGTTCCTGTTATTGCCTCACACTGCTGGTGGTTATAATGAAAGATGACCTTGACCACTGTCAGGATGCACTATAATTCAGCTGCTCTTTTATCTGCCTATAAAGATGCTAGTTATATTGTTGCCTGATTTAATCTACTAAAATCTTCACACTCCCAATAACCAGGCCCCTGCGCTGTGTGTGTGGTTGTGTTTGTTGTATGTGCATTTTTATGCAAACACTTCATCCCATGTTGCTGGTGTGTAAATAAGTGTTCCCTCAGTCTATCCAGAGCCCACCGTCTCAGCGTGTATTCCCCTGCAGTGGTTTATTTATCCTTAAACCGCTAAAACTGGACTCCCCCATGTCACTACTGGCAGTCACAATCCCACTCTTTGAATTTTGGTAGACATGGAATCAGTCTCGCTGGTTTCTAGCTGAATATTATCCCCAGCTTTGGTAAGAAGCTTACAGGCGCCAAAGTATTTCTGTACTCCCCTCACCCTGCCCACAACACATGCTGCTATTTGGATTGCCTTTGTGTTGGCAGGTGTCTGAACGTGAGCAAATCCAATATTTCCTCTTGTTGTGCAACCAATTGGACTTGTCGTCCATTCTGGTTTTATATAAAGCAAATTCATGTCTTTTCTGCTTCCAAGACAGTCAGAGGGAGTCAAATAAGGATCATAGAGATAAACATGGATCATAGAAATGTAAGAATGTAGGTTTGTCTGACAGCTCGTATTGTAATTTAAGGATAATTACATTTGGTTTTAATATAAATCCAGACTCACAGAGGGCATAAAACCACTGCTGTGCTGCTCCGTCTATGGGTTTATTCTTTCAAGCGTGTTGCACCACAGTCAGTGATGTTACAGATGGTCTTTTCTATGAGAAGTCAAAATGCTACATTCATATCATATTCTTAATTTATGGACCACACAGACATTTCTGAAAGCTTAAACGTTTCTTATTTAGTGGAAAGTACTGCCGAAATATTCAAACAAATATTGCTAAAATGGCTAGAAATCTACTTACAAATGTGTTATATAGCATACACAAGTTAGATATGTCTAATTAATTATAAAATGTATGATGCACAACTGTCTTTGGTTGTTGGCACCTTGAAATGATGCTTGGATGTTTTCTCATCTTTCCTTTTGAGCCAACATGGCGTGAACACGGAGCTAATACCTGTTGTGACATTGGTAGGAGAGGTTCATCGTTTTCTCAGCAGAGGGATTATCAGTGGACAGTGGTGTTAGATGA
Source organism: Dissostichus eleginoides (assembly GCA_031216635.1). Lineage (NCBI taxonomy): Eukaryota > Metazoa > Chordata > Actinopteri > Perciformes > Nototheniidae > Dissostichus > Dissostichus eleginoides. The sequence continues at coordinate 25,648,888 of CM062270.1, read as the reverse complement.
GATCATTGCTGTGTGTGTACACACTGCAGCGAGGATGAAATGATAGCACTGGCAGAAATGCGACCTCCTGTCTAAAGCAATCTCTTCTGTTGTTTACTTTGTCACCTTCTAAAACGATGACAAATCAATAAAACACGCACACACAAACACACGCTTAGACATACACACACACACGACAAAGGGCCATTTCAATCTACTGAGCCTTTGACCCTGTAAGAACTAAGAGTGTGTTGAATCAACAGAAGCCCCCAGAGTCCACATGAAGAGGGCAGCATAATACCAGCCAAACACACCAACTGAAGTTATCAACTGAAATTAAACTGATGTATTACATTACTTATATATATGAACCATATAAGGTTTTTTTTTATGTTAAATATGTGCCCTGATTGGCTGAGCCTCCTAGTTTAAATTAAAGTTTCATTTAAATAGCCCCCTAAGGGTTATGGGTTTTGCAGAGTGACAGATTGGCCAAGGAAATTACCCAAAGAAAGAGAATCGTCTCCATAGCCAGGTTGTGTTGTTGAGTTGTGAGTCTGTGTGTTTGTGTTTGTATGTGACCGTTCAGTAGGTTTTTCGACCGTTTGCCAGTGTGATCAGTCAGCCGGTAGGGGATCAGCAAGGTGGCGTTAATTAAAGGGGCTGCGATAATTGTATGCAGAACACATGTGCACAGGTAATTACTGTTTCCCTGGAGATGGGTAATTGATAGGTGGCGGCTGTACTGATAAAGATAAAGGGCTGGGCAAAGAGATGGCGGGAGTGTATAATGGGCACAGAGGGATAATTGGCAGGGCAAGAGAGAGAGGGATGGATGCAGAAAGATTGAAAAAAGAAAGCTAGAGGAATGGGCAGCAGTACACTGTAGCTTTCAAGGCTAAAAGTAAATAGTATGGGTTTCAAACAAACTGTCAGATTCATGTAAACGTTAAGGTTAGGTACATTCGTCAGTTGGATTTCAGTGAAACATTTAAGTCCTGTCAGAATAAAACATCCTGTTGAAAAAGTGACAATATTTGCAGAACTGATTAGTGTTTAGCAAGCTGTTATTGTTCTCCAGCATCAGCTAATGATGACCATACTTCATGCTTTCATCCAAAGAAAAGGACACACTCAGCAATATTATAGTGCACCAACTACTCTTGCTTTGCCAGACCAATCTGCACATCATGTGTCCGTGCCAGTGCTGGCGGAGGCTCTGGCAGAACCCATCCTCATTCTGCTGTAGCTGAATAAATATTGGAGGTTGTTTGTGCAGTCCGATTTCTCAGCGGCAGTGCAAAATATATGCAAATACGGCAGTATGTTTTTTTTAAGCATAGTTCAGAAGCATGAAGGCTAATGCTATACCATCTGTTGGCTGCACAGACCTCATTTTTGCTTTGTATCATTGGGATTTGTTGCTGATAATAAAAAGATAAAACAATGACCTTGTCCTTGAATTTTTAGATTGTAATTCACCTTAATGGACATCGGGCTAGTGATGCCACTGAGAAAGCAAGTGGAAATTAAAATATCTTTCCCAGATATTATTACATACTCCTTCCTTTTGCTTTCACATATAGCATTTTAGTTAATCCAGCTCCTCTTACTGCCTGCCTGTCAGTCTGTTTCACACTGAGGTTCCAGACACAGGGGAGCAGGCTTTACAGAAACTCAAAGGGGGTTTATACCCCAGCTCAGTGCTGTAGTATACAATAAAGGTAGGGATGATCTTTAAACCTTTTTTACTCTTGACTTAGGCTCTAAGTTTGGCAAGAAAGATATTACTCTGTGCCTGAGTGTGTACATGGGTTTGTTGTGTGACTGTATCGCCATTATATTTCCCTCATCTCACCTCTCACTCATGTCTTGCCACATCTGATTGTATGCAAGAAAACTAATATTCACATTTACATCTCACCAGCCATCTAACACTGGGGTTTTGATTGCAGAATGGACATCAAAATACCCCCCACAACCACCATCATCATCATTTTCATGACCAGCCCCTCCAACAAGAACAAACTCAACAGCAGCCGCAGCAGGCAGTGGCAGATCTGATAGACTTAGACCTGGGACTGGTGACTCAGGTAAGGCACTATACCAACATATCGCAGAAGCACAGTGCTCTTGTTTGCTCTTGTGGATCAGGCAAAGCTAGAAGGGTTTATAGTATTTGTGAGCAGGGAACCTATCCTTCAGATGATTTCCTGTCTCGCAAAACAAACCACTTTTGTTCCTCTCTGGACACAAGTCACCTCAACTGTTGACCCCTGTCATGTATTGAAAAAAAACATGCAACCTTGCTGTTGCAAAGTAACTATGTTGAGGGAGAAAGTTACATCTGTGAGAGAACAGAAACACTCCAGCAGCTTTAAGCAGAGGTTGTTTGAGGGCAGGTGGACGTAAAGGTCAGAGCGTCTGTCAGGGAGCGGTTGGGGGTCAGCGGACAGCAGCGGACATCTCGCCTGCAGACACACCTGCAGAGTCAAGCTGCTCACAGTGCATTAATAAAGCATTCATAACCACAGCCGTCTGACCCCACCACCACATTTAAAGAGTACAGGGTCAAGAGATTGAACTAAAAGCTGACAAAGTCTATAACCAGAGATGGCAAAAGTACACTCATCCTTACAGATAGTACAGATACTCGTGTTTAACAATACTCAGGTAAAAGTAGCAGTACTGACTAAACTTCTTTACTCAAGTAAAAGTAAAGAAGTATGGGCTTCGAAATGTACTTAAGTAAAAAGAACCCATAACTACCAGCTGTTTTAAAGAGTAACTGACCTCACTTCATATTAATAGAACAATAATGTCATTGTTAGCTAATGAATGTTTCGATGCTGAACAACGGCACGCAATGACTCTAAATAATAATGATCACGCCACCAAACACAGATTAAAACTAAAGTAACGAACCTGTCTTGAAAATGTAAGAAGTAGAAAGTACAGGTAATTGTGTTAAAAATGTAAGAAGTAAAAGTAAAAAGTCGTCAGAAAAATAAGTAGTGGAGTAAAGTACTGATACCAGAAACATGTACTTAAGTACGGTAACGAAGTATTTGTACTCCACTTCTTCCCACCTCTGTCTCTAACGTCCCACTTCCTCTACTGTTGGAACACTCCCTCAATTAGCATTCCAGGTTTCTGTTTAAAGAACATTAGCAAAGACACTGTGCTATTGACTCAGAGTACAGAGCAAAACAACAACTAAAGGAGTGTTTTGTGTTTTATGTTAAGGAGGGTGTTTCTTAAAATGTGTTTTGCAGTTGAATCCTAGTGGCATTAGGTTATCAGTTCCTTTTGCATATCTTAGCTCGTCTTGTTGAATTGATCTTTATCTGCTACATTAGACTCTGAGCAACAATAGTACATATTACAGCCTCCTATCTTCCTCCACTCTTAGTAAAAATACCCATTTAGACCCATGACTGTAAAACAACATGCTCGTAGATCCATTTTCTGATAGATGTAAAAAAGAACTTTGTGACCTACGAAAGTGAACGAGAGGGAAGATATTCTAAGAACATTCATTATCTCAAAAGAAATGTATCCGCATCCATGATTTATGCAAATCTCTGACCATGTATTCAAGGCTTAAATTCCTTTACGGCTAAAAATAGAGTTTGCGTCACTTGCCACCGGCCTAAAGATATTATTAATGTGCAAAAGGGGGGAGATACTAAAGAGAGGGATCATTGGGAGACTATGAAAGGAAACAGAATGTTACAGAACAAATTGCGATCAAATAGAAAGACTGCTGACTTTGATAGCTATTCCCTCTGAGGCACACCACACATCCTCTACAACAGTGGGATCATAATGACTTGTCCTGGAGAAGGCAGTGGTACAGTAATGATGCAGGGGGTGTGATAGGCTGCTTTTAGACGAGCTGATGGAAAGCATCTTCATGTGGGGCAGATGAGAAAGAATGTGTTTTGTTCCTCTTGGGATTGTGATAACTCTCGGTAGGTATGTCATCATAATCAATCATTTCATCTCATTATCCCATCTCTCCTCACCCTCTGTTACCTCGTCTGTGTTGCTGCCACAGTGCTCAGGTAGGTACCACAAGTATACCAAGCTAAGTGTCGTGCTGCATGCAATAGGTGTCGCATGTTGCACTGGAATGTAAACTGACCCAGATAATATATATAGTGAAAGCTTTGTTTTTGTATCTGACTGGGAGTACACTTTCTCTTGTTCTCAGAATATCAACCAATTAGAGATTTTTGGAGACATGTCCACGCCTCCTGACATCACTTCTCCATCGGTGAGTAACTGTCGTGCACACGGTCTGTGATTCACATCTCACATAATCCATGTTTCCAATGATGTGTTTTTGCTGAACCCCACAATACATCATATCCTGCACAGACCCCCGCCTCTCCAGCCAACATCCTGGACCCGTTGCAGGGTCTGCAGGGTCTGCAGCATCCCGCGGAACTGTTTTCTCCCTTCAATCCGTCTGTGCCCTCAGGTAGGACCTTGTTCATTTTCTGCTTAAATACACCACTGCTACAAGCGGAGGGGAAACAAACGCAGCGGGAGAGAGGGCGTCGAGAAAGGAGATGAAGGGGAGCTCGAAAGTCAGAGGAGAGAGAAGAGGGGGGGCTGAAATAAATAGAGGGGGACAGAATAGAATTGAAATGTAGATGAGGGGAGTGGAAAGAGGAGAAAGGTGGTTTTGGTTGTGTGTTGAATATGAAATGCATCATTACCTTGCTGCCTCAGATGCTGCTAATGTACCTGTGGCTGAAGAACAGTGATCAGAGGAAAGTAATAAAGCATGCTGAGATGATTGTAGGGAAGAGTCCTCGGCACGCACAGGCTCTGTGAAATAGACGTGTGTGTATACCTCACAATTGTCCTTCTTTACTCCCCCCTTTCAGTCTCCCTTCCTCCTCTCTCTGTCTATATATGTCAGTGTTACCAGATAACACGTGAGCTCTTCCTGCTGTAGGTAACAGCCAGAAACCGGAGACTAGAGAGTGTGTAATAGAATGAATGATTTTTTGAATGATGAGTTTGAATGATTTTAATGAGTGTGTGGGGCTCTTCCTTTTCATAACGACTCTCCCTCATTCTGGAGGTAATTATGATAGTCCACCATGACCATCAAGAGACACCACGTTAGCTGCAAGCAGAAGTAGGGCAGCACTCTCTGGTGATGCATGGGTTATCATCTGTGTGTGTTTGTGTGTGGAAGAAAAGCAGTGGTGAGCATGTACACTCTATATTTAGATCACTTAATTTTACCTCATAAAGATACAGAAAATATCTACATTTTCTTTTTGTTTTCCTCCCCTCCAGGTTATGTGACAATGGGAGCGGTTCCCCCTGGCCACTGGTCCCAGCAGGCATTTGCTGCCCAGACGCCGCTGGCCTTCGGGGTCCAGTCTCCTCTGGGTGCCGTCGCCCAGGTGCTGCCAGGCGGCCAGCCTCTCATTTGGGGCCAGGCCAACCTCTTCCCTGCCACCCAGCAGCAGTGGGCAGCCATGGCAGCCGGAGCCTTCTCCCCCACAGCCTACCTCCCTGCCCAGTCTATGGGCACTCTGCCTGCCGCCATGTTCCAGACTCTCCCCCCCGTCACGTCTTTGACTCCCGCCGGCGAGAGCCATTTAGGGGCTGGAGCCGGCGCCTCAGCTTCGTCGAGTCCGCAGCACGGGGACAGGGCGAGGATGATGGGAAAGGAGATGTTCAAGGTGGGTAGAAGTCTGATGATATTAGAAATATAACAGTTAGAACTCTATTTTGTAGCGTTTCTTTTTTAGAAAGGGTAGTCATAAGAAGAAGACTTACTTTATTATTTAATTAATTTAATCAAATTAAAAAATTGATATTCATGATAAAGAAGAGAAAAAAAGCCAGCAAATATCAACCAGAGAAACCAGGAATAGTATTTAATATTTCTTCTGTGGTGTTTTGGTGAATCATACTTTTTTATCGGTTGGTACGCACTAGAAAGATGAGGGAGTGAGGAAAGAGATCGGAAAAAATATGCTGAGATCCCCGACATGTTATATATTGGGGACGTTGTGGAAATGGTAGGCGCTGTAACTTGGCCTTCTTAGTGTTTTGCGGGGGCTGGGCACAACTCTAATCGATTTATTATGAGCCTCTGTGGAGTTCTTTCAGTCAAAGCTTCAGGATGATAGAAACAACGTTAAAAAAAACATAATAAATAAAAGCACATAAATAATAGATATTGATTGCCCATACAGTGAGTCAAAATGTTGAAGTCACATTGCCCAGTACTAATGTTTGTGTTCCTGACCAATATTTGCCTCCCTCCACAGGACTTTCAGCTGGCAAAGCCCCCTGCCATGCCCTTGAAGAAGGGGGAACAGCCCAACTTAGCAGCGACCTCAGATGCATTCAGCTCTTACTTCAGCCGTGTGGGCCAAGCCCAGGACACGGATGACTGTGACGATTTTGACATTTCTCAAATGAATCTGACACCAGTCACCTCCACAACACCATCCACCAACTCACGTAAGAACTCTGTCGGTCAGTCTGTTCTCTTAGTAACGCACTTTCTCTGTAGCTACGTCTGACTCAGCTTCTCCTCCTCTGCAGCACCCACCCCAGCTCCCAGGCAGAGCTCACCCTCGAAATCCTCCGCCTCGCATGTCAGTGACCCCCCCACTGACGCCACAGACCCTCCCACAGACGACTCATTTGGGGAAGTAGAGGGCAGTCCAAGTCGCAGTGGAGAGGAAGATGCTGTAAGTGTGTGTAGTTGTCTGTATGTGTGTGTGAGGATAGTAGAAGTGGAGTAAGTCACGTGTGTGTGTGTGTGTGTGGTGTGTGTGTGTGTGTTGTGTGTGTGTGTGTGTGTGTGTGTGTGTGTGTGTGTGTGTGTGTGTGTGTGTGTGTGTGTGTGTGTGTGTGTGTGTGTGTGTGTGTGTGTGTGTGTGTGTGTGTGTGTGTGTGTGTGTGTGTGTGTGTGTGTGCGTGTGCCTTTAATAACTCACTCCTTATGCTGTTATAACCTGTGCAGTGTGTGGAGATCTGCTGATAAATAGCCTCTGTAGCGATGTTGGCGGGCCAGGTAATCACTCTGGCTGATTAGGGGGCCAATGCTGTTGTGTCCTTTAGTGTGAGCGTGTGTGTCGGTGTGTTTGTGAACGTGCACATGAAGTGTGTGTTTCTGTGTGAACATGAGCAGTAGCGTTCCTGCATAAGTGTGTGTGTGTGTGTGTGTGTGTGTGTGTGTGACTGTGTGTGTGTGTGCATGGTCAACACAGCGTTAAATTAGCTGGAGGAATTGTCAGAGACATCATTAAGCTGTTATTAATATCAGCCAGGTAGCGTCCATACATCACTACTTCTACATGGACACACTCATCTCTGGTGAGATAGAGGAGGGATAATGCTCCAATTCTTCTTCTAGGGGCAATTCATATTTATTTTACCAGCAGCACCTCGATTTAAGTGAGAAAGTGAAAGAAATTAAGAAGAGCTGAGAAGATAAATAGGTTTTTAGCGAGGGGGGAGAAACTCCCTTTGCCTTTGACCAAAGCCCTTGTAGATTAAGTGACCTTCCAAGAAACAAGACTTTTGTAGTGCTTCCCTTGCCATTTTTCTTCCTGTCTCCCTCTCTCTTTTTGTGTTTCTTTAACGCTTGCTTCTTTCTTTCTTTTCGTCTCCACTCCCCAGACATGAATCATTAGTTTTACGCCTTCAATCCAGCAATTCTTTTGAAAAAAATAGACCTTCACACTGCTGAAAATGTCACCAGGCCCCAAATAACACACAAAAGCGTTACAGTATCCAGAGAAATGTGCATTGGTGGCGGCACTCAGTGAGTGAGTTTCGTGCAAAGGTTACAAAATACGACAGGAAGATGGAGCGAAGGCGAGGTGGGAAAAAAACTAAAGTGTATTTGGAAAAAAGCAGCGCATCAACAGAACTAAGGTTTTTAATAAAAGAGAACAGTAAATTAGTGCTCGTGTGTGATTGTGTTAGTATGATTGTGTGCAATTGAAAAAGTGTTTCTGAAAGAGACAGTGTGGGCTGGGGGTTCGCTCTGTCCTTATTCCTTCTTTAGAGTGTTGACACCTTTTTCTCTTTTGCTTCCTGTTTACTACTCTACTCTTGGAGTTTTTGCCAAACTGCGACCCTTCTTTCAGATGTATTCTTCTATGTCTACTTTCTAATCCCCGTTATTTCCTTCTCCTCTTCTCCTCCATCAACCCTTTCTTCCAATCTGTTCTCTCCCTTCCTCCCCCTCTCTAGGCATGTGGCTCTGGGTCGCCCTGCCCCAGTGAGACAGCAGAGCCGAGCCCAGACCAGGCCAGTCCAGAGGCTGGGAGCTAGATAGCAGCAGGGCAGGGTAGGTATCAGTCCCTCTCCTGCCCCCCAACTCCTCCTCTTCACCTCCATGCCCTTATCTGTTCTTCTGGCTGACCATTGTACCTCCCACTGACATTATTCAGGCTGATCTCTCCGTGTGCTGCATCTTTTTTCTAATTTTCTCCTTCTGTTGTGTCTTTGGTTTCAATTTCACACTGTTTCCTTCGTGTAGGCATGCTCGAAGGAATGCATGTGTTCTGGTTATTTGTTGTGTGTGTGATTGAGTACATTTGCTTGTGTTTCATTTCGTGTGTCGGTAATTTTCGCTGTGACCTCACCTGTAATTTTGTAAGTATATATCTATAATGGTGGGATAACATGTGTGATTTATTTTAATTATTGTGTGAAGATCTCATCCCGTATCATCACTTTGGCCATAGTGCACTGTGCCCTCATTGTGTCTTTGTGACGTGTCCCTAAATCAAGCCCAGTTCCCTAAATAGCGCACGTCTCACTTGCAAAAGGCAATAGGGTGTGACAGCCAATCAGAAACGGTACACTTCAGTGCACAGGACGTCATCTGGGATTTGCCAATGTTGTGTGCAATATGCTGATCTCGGATGTTTAGTTTAATTTAAAAATGATTTGTGCTGTCATTTTTATGCATTATGTATGTTACATGATGTAATGTTACTAATATTATGTGCATTACTGCAAGAGGATCAAACTGAGAAAGACCAGCAGCTACTATTTAAACTCAAGAAAATGATGATGTGTGTGTGTTTGCACACTTTTTGCACATGAAAACTCCCAGAAAACCTACCTAGGCTGAAGATTTCTTATAACAATATGTCAACATGCTGTTTGCCTACACAAGGAAACAGACAAACACACACACACACAACCACAAACACCAAAGAAGAGAGACATTCTGATCCCTGCCCCCCCCACCCGGTTCCCTCGCCCACACAACTCCAGAGTGTGGCCCCTTAATGATAACTGCTGGCACTCACACGGTGAAAATGTAATGGTTTTGTTTTCATCAGCTAATACTGGGGTGCCAAGATTAATGGCTGCCCGGGCATAATTGGCATTAATTAAAACCCAAGAAGCCTTCAAGTCCTTTCCCTGCTGAGCAGCCTCTCGCCGCCCCCCCCCCCGTTGGCCATCGTCCTCTCGTTCAGACACTCTGAAAGGGGCAGCAGGTGGATGTGAGCCCTAAGTGGGGGGATGGATTGTGGAGAACTGACTGGTGGACTGCTTTGGTCCTGGTCCAATGAAGCTGCTCCCATATGGTGTTTACTTGCTCAATCACATCGACTTTAGACAACTCCCCAAACACCCCCTCACACACACACCTGAGCAATCGGCCACTTATTCCCCAGACAAGCACACCTGTGATCGATACTGTCACCAAATGTGCTCATATTGGAGCCAAACATATGTGTGTGTTTTCTGCTGGGCATGGCCGTCTGTCTTGTCCTCCCACAGTGTGTGGTTGGACAGACATGTGTTCAGGCTATTGGGAGTGTAAGTGTTTTTTTTCTGGGTTGATCTCATCATGTCCAGCGAACGCTCCCGAGTCCCAGCCGTGAAATGGCCTGCTTCCACGGTTCACTGAACAATCTCACATAGCTGCCCCTGCCCAGGGCCTTCCACTCACACACGCACATAAATGTCCACATGTGTACCAGCCAGGCCAGATATCTTGGCCTTCAGGCTAGTGCCACACCGGCAACATCGCTCATACCTCCACCCATTCCCCCTCCCTCTCCCAGCCTGAGGTTTATGAGGCTGAGGGGGCCGTGCTTGGCGGCGCTGGTCACATGATGCAGGATGTCACATGATGCAGGATGACACCGCCGGGCTGTGGCTCTGCTGAGGGCTGAGCGATGTGTGCTGGCTGTCACTGCTCGTCTCAGCCTCTCTGTCACCTCTCTCCGGGCCGCTGGCAGAGACTTTCTGCTGACTGTCTGTCTTTGGCCGGAGTTACAGCTCTGTATCCCAGAGCCCCAACACTCAGCTAAAGCATTCCTCCCAACTTTAACCCCACTTTTCTGTTCAGACGAAAGCCCATTTGGATTACGCAACAGGTTTTTCGGTGAGATTTTTTAGCATGAAGAAGATTTTTGTAAGTCTTTCTTCTTTTCTCTCCCAAATGAGACTCAAGCTCATGAGTAAGCTGCAACATCAAATCAGAACAATCAAATCTTTGATTAGTGCACATTTGAACCTATACTTATTTTTATAGTTTGTGTTTAACATGATTACAACTAGGATTTTTTTTCATTATCATTCATTATTAAATTACTTGATGTTTGATAAATAGCGAGGCTTTGTTCTCGAGTCAAACATCCGCACGTAGATGTGTCTTTGCTTTAGTTTGTAACATTATCTTGCCTTTTCATCTGTATAACTGAACTGAAGGGCAGCAATAATTTGCAGCAGAAGCAATTTTATCTGATGAGAATTGGAAAAATGTATTTCTGCCCTTAAGAGACATTTCTGTCCCTTTTCTCAGTTTTCATTCAATTCTATGAACATTGGCTTCAATATCCTTGTGTGGCAGCTACTGGTAGCCCCCAAACTGCACAGTGAGAGAAGTCTTCAAAAACACAATAGGCCAGCCAGCTGTCTCCAATCAAGCTGTCTGCATGGCATATTGAGTGGCTGGCTGTAATTATGTGTACGATAATAACGGGCCCATTGTGAGTGACTACAGCAGGGTGGAGCTCTGACTGCAGGGTGTTCCATCAACCTGTTGTCTTCCAGCTCAGATATGGAGAAATACTGACACGATGACTCATAACTGGTCTTTCAAGGCGCTAGTTTATACCTCTGATTCATACATAAGAGAAATGGGAAAGAATAAGCATGTGCGCGCCCAATGACACATTCGGGAAGAAAACTCAGACATGCACACAGAGGCATGAAAAGGTTTTGAGAGTGAGAGGTGAATTTTATACTGAGAGCTCTGAATGGCAAGAGAAGAGAAATGATTGGATGTCTCCCCCACAGAAGCGTGCTACTGCCACCTGGTGGCCATGTTAGGTACAGGAAGTAACAAGCCTCTGTCTGCAGGTCTGGATGTACTTGTCGGGGCTTGTAGGTGATACCCGTAGGTTTAGATGATGGAGAGAATTAATCATCATCTGAAACTCGGGTCCTCCCTTTTTATTATGTAACATTCAGACCTGCTGAGGCAAATCCTTACGAGTCCAACTAGATTTGAATTGTGAAAGTAAAAGCGGTTTGAAATCCTGTTTTTCCTCTCTCCTGCACAGAAGGGGAAGGACCCTCTCTACGCCCAGATCAACAAAGGGAAGAAATAAAGAGACACAGGAAGACGGACCTGAGCAGCACTGAGAGAACAGAAGGAGAACCCTCACCTTGTGTGTGTGTGTGTGTGTGTGTGGTGTGTGTGTGTGTGTGTGTGTTGTGTGTGTGTGTGTGTGTGTGTAGCCTGGCCAAGCCCTTCTTCTTCTTCTCCTCCTCGGCTAACAGCCTCCCAGGAGGAGCCTCCACGCTCCCTCTGCCCTCCCGCTGTGCTCCTCCTCCTCCTCCTTAGAGGAGTGAGCCCTCTTGGTCATTCACTCCAGGCAGGAGGGATATCAATCACCGAGACGGATCCAGTTCTCCCTCCACTGCGCTGTCTTCTCCTCTCCTCTCCCCTCCCTGTGGCGACTCACACACAGCCTTACAGACATAACCTGCTCCTCCCCTAGCTCCCTTCTACCTTCCCTCCCTCCTCTTCTCTGTGTTTGCTCTTACACTCCTCCCTCTGCCTCCTGTGTCTGGCCAGAGACTGTGCTGTCAAGGAGAGACTGAATCAAGCAGTGCCTCGCTGTCTCACACACACACACACACACACACACACACGCTCGCTCGCTCATCAGGATTAGAATGATCATCTTTCATTTAATGGACAGAATGTGCACCTGAAGCGAGTGGATCCTGCAGGAGGAGCTGGACTCTAACGAGCCTATCACAGAGGCCCGTTACTAGGATCACTGCTTCTGATTGGATCGTTGGTTTGGGCAATGTCTCCCAATTCTTGTGAGTGTCTGCTGGATCACTATGCAGAAACAGACTCTCTGGGAGCTACTCACACCCAAATACACACACAACAATCAGCTTACATATACTCCTATCACACACACACACATGCAGTCATCTCTCACCCTCTCTAACATACACAGTAATTTGCCAAACGTCTGTCCTCACAGACAGACTCACACTGAGGCCAGAGGACCGGACAAACTGAGGAATGGACGCTGAGAAGGAAGTGTTGCAACAGATTCTGTGATCGAACTGTTCATTCTCTATAGCTTTTGTACAATACTGATTAAAAAAAGAAGAAATTAAAAAATTGAATTTTTATTTTATAAGTCAATCAAGCCGCTGGGGTCAGCTCTATAGGAGTTATAGAGTCAACATGGCTTTAAGGCATCGGATCGTTGGTTTGCCAAACTCATTTTGTAAATAATGATAACAACAACAACAACCATTTTGTCCAATGGACTTCTGTGCCATAAAATAGGAAGGCTTCAGTTATGCAAACTCTCAACGTTAACCCAAGCAATACCAACATATGTTTTCTTTTCCTGTTTTCCCACTATGTTTTGTAATCCTCTAATGTTGTTTTGATTTTGTGCATGGATGTTGTTGGTCTTTGTCTTAACCTCACTTACTAATCCTGTTTCCAGCTGCAAACCCTGCTCGTATCTGTCTTTTCGAGTCCCACCACCTCACATTGATAGCAGATCAGCTTCTGCAGTTTGTCACCAATGGCCTATGTATGTGTTTCTGTACCTCACCCTCTCTATGTTGCAGAGGACATAGTGTCACTCACTGTAACGTAGTCTGCTCCTCCATCCCATTCCCCCTCTATAGTCTTTGAGATACGGTGATGCTCCGCCCATCTGTCTGTCTGCTGGTCAGGTGCCAAACTGCTGCTGTCCCAGCGTCTGTGTGTGGACGGCAGCTTCCTCTGCTACAACTACATCAACTTTGATGCCAATGACTCCCTATTTTATGGCCAGAGTCCCCATGTCACTGAGAACTCTTTTGGACTATGATGTTGATTAACTTTCAAATTTGACAACTAGAAGATGAGCAGAGAAGTTGAATAAAAAGGGAAACGTTGCTGTTTGAGTACATAACATTTCTAGACCTATTTTAACTTTACCTCAGCTAACAGTTTCTTAATGTAAATTGACACATTATTTTTATCTTTATGAATATGACATTCTACAGTGGGTTTTTAGATGATTTTTTGGTTCTCTCTTGATTTATGTATTCCACCATGTATTACTGTTACAAATAAACACATCCCAAATGACTGATATGTCTATTTATGTGTCTCTGTTGTAATGAGGTTGTGTGTGTGCGTGTGAAAGAGAAAGTGAGCCTAATGGTGTGTGCCTGGCAGAGGTGACCCCCAGTGAGTCTTTAGTTGGTGTAAAGCAAGTGCCACAGTATTTTGCTGTAATTTAACACGGCTTTAATGGCCTGTCACATTCTGCTACACTGGCAGCCTCTAATGCAAGCTGTCATAAGCTTTATTAGCAAGCCACTACAGAACAAAGACCTCTTCCTCTTATTTTGCCTCTACCCTCCTCCCTGTGGAAAAGGGAAAAACACATCAAGACAACTTTAACACACCCGTTGATTCAATAATTGTATTCAGGAGAAATTCAAACTAGAAGACCCACTAAAGACACTTATCTGTGATATTTTTCCACACAAAAATTAGAATGACAACAATGTCTTCCAAATACCTTGTCCCAGTTACTGGATAATCCACATATCTCACTGTCGGCTGTTTTCTTTGTAAACATTTCTTCTATGAAAGCTGTCCACAGTGATGTCTGAATTGTCTGGAATAACAGGCAGATTATTTTAATTTTATTTTTACTCTATTCTTGTTTCAATGTCCCACACATGAGATTCCGTTCACGCCATTGTCTTATTGTGTTGCCAACATTTTGTATTGGATTAAAACATTAGCAGATAGCTACAATTGGAAACATCTGCATAACTGGATACAACCAAGGGTAAGTGGAAATGTGTACATGTATGTTGGTCATTGGGTGATCTGCCCCTTTTAAGGTTCGTCTAATCTGCAGTTTCTATAGTTTTTAAGATTGTTTCTACACAGACAGTAATACAACGACAAAAATGTTTTTACATGAGGTCTAAGCTCTTGAGCTGCTGAGTCCCTTTCACACCTGTCAGTGAAAGCTCAGGTTGGCAGTAATATCCTTTAAACTGTGTTATGAAGGCTCTGAGGCCGTTTTTATGTCATATTACAAATGCCTACCTAAATACTATGTAATCTATGTAATAAACCTGGAATGTTGACAAGCCTCTTTTGCTTCCTTTTTTCTTTATGTTAACTTTCAGCTGCAGACAACATGCATCTAATGCTAGATCACCGAGGGACAACATCTTCTCACAGGAGCAAACACACTGCCTATTGTTAGGATTCAGGATTTACTGTATTGGCAACATCACAGTGGATATTTAACAGTTTTAAGAAAACAACTCCAGGTGCGAGGTTTCATGACAGTGACTCACATTTGCGCGTAACACCGTGCCAGCCAGGCAACATTCCTGAAGGATAAACAAAAGAATCCTAGCTATTGAGAGTCATTGCGCTGCTCTAAATGCTCAACCGGGGCCAAGACCCGTTTGACGAGACGGGCTGTTTTGTGAAGATGAGTGTCAGTATTCCTACTCAGCCTCATTCCTGCCCCGAAACCATCTCCTGAGCGCAAGGGACGCACACCAGTCTCGATCAGCACGGAGCAGAGACGCACTGAGTTGGCACAGGATTTATAAAGCGTTAAAACTGTTAACTTCGATTTCTTTGGACATATAATGAGAAGCTGATGAAGGAACTCACTGGAGTTAACTTACTCGACTAAGAAGGAATTTTGTCGTTTCGGTGGACATTTAAACACAATGGATCAGGTATGTGGACCTTTAATATCAAACATTACGCAAAGTGTGTTTAACTTTGCTTTATGTTATCATAATGATACTATTTGCAATACTATTGTTATAATTTATGTTGTGTTAACAGGTGTAATCTTTCTTCCTGTCATAATGACAGCATAGTAAGCTTTGACTGAGTTAGTGTTAGTACAGTATATAGACTAATTGTCTGGCAGCTATTTATTATATAAATACGGGCCTCCTATATGTCTTGTGTGTTTGTTGAAACCCCCATACAGGCAGATCACTATCAGGTCGGAAATACTTGTAGATATGCTAATGAGTTAAAAAAAAAGCAATCATTGTTATGTGAAGGGTAAAACATGGCCATGATTTCAATCTTCATCTTAACTAAGAACTACACTATCTTTCATAACAAGTGACATATTTTTTGTGATAACAAGTAAACATATACTTTCTGTATTTGCCTGAGCGTAGTATTGTACATCAGCTTTACATTGTTTGGTCCTTTCACCAGGAGGACACGCTGGACTTTAAGGCCCTGATGGCCAAGTTTCAGGAGGATCAACTTCTTCTGAAGCAACCGAAGAGCAGACCTGCCCTCCCAGACAAACCTAAAAGTGTCCCCCCTCCCACGAGTCCCTCTCACTTCCTCCCTGCAGGAGCACGCCCCTCCCTTCTGACCTCCATCAACCAGACCCCCGATGGGAAAACAGTAAATTCCCCCAAAGTGATCTTCAAAGAGGAGAAGAAGCAGAGCAAAACGCCTCTCATCTCTAAGGGAAAAGACAAGAGTGAAGGGAAGCTGAAAAAAGCTAAAGACAAGACAATGAAAGGAAGCAAAGAGAAGCTTGGAGAGATTTCAGAGGATCTGAAACCGAAGAAAGTGAAGAAGCTCCCGCTGCTCCCTGGAGCATCTAAGGGGAAAACTGCTGAGCTGGTGCCAGCCGCACCCCCCCCTACAGGCACAGTGCCAAAGAAGAGGGGCATCCTGGATTTCATGAAGTCAACAAAAAGAAATTCAGCGGAGGTCCCTGAAGATCAGATTTTAGACTCTCCCACTTTAGGCATTACTGGACCAGCGCCACTTATCCCAGTACATTTTGACTGTGGTGTTGTAGCACCTGAAATTTCTGCCCAAAGGGCCCTTCTACCAAACATCCCCATCTTACCGGAGTCGGCTGCTGTAATGGAAATAACCCCGCCCTCCACTATCCCTGCCTCTCCCGAATTGACCCCCCCTCCTACCTTTGTTCCTGATATCCCAGATCTCCAAGTGCCAACCTTAGAGACTGAAACTCCTCTTGAGATGGAGACTCCTGCAGTGCACATTTCCAGGCCTGCTAGTCAGAATGGAGTCATTCCCAATCCACCCAGCGATTCCCCAACCCCCCCACCCAGTCTTGCCATCTCTATTCCTTCTCCAGTGGCCCCCACTCCTCCTCCATCACTTCCTGAGCCTGAGATTGCTGCTGAGGCTTGTGTAGAGGCTGTCAATATATCTGCAGTGGAGACGCCTCCTCCTCCTCCTGGAACAGACCCTCCATCCATTCCGTCGTCTCCCAAAGCTGAGCGACCCATCTCGGCCCTCTCTGCCCTCTCCAGGGCGGAGGATATGAGCCCAGCGAGAAAGATGTCTCCGGTTGACCAGAGGATCTTCAATGCGCTGGAGAAGGCACGCAAGAAGATTGGGTAAACAAAACAACTTTCTCTGTGCCGAAACATGATTGAAACAACATTTGAAACATTGTTCAAGTGATGGAGGGTATGACCAAATGTTCAGCTGATTCATGCTATTTAGTGGTTTTCTAATTTTCTAATCTGATTTTAGCCAACCGACGAACCCCACCACATCCTACTCCATCACCCCACCTTCTGAAGAGCGTCCACCAAGTCCCACCATTTCCCTCCCAGATCTACCACCCATTGATTATGAGGGAAAGCTCAACGGCTTGGACCACAGTAAGTCTACACAATTTACTGTAGAGTTGTTTTCCTCTTTGTATTATTTTCTTATGGAGTGATTCTTTGAGTTTTAAACTTAAATGAATGACACAGAAGCATATCTAATCATCAGGGAGTATTGTCAACTACATGACATCTTTACTTAGTGTAGTGTCTCAGCTATATAGAAAATCTGGTATGTATAGTATGATTTATGCTTTAGGATACCTTTGAGTAGTAACTTTCAAAATTCAAACACACACACACACACACACACACACACACACACACACACACACACAGAACATTCCTCCATTGTGCTAGTGACAACTGAGCAGCAGGCAGGGCAGAGCACACAGGTATGTCAGCTATGAAGGAGAGGAGGAGCGATGTCAGGAGTCCATCATTGTGACAGAGAGCCGGGTGTTGGCCAGAGCTGGCAGTGCATAATGAGGAGTCTGCTGCTGTGTTCACAGTGGCTTCATTAACACAGAGCGTATTAATTGTGCATGTCGCTGCATGTATCAATTTAAAAAATCTCATGCTGTTAACTATTTCCCTAGGTCTGTTGTCACTTATAGTAAAGTAATACACTTGTATATCTATGCTAACTCTCAGTGGAAAAACCTTTTTGAGTCTAAATGATTGCCTTTTTATTTTCAAAACACCTATTTGTAATACAAAGTGATAACATTTTAAGGAAAATGTTTCCATTATAATGAGAAGAAATGGTTCAATTAAATACAATTGCACCTTTCTAGGACTAGTAATATATATATAGAAATATATTTAAAATCAATTATGTTTCTTAAAAGGTAAAGTTACACAGAGATTTTTAAAGTAAGGTCTGCTATGTGTTTTTTCATTAGCTCTGCTCTGGTCTGAGTTCAATGACTTCTGTGAAGTGTTTAACTGTTTTTTTCTCCTAACAACAACAAAAGTTATTCCACTTTCTCTTGCCTTCAGGTGTTTCAGCTGAAATATTTCACCCTTTCAATTCTTTGTTTTTAAATGCTGATCCTGAAATGCAGATACAATTTTAATACAATACTTTGGGAAACCCAAAAATCTCTGACAAATGAGTCATACGTGGTACATTAATAATCGTGATCATGTATTAACATGGGGTCATGTTCTTTGCAGGGCAAGCCTCTCCAGCATTGGAAGGTATCACTGAGGAGGAGTCGGACCCTGTCCCAGAGCTGTTGGTGGTTCCCCCTCCTCCCCCCAAACGGCTCCTCCCAGACCCCGAGTCTCTGGGAGTTGCTCCAGAGAAACCCCAAAGACCTCCCTCTGTCAACCTGAGTGAATTCATCCCTCCTCCTCCTCTGGAAGGTAATGGTCAGCATTGTTACCCTTACATTGTGAAATCAAACTCATACACCACCCCTAACAAGTTGATTATATCATCTTATCTACAGAGATCCCTGCTCCTCCTGAATTCTCCGAGGCTGACCCCACAGACATCCCAGAGTTTGATGATGTGACCTCAGATGCTTATCCTCCAGAGCTGCAGGTGCCAGAGTGGGGGAATGGGATTACACCGATCCAGAGACTCCAGATCAACAGAACCTGCCAGAGTTTTACAGTAACGGGGCGACTCCACCTGAAGCTGAGGTGCATGCATCTCCAACGTTTGGAGACAATCATCCAGATAATCGACTACCAGGATTTTCCTTCCCAGTCCTTCAGGAAGCTCCAGGGTAAGACACATGAGTGACCCCGTGCTCTCTGTTTCAAAATACTTGTTTGTCTCTGAGAACTTAGATGTCATCCTTTCTCTTTTCAGGATTCCTGCTGAAGCTGGCAACGATGTGTATGAGAGCACAGAAAATGTCTACGAGACATCACTACGTCTTCAGGCAAAAATAAAGCAAAGAGTGACGGTGGAAAGAAACGCAAAGGACCCCCAAAGAGTGAGCAGTCTTTTCAGTTATCATATTAGCAATAAGATATTCGGAACACCAGATATAATTGCATCGGTCATATAACTTTGATAAGACATATAAATCCCTTTATCAAATAAACATATACTGTAAGTTCATATGTTTTGCTATATGATGCCTGCATGCATGAAGTGTGACATTTAACTAAATCCTCCAATTCTAAAGATGGATATTAGCATTCATCCATTCATTTAAATGACAAATACCAACACTATACCAACATTTCTTAAATAAATACCAAAAAAAGTGTGATTTTATCTTTAAAATAGTCCAGCTCATTGCTTGTTATCAAAGTTGACTTAAAGAATTGTGAACCTCTTTATTTATCACAGATCCATATGCTGAGGCTCAACAAGAAATAGTAAGTAGCTTTTGTGATAATTTGCTTGCCACCGTCTGAAGTCACTTTTAAAATAAAAAAAGACGTGAAATAAGTCATGCTTATCATTATCAAGTTAAATAAAGCCTTATCTCTTTGTTGTTGTTTACAGAATGTAGAGAAAATCAAGACGGGCAGGTTCGGCAGGTAAGGCCATATTCTTTTTTGACCCAGTTCATTTTCCATCTCGATTTCCCCCCAGACGATGTTAGAAATAAGAGTTTGATCTGCCTTTGTTTCCCTCATAATCTCCTCTGCCATTTGAATATCCTGCAAGGAGTCCCTTTCAAACACACTGATATAACTCGTTCTCTCCTCTGCAGAAGCGAAAAGAAAGCTGCCGCAGAAGGGCCGGATGAGAAAGAGCTGAAAAAGAAAGAGAAGCAGCGCCTGGAGAAGGAGAAGAAGGAGCTAAAGGAGAAACAAGAAAAGGAAAAGAAAGAGCAGAAAGAAAAGGAAAAGAAGGAGAATGAGATGAAGAAGAAATTCAAAGTGAGTGCTGTTGTTTTGACGGAGCAGGGAGGTATGGCAGGTGTACGAGCGGCGGGGGAGGTGGGGTATGTGTCTTGGCAAACAAACCTGTCGGGATTCATTCCTCCTGGTGGAAGAGCCGTGCTGAGCACCATGAGCAGGCTCAAATGGAATGTCTAAACATTGTTTCATTGTTTTTTACGACAGACAATATATAGTCTGTTCTTTATTATGCAATGTACTGTTATATTCACAAAATAACTTTCTTCAGGATCCAGTGGGTCCTGCATACGTTCGAAAGCTTTAAAACAAATGGTTCTGACCAGACAAAGAGAAATGGATACATTTTAGTTAGAACTAGCAGTACAGAGAGAAACTATCTACCTCATTCTTGAATGTTACGACTCATCTGTCCAGCCTGCAACGGCACTGTTCTGCTTCACTCTTAATGCTTTTACCAAGTTCTTTTTGGCTCCAGCAGACATCTGTGTCGACCAAAATAAAACACCTAAAACAAGCCCCTATACACCAGCTGCTCCGCTCCAAACTGCAGCCATAGTTAGCAAGTATGTGGTGAACATAGTGGAGCATTGAGCAGCTAATGGACCAGATATTTGCCTCTGAAAACAAAGTTCAAATAAGAGCAAATATTGAACAAAAAAGCAGTTATTGCAGGTTTAAATTCAAACTGTGTCATTATTTTGGAAACCATCCATTTCACATGGTGGAAGGAAGTTAATGTCATTAAGTATGAAATCCCTTTATTTTTTACTGCAAACACTTTGACTTGTCATAACAGGAAAAGCACAGGTGGAATTGGAAACATTAACTATGGCTCAGTGCACCATTAAGTCCTAAGTGGGAAACAGTTAATGTTAATAATAATAATTACACCTGTGCTTTTCCTTCTGGATCATGTCAATATATCTGCTGTGAAAAAGATCCATTAAAAGGTTTTATTTTGTTTACATTCTCTGTAGAAAGTCTCTGTAGTTTGTTTGCATATACACGTATGAGGTGTTGTGTTAACCTGCCGCTGTATTTGTTAGATCACAGGACAGGAGGACGCCATCTACGAAGCAAAAGTAACCGAGGCGACCAAGGGACGTAAAAATGATCTGGCCGCCAACAGCGGGGACATCATCAGCATCATCAGTACAACCAACTGTCCCAAAGGGAAATGGCTGGCCAGGGACAGCAGCAACAACTGTGAGTTTTTAATTAAAGCCATGTGTTATCATCAGCATTTTGTTCAGCTGCAGGGTAAAAGGAGGAACAAATGGATTAATGCAAAGTCAGAGAATAACATAATAACTTTACAAAAGTGTTCGCACAGAAAACTTGAAATGCTGTAATTGTGGGATTAAATCAATAGATTACACTAGGCAGGCTGGCCCACTACTTGCACATTTTGATATTGGGAATTGATACGATGTCTATACACTACAGACAATAAGAAAAAATAAAATGTAGAAAATTAGATCAATGCTCCGGGGCTATATGCTAATAATTAAAATCGAATGAAAATGATTTAAAACAAACCAAGCACAGCTAATTCTGTCGATTTAGAGCACATGTGTCAAACTCAAGGCCCGGGGGCCAAATCAGGCCCTTGGTGGATTTAATTTCGGCACGCAGGATCATTTTTAATTACTATTAGATCTGGCCCGCCGGTATATTGCACGCACACCTTCACTCCATCCTGTTTCCTCAGCTCAGAGCCTGAGCCCAAACATTGATGAATTTGCACCCAAGATGAGATGCCAAGTATCTGGCTTGAACTAGCATCACAGAGCAGCACACTGAGTTTCAGTGGATGTTTCCTTCTGCACTTTGTTTCTTGCGACAACAGGGCATGTTTGGTTTTTTCTTTGAGGGAAATTGTTTTTTTGAAGCTGTTGTTGGCCTGAGGAAAAATGTAATCATAAGAAATGACTCCGGAAAAGCTGCAGATAGAGAAAGTTAAGAAATGAATGCAACTGATTATTTAATGTTTAATGCTGTTTTTATAGGCAATAATTTAAGCTTTGTTAGTTCCAGTTTAATATGTGCAATAAGTTCATTTCAATAAGTTCTGCAATAAACATTGAACCAGTCCGGCCCTCGACTAGTACCCATTTTTTTATTTTGGCCCACTGTGTATTTGAGTTTGACACCCCTGATTTAGATTGATCAAATGAAAATGCACACACAGAAATGATCAACAAACAAACAAACAATCACATTCCTTGATTGTGTATCACGGCACTGACCCTGTGTGTGTTTGTTACAGACGGATATGTTGCCGTGGATCATGTGGAGCTGGACATCAAGGAGATGCTGGAGCTCGGAAAGAAGGCGGCCAACTCTCGCAGGGGCAACAACAACAACATTGTGGTCTCTGAGGAGGAGGTTACCAGCTCGGGGAGCAGGTAGGAGGGCACACTCCCTCACTCATTCTTCCTCACACTGTTGGATGATTATTTATAGCTGTATTTCTCTCTTTTTCTCAGGGCCTCAAACCACTATCCATTGTCAGCGGAAAGCTGTAAGTATCTTGCTGTTCTTATTCATGAAAACTGTGTTGAATTTACTCTGCATCAGTCTGATGATGACGTTGTGTGCAGTCACAGATGACAGTGAGGAGTGGACCGGTGACGAAGAAGAACCCATCTCCCCTCCTCCTGATACCGCAGATCCACTGACTCCAATGTAAGTCAGGATGATCTACATTATGCTTTTGATTGATATTACATCTTGAGATAGAGACCTATCAGCACCATTGACACTGATCTCTGATAAGTCATCGCTGGCTATGCGTTGTTTTCTTATTATCAATGCCTTGTCTTGTCAATCTGTTCCCTCTGCAGGGGCCACAACAGGACACTCTCAATGCCAGATATGGGTAAGACATTTCAAAACAGGACTTTCTTCAACACATTGTGTTCCTAGCTTACTGTTTATACTTAACAATTAGTGATGATGTAAGGCAATGTGTGACTGATTGTGTTATGTACCACACGGTGACACTTATTGTATCTCCTATCTTGATATAAGTGTGCAGATACAATAGAGAAGCGATACTACAAACATGAGTCTTTATCATGTCTTTTTGTCAAGCTACTGGAATCCCACTCCCTTCTGTACTAATCATCATTGAAAGACTCACAGAAGTCTCAGTTGTTAGCATACTTTAAAAGCTGAATTACAACATCAGCAGAGGAGCAGCTTGTTTGAGTTCACAGGAAGATGTTAGTAATTAAAGTGTGTTACAATGACTCCAAGGTTTAGTGTCTTCAGTACCTGTGTGCTTATGATATAATTAATGCAATAGGTATGTGTTGTAAAGTTCTCGCCTGTATTTGTCTCTTTCATTTTATTAGGAAACAGAGATCTAAGCATAAACCACCAACACAGTCAAAGTGACATCAGCGCAGAGGGCCCACATGACAAGTGAGTTTACCTGATTCTCTCTTACACATATACACTTCATTGTATATCGAATAGTATTTGACTCTTCTATTATTCATTTTTCATTAGCGCAAGACATGAAGCACTTCAGAAATTGGCCACATTTTTCCATGCACCAAAACCTGCAGAACCTGCTCCCAGGTAGGCATGAAGCACGAACTGCACATCCGCTGTACACACACACACACACGCGCACACACACACACACACACACACACACACACACACACACACACACACACACACACACACACACACACACACACACAAACTGTGTTTTAATTGTTGCTTTTCCTTATTTTTTACAGCAGCATTGAACCAGAGACAAGTAAGTGATGTCTGAACATCCCTGATTCTTAAATATAGAAAACATTATAAAGTAAAATGACCATGTGTTTGTATAATAATGTGCAACATGATCATTTCATTTTATAAAGTTTATTGTGAATACCTATAGTATTGGTTTTTTAAATAAAAATCAGTTTATCCATCTATACCATTTAAAAAGCATTAGATTTGACTGAATGTGTTTCCATCACAGGTCCTGTGCTAGTGGAGGAGGAAGAAGATTCCTTGTAAGTAGAGTTATAAAACACACACACACAAATACACACACACTCGTACACAAAGGACAAAGCTAAGGTTGTGCAACCTGTAGACAGAAAGGTTTCCTTCCTTTTTGCCCTTTGTATTATTCTGCTGAGCATGGAATTCTTTGTTTGTTGTTTTGTTGACAGTCGTTGTCTTGTGTCTGGTAGGATAATGAGTTGATTCCATGTACTGGACTTTTTACAAGGTGTTATATTCATAGTCAAACTGATTTGACCCTCCTTTTTTCCTGCTGGCACAGTAACCCACATTGCAGCACGTCATACTGAACTGTAAGTTTCTGGGTTGTGTTTGGGCATGTTGAATAATTTAAAATGTGTTTTTCTTACAGGCCTGAAGTTACTACATTAGATTTTGATCATTCTGACATGATCATCTTACCTCCTCCTGACATGTATGCTGACCTGACAGTGGAGTAATTCTCATAAACAAGGTAAGAATAAATCGCCTGGACTCTCTCGTCACTACATGACATCACTGTGCACTTCACTTACTGACACATTGTTTTTCTGTTTGTAACAGCAGGACAAAGAGCAGCCAGGCAGAGGAAAAACAAAACAAAATGTGTCCATACTGTTATTCTGCACAGACCCGTGTCAGTCACCCAATACTGTGACAGTATCTTCATCTTCCCGACTGTGACCTCGTTTACCTGGTGACGGCATTTATGGCTCAGTATGATGATGAAGAGGATCGAGATAAGGAGATTTCTCAACAAGCGATACACCGTCTCCTCAAACTTTTGTTTAAGCTCTCCGTGTGAAAGCAGAGGGACCTGGTGGCTCTGTATGATTTTGAAAAATTGGACCAATATGAGCTGCTGCTCCCTGGAAAAAGAAGTACAACATCTTTCAAACACACCTCATGCGTTTGAAAAGGTTCACACGTCATGTGCAAATAACCCAAAAAAAATGGTGGTTTAAATAAGGGGAAGACGATGGAACATGCAGATTATTCTCAGACCAGTTTAAGAAAACAGTGTGACAGCAGACACAGGCAGTAAGAACAGGCAGATTAGTTTACTTCTCATTTTCATTCATATTCCGAGAAATCACTAGTCTTTCTTCAGTCAGGTTATTCCTCAGGATAATCTAGTTAGTTAGTGTCCAATACACTTGTTACCAGTTTACAGTGTTGGTAGCAAAGGAGTAAATAGAAGTATAGCTTGTAGACATACAAATGAATAAATTACATGTAAAATTACATATATAAACTTACATACATAGTTCTTTTTTTACTTAATACTGCATGTACATCTATAGGGCTAGTCAGTTCTTCCATGTGTTTTGTATTATTGTTGTTTTTTTGTACATGAGTATCTTTTCTACTTCTATTTACCCCTGTTAGTGTTGTTAAATATCATTATGGATTATAGAAGATCATATGTAACTCATGTCATAGTATTTAAATTTGAGCTTTAAAGATAATATGTGTAATTATCTTTAATGGCACCAATAACCATGGAGGGAAATCTAAAACAAACAAAGGCCAGTTGTATATGTATTGTTCACAGTTGCACATTCTGGAGGGAAGCACAATCCATAAACTTTATTTTCTTTCTTTAATTTTTATGGAGCGGATGTGTAGCAGGTGTCACTTTTATCTTACCGCCTTTCTTCTACGACTTTCCCTGAAGCTGATGAATACCAAGTGTTATAGAAAGACAAAGTGGTGTGATGATCACCTGAGGTCATTTTTGTGAGTAAAATGTTGTTTGTCGACATTTAAGGGTGCATTTTTGTCTGGAAAAAACACTTATATAATCCTCTGTGATGGGTGTGAAATTGACAAAGCATTGAGGACAAAAACATTTTCCTTTTATATGTTGGTTTATTGTTTTTCAATAAATACTCATTAAAGTGCAAATTATAACAGCAATTTCATGCAGTGCATAACAAGAGAAATCCAAACCCCAATCAGACGGAGACAGGAAGAGAAACTGTGACCCTCACACACACAGCCTTATACTTTCTTTCCCAATAAACACACGCGTACGAGATACACAGGTGTATTTAAGTTACACTTATCATAAAAACCCACCACAGATAAACAGAGAGCACCGCCTTGCTGTTGGAGTTCTCTGGAGTCTGTATTTGATTCGGCCCCCTGTGTTTCCTAGCTTTAAACACAGATTAGAGTCTAATGACTAACATGCCACTGGTAGTTGCATACAGTTGTAATGGTACAGTGCTGCATCTGACAGTAAATACTGGTTATATCAGGAAAAATACCCATGACCTCTCCAATGCAGAATCAGATGCATAATGGGCCAGATGTGATCCTGATGTGAACCGAGTCGCTCACTAAACAGAAGTCATTAGACACAGCACTGGAGTGTAATATAGAGGTTTGACATTGATTGTTGTTTAGCTGTGTGTAGTGGCATGTGTCTGGCAGCAGGGAGCACATCGGAGTATATTCAGTGTATGTGACGCCACAGACAGGAAAGGCAACCCTACACAGGACGTAGAAACAGGATATGTAATAAAGGGATTTAGCAGAGGAACAAGAATGTGGCTTTCACTGTTTCAACCACAAGCCTTCACAATGCTCTCATAAGGCAATTTGACTCCATTTTGAGTTTGATGCAGTCAATAATCACTCCTATCAACAAGTAGAGTAACCAACTAGAACCTCGTCTACATCAAATTAAGTCCAATAAAGTCATAAAACACTAACTGTTGAATAGTAGAAGTGTACGGCGATGTGTGTAAACCTCCAACGTGACCAAAGCTTCTGAAATGTTTTCCCGTTAATCTACTTTTTAACTTGAAAAAAATAAACCCCTGCCTGCTACCCCAAAGCCTGTGAAAATAATGATGGATAAAAAGGTATAACACATTACGAGGGTGTGTAATATATTATATATTGGCCATTTTGGGGTTTTGTCTTAAGTAGAGTGCTCACTAACCCCCTACATATTTGACTGAGAACAGTAGAAAGGCAACACCTCTCTATGAAAACAAATACGCTGCTCTAAAACCAAGGAAAGAAACTGAGAGAAAGACAGACAGGAGGATTTATCTGAGCAGCATCAGCTTTCACTTAACATGCAGTCTGAAAAGATTATGATAAAATATTGTATGACAACAGTGAGACACAACCCTGCTATGGTATGACCCTAAAACGACAATGCAGAACACTTAACAAGTGATGACACCGTGGCATTTATCGAAACATAGGACAAGAAACAGCAGGTACAGTAAAGCTTATGTATCCACAACAACGGTGTGATGCAATAAAACACTAAATCTGCAAATGAGTTTTAAAGTGCCGACGAGCAGACAGCTCACAGCTCAACAGTAGGAACACAGAGGACAGCCCCAACACACAGAGACATCACATTTTGACACGACTTTCTACCAACTTTAAAGTCACTGCAATGATCCTCCAGACAAAGAACAAGAAAGTCATGTGACACACTCATCTGATCTCCTCTACACACACTGGCTCATGCACACACTCTCCAACACATGCACAGAATGACTGTGTTGCATTCTTTAAGGCAGCTGGAAAAAGGTTTCTGTGGCTTGTCTGCAGCAGATACACACCAGCTCACATGGATTTATCATCTTCCTCTCATCGATTGTCATCATCACCTCATTATCTATTCGTACACAGGGCTAATTGACTTTATTACTTCTAAAATGATTAGTAGCAATTTTTAAAATTGATTGACTTTTGTAGTAATTTATGAAGTAAATATGAATATGCATAGAGAAAGACAATTCTAGACCTCACATTAGGCGCTTATTTTTGATGGAATTATTTCTCCTTTTAAAAGGCCTAAGGGGAATACTTTGTTTTTAATTGTTATTAATTGTAGCCTAGCACATGGCTTCTTTCTTAGCGCACTGCTTATCTGACTGACTGCCATGTTTTTCAGTTATATTCTGTACATGCATGACTACGCAACATTAACGCATTCATTCACTTAAATGAAGTGTAGAGTGTGTGTTTTTTCTTTGGAATATCAGAGGTACGCGTCCTATGCAGTCCGTTGCTTCACAACAATAGTCAGATTATGGGGTGGTTGTGTAAACTCCTGTGAGATGGTGTGTATCTGTGCTTCAACACTGATCAGTATTATGCAGAGTATTATCGCCCGACTATCCGGCTGTCTCTCCAGGTTCATTAATCTTCTACAATCTATTCAAAATCAGGATAAAACTCTACGTAGATTCTGTGCTTAAATACTATAACAGTGCCTAAATAACAATCTTTCAAAAATAAATATGGATCTGATATCTAAATAATAATCTATTTTATGTTGTATAAAGTCTGTTATTTGGTATACTTTGGCCAACCTTTCCACCCACGTTATACGATTGCATTATAAATATATTTTTTACATGGAGAACAAAAGCAGTTTACAAACCATATAATATAAAATCTGAAATAAGATTTTATATGTTTTAACTTTCCCTCAGAACATAGATTCAATGTAAAGTTTATCAACCAGTGTCTTGATCACTATATAAGATAAACATTAAAACTGACCTCTGATCAGTGGCTGGGGCAAACTCAGCAGGATCAGTGTATTTTGGGTTGATGACAGCAGTTAATAACAGATTGAAGGTGTTTGTGGGAGTAGTGACATTAAACTTGACCTTTGCAGACTGCGACGCGAGCTGTGCCCTAATGCCTCTCCAGTTCACAGACTCCACTCCCAGGATCAGTTTTCATTAGCTGTGGCTGGATGTTTAAACTCCAAGACTCTGACCCCATGACTGTGTCAAAACAAGAAAAAAGAAAACTAATTATCTGCCTCTCTGAGAAAGGCTTCCTCTCTATGTCTCCTTGATCTGAGGTGACAGGCATTCACCCTTCCAGTCCGGTACAACTGGAGCTGAGATGGCGAGGAGACAGAAAGAGGAAGTCACTCCGAACCTCTACACTCCCTACATCCCAGATCAGCATTTGGCTTTAAATCCCCACTGACACCCAGGTGGCAGCGAGGTGAGGAGGTCTCAGCGTGCGAGCGTAGTGATCAGACTGGCACACATTTCAAAAAAGTCCATGGTGTGTGATCCCTGGCGTGAGGTGAGCAGGGGGGAGGAGCCGGACAGTGACCCCGGCAGGGAGGAGCTGAGCAGCTGCAGGTCCAGCGCCGGGGTCGCCGAGTCGATGCTCAGTCTGGGTCTGTGCAGCCCGGCCGTGGAGCCCGACCTCTGGGGAGTGGACGACCCTGATTTAACTGCCGCCTCGATGATGTCATCTGGGGGTCACATGATCAGAGAGGTAATGAGGTCACTGTGTTTGTATAGTGATTCTAAAATGATATAGGAAACGTTTTTTGTCTGTTGAATTCAAATCTTTAACGTGCATCCATAATGCAATTACTGGATTAATTATAAATCACAACCAATTACTCTCATGTTAAAATAAATTCAAGTACTCTAAAGAAAAAATCTTGAATTGAATTTGGAATTTAGCCTTTAAAGTGGACCTATTGTGCTATATTGGAAAAATATATTGTAGGGCCATACCTATACAAAACATGTATGTGAAGTTTTTTTTTCAAGATACCAAACAGATCCCCCATTGTAGCCATGCCTCATACTGCTCATACCCCTCTTTTGCAGCCCTGTTAGAGAAACGCGGATTTTGGGTCCTTAGCTTGAAAAAAATAAAAAGAGGAGGCGGAGCTAATGCCTGATCAGAATTCTACTGGAGATAAAGTTAAATTCTGCTGTGATAAAACGCCATCATGTTCTAAACCACATCAAGGATTATTTCTGAAATAGTATGGAGCTCAAATGCTTTTTCTCTTGCAGGTTTATCACAAGGTGAGTTCTTTTTTTTATTTCCTGCTTTTTAAACCCATGTGCTCTTCAGTACAGGTTAGCTCTGAGTGTTAGCGAGGCTTGCTAATGTAAACAAAGACGAGACTACGTCCAAAACACGTCAGGCATTGTTTCTGATAGCAACTTTCTGTGGGTCCGCCGCCGATTTGACGTCATATCGGCAGCAAATCTGTATCCGCTCGTTGTACCCCCGTTTTTAAAAGATTTGGGTACGGAGGAAAAGAGAAAGGGTTTTATTTT
Organism: Dissostichus eleginoides; assembly: GCA_031216635.1. NCBI lineage: Eukaryota > Metazoa > Chordata > Actinopteri > Perciformes > Nototheniidae > Dissostichus > Dissostichus eleginoides. The sequence goes on along the minus strand of CM062270.1, from coordinate 25,618,799 downwards.
CTGACGCTGCGTGAGTTCCCCGACACACCGGGGACACATATTTATGTATAAAAGACATCAAAAAGTGCATTTTGCATGATAGGTCCCCTTTTAACAAGGAAATTCAATCTTAAAAAGAGAAGATGAGAATAAGGCAGAGGTAGAGGACGGGCACGATCTACTCATGATAATTGGCGGTAAATATTTTTACAATTGTTTATGTGTGTAGAATAGTCTAACATGTAGGAAAGCACGGCATATATACATGACGAATGAAAAGATGCCTTTTGTGCTTGCGTTTGTAAAAGAGGTGGCCTGCGTATGCTGCATCGTAAGTGCAATTTGATGCTTAAACAAGTACCAGAAGTGCACCCTGCCATTTAATCTGCATAAACACCACCTCCTCTACCAACTCAGCTAAAGCAGATTTTAGAGCCGTGAAATTAGGGCAGACAAATTGAGTTGCAGTGTAGCAACATTGCGAATGCATTTGCTATCAGAGAAGAAAAAATTCTTCATGATACAAATGTTCTTTCATTTAGGTATGCATTATTCCAAATTATAGGTGTTGTAAAATCTGTTTTGTCTGTCACTAACCATCGATGCTTTTGAAGTCGAGGAGGTAAGATCTGCTGTCCACCTGGTACAGCTGCAGGCTCATTTTCACCAAGTTTCCTGTCACTGGATTCTTCCTCCGCACCCGCAGGTGATATGGGTTCACCACCTTCAGTACATAAAACAGACCATGTAATTCATATATAGGCCTTTGTAAATACTGTATGTATACGTTATGTGTAAGACATATCCTCTTACCTTCCAATCAAAGCTGAGGGTTCTCATAGCCCTGTACACTTCAGCCATGATGTCGTAGGGTCTGCTCTGACTCCTGATGCCGAGGTGCCACTTGGCCTTCTTCACTGCTAGGGGTTTGGGCCGGGTGGTGTTGAGAGCATCCAGAGGACAACGAGACTTTGGGCTGTCGGCCAGGAGGGGAGGCATCCTTTCTGGGTGGGCTTTAACCCCGGGGGGCAGCGGCATGCCCTCTTCTATGAAGGAGCCCTGGGGAGGACTGGAGGCCAGGTAGAACTCGCTGGCCTGGGTCATGATGCGACGGTTGTCTATTATCAGGTGATAAGCTACGGACAGATGATCCTGCATAGACAGGGAGGAAGCACAGTCATTTAAAGACTAAAGAGATCATTCACTGAAACCAAAGGCAGATGTTGATGTTGGCTAAAGTAAAGTAAATAACTCCCAACTTTATCGTCAAATATCTTATAACACATTGTTTCACTGCCAAGATCATGACACCAAATATATGGCTTCACTACTAAAACAGTCACAGTTTAGTAAACAGAGAAAAGGCCAATTTCTTTCTTTAAAAAGTGTCTTGTGTACCTGTGGATCCCCGCTGTAAAGGTTGGACACAAACTCTGTCTCGGTGCATTCAAACTTCTCGCACACTTCCCTGACGGCCTCCTCATCCAGCACTGACGAATCGTACGAGGGGTCCTCGGGGAACAGGTAGCACGGCAGGTCCTGCTTGAACCACTCGTGTTCCCTAACAGAGAGACAATAACCGTCAGTTCTCAGAAAACCCAACCTAAGGGGATATGGAAAAGCAAATGTCACAGTATGACATTTGAGCTCAAACTGTTGTTAAACACATCAGGCTGTTTTTGTAATCACACTTCAGATGAGGGACCTTTACCATTATAGGCCTAGCACTAAGATAAGAGAAAATACACTTCTGTTTGATGTTAAAACAATCATCTGAAAATGCTGGGTTCTAGGCAATGTGGTGAAAAAAGCTGAATGACAAATGTTAATCAATCCTCAGCCGAGTGCAGAGACTAAAGCCAATGCAGCTCTTAACAATGATTTAACCTGTGTGACCATGGCAGGAATCAAGAGAAGATAAATGCGGCACACAGAGTGGGGGGAGCACCTTATGTCTTTGATGGTGGCTCTCTTCAGAGGGTCCACCTGCAGCATGAGTGTGAGCAGCGAGGCCACCGGGCGAGTCAGGTACTCTGGCATGTAGAAGACCCCTCCTCTGATCTTCTTGAACAGCGTGGGGACGTGGTCATCATCGAAGGGCAGCGTGCCGCACAGCAGGGCGTACAGGATCACCCCACAGCTCCAGATGTCCACCTCTGGGCCGGCATAGAGCCTGACAGAGCCATGAGAAGACGTGACAGGTAATCAACAAACATTTTATATAGTAATATTAATATAAGATTTTGTTAAGGGTTTTATTTATGCTTTTACGACACCAATGAATTAGTTTGAGTTCTGTTTGTTTGTGATTCTTCTCATTTTTCTCTTTTTTTGCACGTGTTTTGTAAAGTCAGGATTAGATGATGTGTGTAAATAATGGTCACACACACACACACACACACACACACACACACACACACACACACACACACACACACACACACACACACACACACACCACACACACACACACACACACACACACACACACACACACACACACACACACACACACACACACACACACACACACACACACACACACACACACACACACACACACACCTTCCTGAGATGACCTCTGGAGCAGCGTAGTTGGGTGAGCCACAGCTCGTCCGTAGGAACTCCCCATCTGACATCATGTTTGACAGACCTGTTGGCCAAACGCGGGATAAATATATTAGATGCATATTACAGTTTTTCTCGATTGCTAACACACATTTTTTTTTAAATTGCTCAGTTTCTCAGAACACTAAACACAATTCACAAAACCACACACCCAAAGTGCAAAACACCTCATTTCTCCTGCTAAGTGAAGAACTGCACTCAAAACTACATAAACACTTACCAAATGCAAACTTTTGCACCAAATATAACACACTTCATTCATAATACTAGATTGTTTGACCACCCAACTACACACTGCTGAGCATAATCTAAAGCACTTTCATCTTGTATGGGCTATGCTCTGTACATAGAGGTTTCTGCAGAGAAAGTTGCTTGAGTATATAGAAATACAGTAAATGAAGAAATATAAATGAGTTGTTGAAAAAATAGCATTGTGCAACATGCATCTCAGCACATAGTTACTATGCTTCGGATCTCTCTAAGTGGGATGGCATTGTTTGCCAAAACCAAGTTTGTAACTGCTGCTTCCTGTGCCTCATTGAAAATCCTTAGCCTTCCACCTGCACCTCTTTTTTTCTCAGTCCTTCAGATAAACAACAAAGATATAGTGGTTGGTCAGTGTCTGTGTTGCATAAAAGTAAGTCTACCACAGTACATTGTGCAGGATTTCTGTACAGTTATAGTATGCAACATGCCAACAATTCAATTACAGTAATGAAGTAAATACGTTTCACACAACAGATATAAGCACTGATATATCATGAATTATGCAGAGCTAAAAACTGGTAACTAACCTGTTTTCAAGTCTAAGTGTCCGGATTACAGAGGCGACAGTAAATCAGCTTAGATTAGGCTGAACCCTCTGTCCAGCCTCTCTCATCGTCAAACCATGGTTGATAACATTTCATTTCATTAGAGAGTACTCTTATTTGTCCACGTCCTCTCCCTCCAGCTCTACCTCTACCTCTCATTCTTCCTCCTCTAACTCTCACCCCACCTCTTCCTCCTCCTCTCACTCTCAGCCCAGCTCTTCCTCTTCCTCTTGCTCTTGCTTCCATGTTGGCTTCCATTGTTGCTGTAAGAAAGTACTCACCTGTGGTCTTTTTATAGTGCTAATATCCTGATTGATGAGCCAACAATTATGCTATCAGGTGTTTGGTCAGGTAACGTGTTTCTTGATCATTGGTCCATGTGTGAGGCATTTTGAATATCAGTGTTATGTATGTGCTAACACGTGACTTTATGTCAGATTCCTGTGTCTTACGTGGAGAAACGTGTGCAGTGGTTTGTAAAAAGTGCCATGTTGATTTGCAAATTGTGTGAAAAGCTGAAAACGTGTTTAGAGTTTTGGGATTTGAGCCGATGTTTTGCTCTTTGAGTGTCAGTTAAAATAATTGTGCTTTATGTATAATTTGAGTGTGTTAGCAATCGAGAAAAACTGTAACACCCTTCAGTGTTTACTCTGACAATAACACAGACTAATGAAACAATCCTCTATCATCATATTATTGCTATTGATCCTTTGGTTAAATGAACATGGCCCCCTGACAGGGAGGGCAGAGTTTTACGTTGCGGGCACGGCTGATATCTTTATCCTCATTTACCCGCCAAGACTCTAAGCTCTAAGCACAAAGCTCATCTAATTGGATGAGCCTGTCTCTGCCTGCCAGGGCCTCTGCCAAACGCTAAACACCAGACAGTCTGTGAAGTGCTGACCTTCTCTTTATCTTTTAGCCCTGTTCCTTTAACACTCCCTCTCCCTGCTCTCCAGTGTCTGTTGCCCTCAGCCAAAACACTTCCCTTGCTGTAAGCCCCCACGATTTATTCCCTATCAGATGACACTCGGCCTCAAGGCTTCCTGCCAGACATGATATGAGACCTGGCCGTTGCTAGGGGACCTCTCTGCAGCCCACACACCCTGCTGTGCACACAGGCCTTAGTGTGTTTGTGAAAATATTTCTCTCTTTCATGGTCTTATTGCCTCGGGTACAGTCTCTTAACAAATCAGCCAGAAAAATCATGCCATAACCGATGAGAAACTGTGCTCAGTGAGAAATAAACTTTCATTTAATTATGAGGTTAACAGGTGCAAGACGGTGATTTCACACTTTTGTATGAGTGTATAATTAAGTGTATGACTTATATAACTGCAACCAATGTTCTCTTGCCTCGAATCAACTTTCCAATTACTTAGTCATTTCACTCAGCTCTGCCACAACTCTGCCTCTTCGTGTTTCTTTTTTCCCCCATGAAAATATTCTGTTATGCTTTCTCTCTTCTTAAATTCCCTAACAATTCTTCTGTCATACCAATCCTTTTGTCTCTCCTTTTAACTGTAAGTCTTTTCTCTAAGGTTCCTACCAAAGTCAGCTATCTTGGCGTTCTTGCTGGCATCCAGCAGGACGTTCTCAGGTTTCAGGTCTCTGTGGACCACCATGTGTCTGTGGCAGTAGTCCACAGCTGAGATAATCTGCTGGAAAAGACGCCGAGCTTCTGTGTCCTCCACCTGAAAGACACAATATGAAATCCACATGATCGAACCGTGAGTGTTTTTCTGATTGTTTGGTAAGAACGTTGGATAAGACGTGTTGTTTTGAGCAAATGTATCATGTTCAGGGCTGGTCATGAGGTTGTTATGGCTCATGGCCCAGGTCCAAATAGGATTATTCTTTTAAAAATAAAGACAGTCCCAAGAAGAGATTGTCTTTACGTAGATGTCTGACGTGTGCTTGTTTATATGTGTGTGTGATTGTGGAATACCATGCTTTACTCTAAGTTTAAATCTCAAAGAAAGTATCAAAGTTAAATGTGAGTAAAGTAAACATTAAAATTCGCATTGACAGAAAAATAAAACTGTTTCAAGTGTTCATGACTCATAAACTATAAATCATATTACTTGGAAGGTCACACGAATAGTGAAAGACAAAAGTAAACACATTGGGGCATAATATATTTGTAATGGGGCTAGCTGTAATTTAGACCGTATTTAGCTGTCTCTACAGAGTAGGAAAACAGTCATAGTTCTAAAAAAAATGCTAATACAACTTATCCTAAATAATTATGTCTCTATAGTCAAAAGAAAGTTGCATTTAGCAGTGTTTATGACCCCCAAAGAAACACTGATATAAGTATTACTTGGTTAGAACACCTGCCAAATAAAACTAATCCCGTAAGTGTTGTTAAAAAAAGGTCACATCACCTCAGCCACTGCTTTGCAACGCCATTACTGTTTATACAACTCGAGCTGTTACTACAGGACTAACTTTTTCTGTAATGCAGTGTCCCCTGGGACCTAGTCGATGAGGACAATGAGGATAACTTGAATTTATTGAAGGGAAAACACATTGAGATGTAGCAACTGATTTTGAGGGGGCCCTATAGTAACCTTTACACACATTTTTAAAACACATACAGACAGAAACATTATTAGAAATCAAAATTTAAACTGCAAATACAGACAGCTTGAGCACAACAACTAATAAATGCAATATCTTACCCGTCCATGTTTGCAGATGTAGTCAAACAGCTCACCGCCAGAAACATACTCCATGACCATGAAGAAGTCTGTGGGTGTACTTATCACCTGGTACCTAAAACAAACATATGCTTGTATTGACATCTACATACTGTAAGTTAATGAACACTTCTGCCTCTTTAACATCCTATCCTTACATGTAATATAACTATAAAATATCAATAGGCTATTATATCATGTCTAGAGAAAATGTATTTGCTTCAAAACATAAAAGGAAGAAATATAGAGAAACAAATGCAGAGAAAGGCGAGGCTACGCTGTGATGTATGACTACTAAGGGTAGGCATTATTTCATAAAGGTCAGGCTTAATACAATGCAGGCCCAATGTCATGAGTGGTTGCTCTCAGGAGATTCTGTACTTCATCACAATCTGCTTTGTTCCCAAATCACAATTTCTCTCTTTGTCTGTAATACGTTAGGACACCTTTTTTTATTAGTTTTCTTTCATGCTGGTTCCAACAAAAAGGGCCAATATAGCAAACAAAGAAGCGAGTGTCCATGCAAGCTTATGAGCCTAAAATATATGTGTGTTTGTGAATGTAAATGTTTGTGACAGTGTTCCACAGCACTCAAGCTCATATATCTGCACTAGCTTACAGTGTGTCAGTGGACTAACCCTTAACTAAAAATAACACAGAGATTGTTGGGAGAGAGACAGAGAGACATGGACTGACAAGGAGAAAGAGGTCAGTGAGAATGAAGGAAAGAGAAACTGGGAACACAAGGTCAAAGAAACAAAAACACAAAAGGCCAAGACATCTGGGAGAGGAAAAGGATTTAGTCATGAAGAGATAATAGCCAATTCTGGATTTCTGAGCTAACCAGAAGTGTGTGTGCACATTGATATGTTATTGGCATTTCTGTGTTCTACCTCCTGGGAGCCCTGTGGGCATGCTCAGTACTGCACAAGCAGCTGTAGTAAACAAACAGGAACATGCAAAACATGCCACAACAGAGAGAACACAACATAGCAAAAGGGCCACATTACACAAGCCCCTTATTTTCCAATATCTGTTATCTCTCTGTGTCACTGTCAGCACCGAGAGGATGTGTCATCTGTCTGCACTTACAGCTTGATAATGTGTGGGTGTCTGAACAGTTTGAGATTCTGGATCTCTCTTTTAATCTTCCCGACGACATCGAGGCTGCGGAGCTTCTGTCTGTTTAGGATCTTTACAGCCACTTTATGACCCGTCAACTGATGCTCGCCAACTGAAAACAACAGAATACAGATATGAAGCAGATGCAGCAGGCAGATAAAAAAACACATAGGGACTCACAAGAGAGAGGAAAGATATATGTTAAGGTTTGATTTGGATTATCTGAAGCACTGTGGGCTTCAACATGACAGTATATTACTGTTATTATTACAATTATGCAAACAATGTTTTGCTCTCTTAGCCCTTATCTGCTGGCCAAGTCCTTGTTTAGGGAGTTGGAGCTATCGGCCTGCCTGAGGGTCGGAAGTCTTTGTTTTTTAAGCTGTTTTTTTCATGCATGATGTTTGTATTTATTGGATTGCAGTCTACTGATGGGTTAGTTTTTTCAGCTCGGTTTGTCATTGTTTGTTTTTACATTTTTCTTTCTATCTTGTGTATTTTTTCATTATTTGGATTGAAGGCAGTATTAGGTAGGCTATGCAACTAAAAACGTGTTTTGTAATATGTAAATAGGTTTTAAACTAATGTCAATTTAGATTGGATTTTTGTAATAGTTTTGATGCTTGCTAGATTGCAAAAAAATATAATAAGGGGATTATGATGTAGCCAAGACATGAGGAGGGTTGTCCCCAGCTAAACTACTACATCCCTTAACTACGCACACAAGAAACATTCTGGATGAGTTAAAGCTCACAAGGTCACGCAAAAACTGAAATAATATCCTAAAGATAGCCCTCCAGTACTTGAACGTAAGGTCTGTAAAAGGTTGTCTCGACTTAGTGGGCATTAGCAGGCCAACACATGTTTGCAATGGGATCATATATCGGACAACCAACAGCGTTTATAAACATCTTGTCAGTTAACAACATCATGCTCACACGGTGGGTTTCGGGCAAGCTGTAAACCGTGTTTTGATGCTACACGGGCCAGAAAACCACAACACAAACTTCTTACATTATTATAAGATAATAAAGTGGGTATGACTGTGCATCTTCCTTTAGCTGCTGACTTAGAGGTAATTTCACCTGCCATAGCTGTAAAGAGTAGCCACAGCGGGGGCTTCGTGAAATAATTTGACTTTCAAGCTGGCGGATTCTCGAAGCACATTTACGCTTTAAATCCCTTCTGTCACTGCTGGTAATCCGTCGAGCTACGCTAACTGCTCAGTGACCAGCAAGTTCAACACGGTCCGTTCAGGGGGGAAACTAGGTGACTACTTCATGTCTACTTCACACACAAACGCACACATTCACAAAAGCATGACTTAACTCTTCACTTTCCCGAAGGTTCCCACTCCGAGCGTGTTGCCGAGGATGTAATGGCCGATTTTTACCCTGCCTTCGTGTTTCTGTTGTTGCCTCTCTGCCATCTTTTCCGTTACCGACGGCTGGGCTCGCTCGGTGCGGAGGGCTGCCTTTGGGGTGCGCGGAGGGGCGGGGCACCTCAATAAGTGGGGGAAGCACAGGAGACTCTGCCCCGTTAAGCACACTGTCCGCTTTTTTGTCAATATTGTAGTTGAAATAGGACTGTCTTTCTGGATCCCATAGGCTATGCTATGGTAAAACACCGTTTGTGAGTCACAACCGGGATTATGACCCCAATAGCCAAACGGCTGTTCGGTGTGCGTTTCCCACGGTGTGGTGTCGAATTTTGCATCCCGGTTAATTTCCTTCCCTGATATACATAGACAGTTCACACGACTAATCTGATTCACAACAGGCAGCCCAGGGCCGGCCCGTAGCACTGGCGTTATAGATGTTCGCCTAGGGCGCCAGATCTGGGGAGGCGCTGCGCTGGTAGAAAAACATTTTTGACCGTTGGTGCTCATCCTAATTTTCGGCTTGATGTAACAATATTCATAATTAAGTAAATGTAACACCCTTTTCACCCCGGTTACACTTTTCATTTGCCCTGTACGATGGGCGCTGTAAGTGATGAAAATGGGGGATGTTGGCTTATCAGGCGCCCGCAGCTCACAGCCAAAGGGCGAGTGAGCGTGGGAGCGAGAGAGGGAGGGAGCACCGGTACCGGCGCTGATGTTATTAGAATCTGGTGCTAGCTGCTCTAACGGATATAAGAAGAAGATGTTTCTACAATAATGTGGAGGGAGAGTCCTCTCCTGTCAGACTGAGAGGCTGATAACTACAGCTCAGTGAGGTAAAGGACTCTTGAGTTTTCAGATAGTTAACTTTAGTCTAAGTTATCTCAGTGGGTCTGAAATGTTTTGATCACAATTTATGTAAACACATATTTCCAAGGCACTCCTTTATAATTATTGGGATAAACAGGTTTGAAATCATTTCAATATATACTATAGGACAGTAAACCAAAAATATTGTTTAAAACTGGAGAGATAAAAAATATGCATGAATAAATAAATGTTTATAGGTCAAATAAGATATGAAAGAACAACAAAAATAAAATAAGTTACATTTATTAGTTATTGGCTATGGTAGGTTGTTGGTTATGTTCACATACTTATTTGATTATTAAAATGTAAACCGATCTTTTTCATATGGGTGTTTTAGAGTTGTACCCCCGGCCTAGATCTAGTAGTAATTCTGCTCAAAGTGCAGCAGATTGAAGCATTTTACTTTAAAATGTTCAAAAAAATGTGACGTCCATCCCCCATTCTATTGTGTATTCCTTGGATAGTCTATTGATCTTTATCTTTTCTACTGTACAATTCTCTGGCTGGGGCGCCAGCTAAAATCTCGCCTAGGGCAGCAAATGTCTAGAGCCGGCCCTGAGGCAGCCCATCATTATTCAAGACACACCCAAACATTTACTGATGTTATGAGTTGTAAATAAAATCCCAACATTTGCAAACAGTGGCAGGAGATGTTTACGGGAGTGCAATGCATGATTGGAATTCTGCTGTTTGTTTTGGTTTTTCATCCAATGTCCATAACCAGAGCAGTGTCAAGTTTCCATCTCCATGGCATATCAATTTGTAATGACAGGGACATAGTTTCATTGTTATTCTTACAAATAAGTGCTTTTTGATGTAGTTTACGTCCTCCCTGTGATTAGTCCACACAGAGTGCAATATGTAAACTTGTTTTTTGTTGTCCCAAGGTGTCTTACGTGTTTAAAAACTAAGACCCCAGTTTTATTTAAAGCGTTAATATGATGCTAATCTTTCATTCATTTTTTACAACAGATTGGGTTTGTGAAGATATCAAGGAAAGTAAAGTTAAATGGAAGATGGGTTACAAACAAAAATGAAAGACATGTTCATGTTTGACCACTAGATGGCAGTGTAAGTCAAATTTATAATCATACAGTCTAACTCTTGGGACTTCTGCTGCTCTGTTGAGCCCTCTCTGAAAGTGATCATTTGTTGAGCTGGAGTATTGTCTTTTTCTTATCAGTTAAGAAAAAAAACATAAAATCGTGTGCCTTTAAATACACATTTTCTCGTACAGCATATGCTTGGCCACAGCAATCAAAGTCCCTGTTCCACTTTTCCTCAGAAAAACGAATAATGAAAAGGAAAAAGATTGAATCATAAAAAAGTATTTGTGTAATTGTATGGGCACTAGCAGAATCTATAAAATCTAGAGTTTCCCAATCGTTTTCGAAAAATCCCTCATCTTTATCAGCGTCATGTTAAAGATGCATTGACGAAACAAATATTTAACATATCTCTACAATGTTTCATGTTTCTCTTTTATTTCATCATTACTCATTACTCAGCATAAATCTTTCAACCTTAACTTGTGAAACAAACTGTTAGAATATTTATCGTTAAATACGTTTTTTTCTTTTATAATTTTTGAAGGATAACAAAAGAATATTTCCATCTCCAATAGTATAGGGTTTCAGCCATGACCTGCCAATAGATTCCATTAAGCATATCATTATTAATATATTTACTCTACTGTATTCATTGTAATATACATATGTAATGTAGTACAAAGTGCAAGTTTTGACTTTAACTTCTCTGTGTCTATATACAGTTCATTTTTATTTGATTCTAAAATTGAGTAATTCTAACGAAATCCATGTTTTCCTACGAAGATGAGTGAAGTATTTCCCACTCTGGTAACCGCTTCACTGTAGTGCGCCTGTCACGTGCCGCTCTACCGCTGGGGGCGCTGTGTCCGCGCGCTCCTCTACCTCTCGGTCAGTCTGAGAAAGTTTTCCATGCAGGGATGGAGGTGATTACCCACCGCTAGCAGAGGGAAGAGGGCTGAGCCTTGAAGCTGCTGGGGGAACTTGAAGAGAGCAGGGGGAGGAGGAGGAGAAGAAGGATTGATATAACAAGAGCGGCTGTCGATGCGCAGCGCAATTCCACTCACTCCAAGTCTTTGAACCAAGACAGATAAAGGGGAGCGGGCTTTCCATTCATTGCAAGCGCAGGCAACTTTTCTTTCTTGAGTCCGTGGCGCGGGTCGGTTCACCAGATAGTACTCATATATTTTAACCTTTTATAGAGACATTGAAACACGAGACAACGTGTCATCCGCAGATTTTAAACTTTACGAGACCTCCGAGCTTTGCATGACATTTTTTTGAAGGACTTGAGACACTGACAGACTTTCTTCACCTACCGCGTGGTGTGGGATTTTGAGCTGAAACGGGGACATTCAAATGCAAAAGTACATGTATGAGAAAGCAATGGCCCAAGAGACAAGAAACGGAGGAACCTCTACATTAAATAACAACAATGGTGTTGACAACAGCAAGAAGAAGCTGCTAATAGCGCTCGACGTCTTCTGTCTTCTACTTGGTAAGTGTTTGAAACAGTTTTGTGTGTTTCCGTCTCTGTTATAATTTGAATTGTTTACGTTTTTCGCCTCACATCAGCTGATTTGAGTCAGCCGCTTTAAACTCTGCATTCACAAAAGCATGAACAAATAAATAGATTAAAAGCGGACCTCACTTTCTAATAGTTGGCAGTAAAAGCCTTATCGTTTTAAAAGTATTCCCCGTTATCTGTCACAACAAGACTACTTCATCTGCAACATCCCCTTATCATGCAGTTCCAACACACCACCCCATGCCGGAGAAGCGGTACTAAACAGCAAAAACATGCATCATTATACAGGCTTTCACATTATTTGCTAGAAATTGTGTATTTTTAACAATCTCACAATAAAAACAACCTTCAAACCTTCTTTATTAATCAATATAAGACTTTGACATTTCTGCTGATCGACTGACACGCGTATGGTTACTCTGCTGTGACAGCAAGATGAACATGTTGTCAACACATCATATATTGATAATTTTAAAGTCCACAGAGCATCATGGGATCTATCAGTGTGTCCTCCTGCTGCCTGCCAACACCCGGGGCATGAGTGTTTTGAAGTGTTGTAACCTGCCCTTTTTAAGTAGCCCTTGACACCCCTCCTGTGCCCTCAGAACCCTGTTCATCCGACCCTAATCCTCCAGAGGTGCCATTCTAGCTAGAGCTGTCCAAAAGTAGAGATGAAATTTGACTGAAACTAAAATCGATGTAACAAAGTTGAAAATTGATTCATAGCTGATCGAACTGTCACTGAAGCCGAGGCGATGCCAATGGTCTTTACTGCTCCAACTTGTTTGTAATGTAAAGTTTGTCTGTTAGTCCTAACTTGTTATTCAGCTGGCGTCCCGTCCAGATTCAGCGTTTGTGTGTGTGTTGCTTTCATAGCTAGTTTGTTTTTGGCCGTTGTCACTGTAGTCCTTTTAGTTTCTGGCTCAGTGGCCCCCCTTTCTCTTCTCTTTGTTTTCAATCCCTCCGTCTCTCCTTTCTCTCTTTTAGAAAAGGATTATGGGAGTTGTGCTTAACTTCTACACATTCTCTCCCAGAACCCTGCAAATCCCTGGCCAGCTGCCCCTGATCACTCCACTTCAAATTTCTTTCTCTCTCTCTCTCTCTCTCTCTCCCTGGCTCTCCCCTTTCTATCCCTCTTCCTCCCTCTCTGTCCATGGGACTGTGTGGAATAATTGCTTAAGCATGTGTTTTGGCAGGGGAATGCCTCTCCAATCTAACAGAGAGATGGAGAGGAGGGACGCGTGGCTGACCAGGCATAAGAGGAGCAGGTGTGAGCCGCAGCTTTATATGGAGAAAATGAAGCATCAACGGTAGTAACAAAATTGCAACATTGTAACAAAGAAGCAGGATTTTATCACCCAGGATGTTACAAATAGTACAAATTAACTCCATATTTGTTGAAGCAGATCTGCTTAACAGATGCAAAGTTTTCCAGTGGGCTTATATTGGTTAGCTTATTAAAGAACCTCAGACAAAGATACCTGTTTCATCTGCACCCATATAAATGTAGATGTGCTTTGAGCGCATGTGGAGTGAATTTCCTGCTTAAACCAACTTCCTTCACTGGTAAAAGCTTGTCTTTGCCATGTCAGAGGAACACACACACACACACACACACACAATGCATGTAAACAACACACAGACACGAATGGTCACACAGATTCTCTTTTGTCATGCTAAACACAATCTGGCTGCTCAGTGGGGATTGGTTGGCCCACTTTAGTGGTTTAGGGGGGATCACACATGGGGTTTTCAGAGGGTGGAGGGACAGGGGGGTTAAAAGAAAAAAGGAGAAAGCCCCGGAGAGAAGGGGGGTTATCAGAGGGTCCTGAATGAGGAATAAGGAATGAGGGTGTGTAGGGCTCAGATGAATGCATTGTGTGGCATCAGAGCAGGGTGGTGTACACTATACAGCTATGCATAAATATCCTAAAATTACCTTTTAATTAGTTCCTATCTGCCAGCTGGTGCTACACACACACACACACACTGTGCAGGACACCTTTGTGTATGTTGTCCATCTCCATGACACACACACCCTCAGGCATGGGTACCACTTCTATTTGCATAAAGGACATCTGAGGCCATCTGTACTCACACACATGTGCACAAACTAAAGAATGGTTACCTCCTTATGTTGCTTCTGCTTATTAAGGCTAATGATGCAAACACAGCAGGATCACACACACCCAGCGCTCAACTGCTGAGACCGGAGTTAGCGTGTGATTTTGGCAGCTGAGCCCAAGATCTGCTGAATTAACCTCGGCTCGGGTTCCACTCTTACTGAGCAGCAGAGTTGATGTAGCGACGCTATAAGGAGAACACACACAAACGCCATACACTCACTATAAATACACAACCTCCGCCGCAGACTGAAATTCCTTCTTCTCTTTATTCGCTGTCCTCAACATGGCTGCATGCTGTCAGGTAGCCTATTATCATCCGGTTGAGAGTGGATGTTTGTTGTGAAAACATCTCTGAAAGTAGCCTCACCTAAACCCAGATTAAGTTTTACACAATGCAAAGGAGATTATACATTGTGTGTTTGCTTGGCACACATTAGTGCGTCTGGGTTTGGAAGCCACTCAAGAGTTTGAGCTGCAGGGGCCTTTTCTGCAGAATATAAACATGGATTAGCCCCGGACTGGCTCCATTGACTTTCACTCCTGTGGGTTTATTTTAAAGCTCCACAAGATCTGTCAGGGTGCTGCTATAGTGACTAACCACTAACCATTAGCCACAAGATTGCCTTTTTTCCATCAGCTTCTCAAATGTCCTTTTATCCGCTCTGATCTGCTTTACGGTCAGGTGTTCAGTGACGTGATTCTCCACGCGTGACAGACGTTGAGATTGTTATTGGTAGCGGAGAGGAGTGTAACCTTTTGGCCTGGGGAATCGGCTTCATAACTGGCCCTGGAGAATTAACCCTATATGGCTCAAACCCAACTCTTACCTCTCCATTAGCTGCTATAGCATTACAGCAGTCAGGCACACAGCCCCTCATTAAAGCTGGAGAGGTTTAACCTCTACCTCTCCAGGCCTCAGCCACTTCAATCCTGAGCCGCTCTACAAATATTTTCCAGAATTTCTCAAATTCTTCATCTGGCTGTAGTGCCCTGGCCAAAGACTCTTGAAGTGACATCTGGTGCAATTTTGGGAGTGAGTGAACCAGGGGGCACGATGTGTGTGTATGTGCATACATAGTGCTCAGGAAAGGGTGGGAAACGGAAAGGTAGTGTCGGTCAGAGGTAGGTGTGGTTGTGAAATGAAATCCTGTCCTTTTTTTTTTGGCCTCGCAGCCCATTCCCATTCTTTCCCCCTCTTCCTTCCCTCTCTGCTCCCTCTCCACTTGAGCTTGTCTTCCGTCTTCTTAAATGGCTTGGCACTAATGATGAAAAATGGCATGAAAGATCTTTGATCACCATATACTTAAACACAATCAGAAATGTATAGTAAAGTGAATGCGTTAAAAAAGTCGCCTGACAACAACCCACTGAGTAGTAATCCAACACCTATTAGGATGTCCCTATAAACAAAGTAAGTCCAAAACGGCTAACCCTATTGTCAGGGTAAACATTTTCAAGAGTTCTGCTTGAGTCTTTTCAGTCAGTAAAAGCAGTCTGAGAAATAATGCACAAAAGTGCTCTTGATGAATATCTGGCTTGACACAGAGGAAAAGAGAGGTGGAATTATGTGGGAGGAAAACATGACAGTGTACCAAATCTACATGAAGTGCGCTAGCCAAGCAGCACTCATTTGTTGTTGTTGTTGTAATCAACAAATCGTAGCCATTAACTTGTTTGCTATAGTTCCAAGAACGACCACGTGTATAGATTGAAGAGATGTTTTGGAAGTGGTTTGCATGCCACTGTTGTCTATTCTTCAGATTAGGTCAAAGGTCAGGCAGAAAAGAGGCTGTTTTTGAACAATTGCCTGCAGTTTTCTCTGTATGACATTTCCTGTACTCACACACAGCCATGGGCTCGATGCATGCATTTAACGGCGTAGAAGAAAATGTGACATCAGAATCAGTTCTGACTATAGTCGATATATGGTATGGTATTTACTGTGTGATTACATCACTGTATGCATGCCTCTGTGTTATCTGTGGCTTTAGGGGCGGCCTGTGGTGCGTTGTGGTGTGTGTTAATGTTGTGGCTGCAGGACGAGGCGAGGTTAGGGCTCTTAAAAAGGTGAGGAGGGTCCTCTGGCAGAAGACCATCATTGGATTATGTAATCGGATATAGATCAGCTGATGTTTATTACGACAGTCAAGGCCTCAAGGCTACTAGTCCTTGAAGAATGTATGCAATTTTAAGTGTGCATTTTTGTGTTGAAATATATTTTGTAGTGTTGGCATTGCGGCCAGACATTTTCAGCCAGTCGTTGTGAAATGTGACTGCTGGTGCATCAGTTAAAGGACGAACCCCTGGGGTTTATGTGCGCAGGGCTGCGATTAGAGGTCCGTGTGTGTGTGTGTGGGTGTGTGTGTCCCATGGGGTTTATGAGGTAGAATGAGCGCCCAGAGCTGTCATTAGATGGACTGTATGGCCTCAAGGGTGAAAGAGTGTATATATGTGCACGCTCAAGTCTGCGATGCATGTGTGGGTAGCATGTGTGAGGCATCTGTGGCTTTATGTGTATACTTGTGTGTATGTGTGTATGTGTGTATCGCATGTGGTTCCCGTGGGCAAGCCAGAGGGATCATGTTGACGGATGTGACTGTTTCTCTTTATGCTGGTACACAAACCAGACACATTCATCTCTTTATACTCTTCCCAACGTCTCCATCCGGTCAAACAATTGAATCGCACAATCAAAGACAAAACTTTGACAAAAGAGATGAGCAACAGCTTGTAGTTTACTCTTGGACAACAATAGTGCAGTAAAGATTCAGCCTGTCCTGTCTCACTCCACTCTCATCCCTGATTATATCCCTCTTCAGTAAACACCCTCAAACTGCTTATTTAGATAAAGCAGGATTGCTGGGCTGTTCCCTACCATAAACTTGTGTTAGCAGTCAATCTTGCATATGTTTCAGCTTGTGTTTGAGTTTTTCAGTGGACGTCGGAAATGAATATCTTGTGAAGTTTTATGTGTTGGGAATAAGCTCATTGATAAGCTTTTATTTTTCCATTTCATTGAAGTTTTTCAATTTGCACACAACTGTTTTTTTAGGATCATATGAATGAGCAATCACTCAACATGGATAAAGGACATGCCATTCTACTTATTAACATAGGATCAGCATTGTGAAAAACATTAACATCAACACAACTAGGTTGAATGTAAATGAGAGCAGAGGCAGCATGATCTAATACAGCCGTGCTTCGTCATAGCCAACAGGCTGAAAGCTGGAGCCCAATACATCTCTCTGTTTCGCCACACTGTCCTGGCCTGGGCCTCCTCCCTGCTGTTACACAGGGCCCTGTCTGTCACTTTCTCTTACTGCATTGCCCACTACAATCCTCTGTATTTGTGTGTGTGCACATGCTGTGCGCATCCAGAGATTGGGGGTTGGGGGTCAGGGAGATTTCAATGTTTCACTGAGAACAATACCCCTTTTGATGCATCTCAGTGCTCTTTGTGTCGTTAACGAGGGCCAATATGCCAGTGGCAGACAGAAGGAGGATGAAATGGAGGGAGGGAAAAAATTGAATGAGGTAGAGATGAGAGAGTGAGAGACTCCTCTTGCTGCACACTCAAGGCCGCTTAATGATCTATCAGTGCTTTATGGCTGCTGCTGCTGCTGCTGCTGCTTCTAGACGCATTGTTGACTGTGTTGTGTAGTACTTATCTGCTCAGCTGTGGCCAGCGCTGCACAGTAATCAGCTCAGCATCTTTATTGACGCAGGCCTTATCTGTGCTGTAGCCACTGAGCTCTATCCTGTTTACATACAGAGAAGAAGCTCCCTTCAATACTTAACATTACGGAATGTATATGGAACATTCACACTGTTGCGTCAATTCAACACCTAAAGTCTTCAGATAAAGAAAGCCAAAGATGTGTTCAGAGATTTGCAGGAAATCAAGGAGCAGATGAGGGGAGGGAGGGCAAGAACATGAGGAATGTATTGAATTAGGTTTAGGGTAGCATTATCCAGACAGTGGCGTCAGGTTTCAAGACTCCACGGCCCTCTTCTTCGCAGCCAGGCTTTTGTCCCAGGGGGTAATAATGCCATTATGGCAACAAGAGAGAAACGCCCAGCCAGCCAACCATCCAGCCAAATAGCCTGACCTGGCCTCTGGGCACTGCTCAGGTTTCCCTTCACTGGAGCAGCTGTGCGTTTGTCCTCTCTCAACTGACAGTGCGGCCAAGCATTAGGAATATCTTGATGAGTTGTAACTGATATTTTCAAAATGCATTATAAATAACCTCTAGTCGCTAATGTGGACCAGAGTTGATTTTCTACAAAACAGTGTTGAATCCAACATCTCTTCAAATGTACCTACAGGCCAGCAGCAGCATTCAGAGGCTGCCTTCGCAGGTGCCTGCTGGTCAAAGTCCCCTAGAGAGTGTCCAACAGATGCCTGTGTGTAAAGGGGCATTTATTCCTGTGAATAAAATCTCTCTGAGTAAGCACATGCTTCAGCCAGCGGCCCCCCGGTCCCTGCAGCATTCACACAGAGGGACAGGGATTCACTCTGCACCACTCTGCTGACCTCAGCCACTCAAATGTGTGTGTGAGTGTCTGTGTCTGTGTGTATTTGTGAGCTTTTTACATGTGTGCAACTCATCAGCAGCTTGTGGAAACAAAGGAACTGATATCTAGGGCCAAACATCTGTTTACATGTGTGCATGTTCTAAATGTATATTTTCCTAAACAGTGATTAGGCGTAAGGAAAAAAACCTGGGTGGTTTTTATGGAGCCGAGTTTGTTTATTTGCATTGTGCAAGCATTATTAAAGCCTTTTGTGGCTGACAACTCAAACATTTTTTAGAAAGGCTTTGCTTAAGTTGCCAGTGGAACCACAGTAATCCACTTTAACACCCACATTGCCACACACAGGCACACACTCTTAGATTTAATAGGCAGTTTTAAATGGGCTGCTGTACGCTGCAGTATAATCCTAGATATATGTCACATCCCTCACCTTTGACCCTTGGCCCTGTGGATACTTCCAGGGCCGGTCGTGAACCTCAGCCAACCTATGCACTCTGTTCCCAAATGTCTGGAAGGCCACACATACTCCCGGCTTCAGTGACATAGAGAGCAGCGGAACTGTGAGGGCTAACAGCACTGTGTAGTGGTGGATGTGTGACAGATTTCACAACATCCAAGGCATCTGCTTGGCAGGCCGTATTTAAAACCCCAGAGGTCACGGCAGCATTATAGTTTGGTACTAATAAGTGTGTGTGTGTGTTCTTCAAATATATATTTGTTAAACATTAAGCGTATGTACCAGGTCTCCATTAAAACAAATTAATTTCAACTGCCACTGAGGGAGCCAGCTTCCTGCTCACCTGCCTTCATTTGCTATAATAATGTCTACCAAAATAGTAGACCTGGCACTGAGCCACATTCTCTCTGATCCCTTGTTCTTATCAGATACACTAATGCCCTTGCCACACGAGGACGAAAACAATCGCGGACCGCAATCTCTATCAAAAAAGTCTTCCGTCCACACGCAACAGGCACCAGAAACGTGTCCGTTCACACGAGACCGCTCGAAAGCGCTGGAGACGCTGTAGTACATATGCCAGGCCTGTAAGTGGCGCTGTAGTCCTGCACAAAAGCAGCGAAGAAGACTTCCCGCGCATGGTTGCCATGGTTGCCCTTCTGTTTATTCTCCGCTGTGGACGTTCTGGCTCTTTTTCTCCCTCCCCGAAGCAAGCGTTTGCTCCTGCTGTATATCTCTCCGGTAGTTCACCAGCAGATGAAAAACACCCACCTCTCCGCCTCTTCCAAGGGACGAGGGGACCGTGCAGCAGAGTTTCAGTTAGATTTTTTTTCGCCGGTCAACATGTCCGTTAAAGTTTAAATCTTCCGGCCAAAATTAGAAAAGTGCCGGTCAAAGGTCTTCTTTGTTATTTATTGAGCTTTAAAACAAATGAATAACGACTCTATATAATAATATAAGAATACAAAACGGAGCCTCTCTTTTCCTCCCCCTCTTCTGAGAGCCCAGCAGCAGCAGGAGAGGTGGGGAGAGGCGGGGCTTTTGCGTCATCGTTATCAGGACATGATCTTATAGGCGTAAACACGGAGCCGTTTGCCCCCCCAGAGCATTTCGTTTGCAGATCTACCCACCTTGGGACCCGTTATCGTTATCGTTTTCTGCGTTTCCGTGTCGGCCTCGTGTGGCCGAACCGTCTATCTGATAGAGAACTGTAGCAGATACGACCGTTTTCGTCCTCGTGTGGCAAGGGCATAAAACAGCACACACGCTCTCACTGTTCGCATGCTCTATGCTAATCTCCTCCCACATGCAAACCCACACTGCAATTACACTGTGGGAGAGGGCCTTTATCCAAATTAATGGAGAAGAGGGCTGTGCTAATTCACCTAATTCAATTAAGACACTCTCTCTGTCGTTCACTCTCTAGACACTGAGAGAGTCACACACATATTAAATAACAACAACATATTATCTACTTAGGAGTGTCCTTTAGCGACAGGTTATGTTGCAGGGTGTGCGTACCTTGGAGCTTCAACTGACTGAATGTCAAAAGATTTCTCCAGAGACGGGGATTGGGATGAAATACACCTGTGAAGGTAATTGATCTGTACACATGAATCAGGTTTCTCTGTCATAACAACACACAAACACATCTTGTTTCTTAGTAGAAATATTGGTTCCTTAAGATAAATTGTTATGATAAAGGGATAAAGAAGGTAAGAAATGTTTCTTGTTTGTATTTAAGTAGTTCATCAAGTTAAGAACTGCAACTGATGTCAGAAAAAGTAAGTAATGCCCCTAACAATCATTCAGAGCCCAATGGGTGTCTTAAAATAGTTTGTTTTCTAAACAATCCCAAACCAAAATATATCAAATTCACAACAATATCAGTCATTTAGCAGGTTTTTCAAAATAGATCACTGAAAAGATTGTCTTCACAGTTTACAATATATATTTTTTGAAAGCCTAATTGTTTTAAAGGAGTTAACAGTATAAAATGTTATTAGGCAAAATCCTAACTTTATCATATGACTTCTTAGTACTTGATACTAAAGAATAAGCAATCTAGAAGATTTGCATGAATATAAATATGAATACTCTGGGCGGAGCTGAGCCATTAATTTTTACGAATTGTTGTAGAGCAGTGAGAAAAATCATAGAAGAAAAGACAAAGTCGATTGATGGACTTGCCGGTCTGTGCAGACAAGTCCCCCTCAGCCTCCGCCCTCTCTAACCTTCCTCTGAATTCTTGGACCCACTTCTTTAGGACGGGTCACATGAGGGGCTTGAGAGACAGGAGGAGGAAATCCTCCATTAGAGCAGGCTACAATACCCCTTCCTCTACACCGCTCCGCCTCCCATTCACCTCTCACTCTGACTGCTGACACTCCAGCTCACTCACCATAATCACGATATCTTTCTAATTCTGTCCCTGAGAGCCATGAAGCCCATTAAAATGTCAATAGAGAGCCAGAGAGGAGAGAGAGTCATGGGAGAAGCTTGCCACTACAGTCTCAGCAGGTGTAGCTCTATGGAGAAATGAGTGCAATGTCAAAGGGAATTAACCTTTTGAACGTCAAAGAAGATAAGCTGCCTTAAGGATAACCATTGTGTCCTTCTCTGAAGAGTACAGTTGGTATTAAGATGAGGGAAATAATAGTTTGCTTATCCTAACCACGCAGGACAAAGAAACGGATATCAAGTAACTCTGTTAAGATGCATTAAAAAAAAGCAAATTCTTACGAAATAGAAAGCTGATAAAGAAACACATTCATTTCCTGTTTTTCTGCGTGAAGTGTAAAACTCAGACTTCATGGTGTTAGCCCTGCTATTCTATTAGCTAACTCGCGATACCAATTTAACTCCTAAGCCAATCAAACGAGTGCTTGCTGGATAATCTCTGTCACACAAACAACTGGTGCATGCACACTCACACACACATACATACATACATATACATACATACACATACATACATACATACATACATACATATACATACCAAGCTACATACAGTCGAACGTAAATACATATGCACAGCAAACCATATATAAACATTCTTTTTGTTCCATAAATTCTAGCAGGCAGTGGAGCGTGAAGTTGTGAGTGGATTTACGGATGGAAAATAAGTACAGTACACGCACATGCACATAAAGCACCGGCATGACCTCTGCATCAGCCAAAGAAATACCTCCCTCTCTCTCTCTATCTCTCCCTCCCTCTCTCTCTCTCTCTCTCTCTCTCTCCCTCCCTCTCTCCCTCTCTCTCTCTCTCTGACCTGTGGTAAGTAGTGTTTAGTGGTCTGCAACGGTTCTCCTCGTAGACTGAAAGAGAGAAATGCATGACAGGATCTGATAAGACAAATAGAACTGTTCCTCAAACTCGCCAAGCCACCCACTTAGGATGTGTGTTTTTTTCGCCTGTTGCATTTTTCATACTTTCTATTGCTCCCCCCCCTCTCCTTCTCTAGATTGATTTATTTTTTGCCTCAAATTATTCTCAGATGCCTGTTTGTGCCTTTCAAAAGCAGCTAAGGGCGTTGATGGCTCATAAGGCTTGTTGGCTCTAAAAGCTCAGAACTCACTACCGCTCCAGCAAGACAAAACAATAAAAACAACTGGTGAAAATAGTTAGAAGACGATAGATCCAATGGATATAAAACATTTCATTTAGGTTCTGTGTCAAAAGTGCAGGTGCTTTCCCCTCTTAAGTGAGTGTTTGAGATTCTCAGGCATCACTGAATGATCTTATCTTGTAAAATAGTTGTTTTTAATTCACTGACACACCACAGTCCTTTGCCAAGAGCCCAACCCACCTCTTTCTCTTCTCCCCTTTCTGTTTTTTATCTCTCTGTCTTTCTGACACTCCCTTTCCTCTCTCTCTGGGTCAGCAGACCCTGTGAAGGTCACCCGCTCTTTGTCCTATTGCCATTAAACAGGTCATATTTCTTCTCATCACTGATTGCAGGAGAGGCTCAGAGGGTCTGTAGAGTTGGGGTAACTTTGTGCTGAGAGGTTCATGTGCTAAATGTGGTATGCCCACATACCAGGATGTTTTCAGGGAGATTGCATGGGGGGGGGGCAGCACAAAACAGCTTGGCATTTCAAGGCTGGGCGGTGTGCGGACAGAGGCTTTCTTTCACTCTCAATAGATAGTGTTGAGGTGCTGTTTTTCGATCGGTTTAGGGTTTAAGCACACGTTTGTGTGTGTGTATGTGTGTGGGTTTCCCATGTCTGTAAGCCCATGACCTCCTTTCACTTCTCCTCATTAGCATGTGAATCCCCCCTCCACAAGTAGGACAGAGTGGAGGGACGGAGAAAGAGGGAAGGAAAAAGAGTACAAATAGGAAAAGCAGAGCAATGAGAGAAAGAGAGATTGACGTGGAAAAAAGCATTTTTCTATTTCAGAAAAAGTGTGTGTTTACCCAACAGAACGCATTGTTTACATGGACTTAATGGTGTTCCCTTGGTTTTCAAGGTGTTAACTGTACCCAATTTCACAGGGGCATTAAGCAAAAAGACAAAACACCCGTTGCCCACGTAATTCTGTGTGAACAGGCTCACCCAGAGCTAACCCTGCCTGTTGTGTGGTTCTCAGACACCACTAGAGCCTGGCCCTGTGTGGCCCTCCAGCAGCCTGTCCAGCCCTGGCACGGCACCATGTTTGTGCAGGTGTCTGCCTCTGTGACCGGCCCATCTGCTGCCCTCTGCCAACCCCTGGAGAGAGAGACAGTCTGTTTCTATTACACTGAAACTTCAAAACAATAGAAAAATGCTTAAAACTCTTTAAGCTTTTTAAGTGGCTCTCTGCTGTTTGGAAGTATTGTTTTGTACAGATGAAAAGAAGAAGCTTCTAGCTAAATTCTCAAGTTGTTTTTACTAAGATGATTCTTAAATCACCAGGTGACAAAACGTTCTCACCTCAAAGTCAATTAAGCCTTTGTTCTGGAGCTTTAAATGTATCGTGTGAATCAGCAGTCGGAGTAACCTTAGTGTTCATGGAAATGTAGACATTGTAATTACATACAAATCTGAAGGCACTTATGTTCAAGGACACCTTGTATGTGTTAAAAGTTGAGTTGTAAAGTTCATTCTTGACCTCAAACCCTCCAAAAAAAGCATAACTTTTTTGAGACTGCTTTCAAAATTATAATTTCCTATGGTCAAAAACCACCACCACCACCACATATATTAAACCACATATATGCAAAAAGAAGGAGAAAATGAAGAAAAATGGCTATTTGGCCATATTGGTGTAGACATGGACTCATTGGCACCTGAGACCACACTTTCTTATTTCAAGTGAGGGCAGATGTCACACCTGTGGGAGCCTCGAGTGGGTTTCCACAAGCATGCATAAGAAAGTGTGTTTTGAGGTCTCGTGTGAAAGGTTACAGATGATTGCTGTGTTGTTCAGGACAGACCAGTAACATGAGCTCCTTCTCCCATCACTAGTGAGACAAGAGCCGCGGTTCTCAGCCGCATTAGAAACATTCATGAGTAGAGTTCTGACTTTGACCCAAATGTCAAAAAATCCCTGTGATGTGAGCTAACCACACAAACCACATGTGGGAGTAGTTTCTGTGCAGTCTGCAGATGAATGTATATGTTGGTGTGTCTGTGTGTGGGTCTTCAGGACGCCTCCATGTCTTCAGCCCACTCTATTTATGAGCTACTACAGTCACGTACACACACCAAACATGCTCTTGTGCGAAAAATGTTCCAGAGTTGGGTGGGCTTAGTTATGTTTTTCTTGGTATTCACACATTTTAAAGGAAAGTGTAAGCCAGAGTTTGCATGCCTGTAGTACTTTAATTTGGAGATTTGTATTTTACAATAGAAAGTGAGTTAGCATGAGTTCATTGAACATCTAGCACTGCCTCAGGTTGTGTATTTGTTGTTGAGGTCATTGGACAAGCTCTTTCAGATCCTCATGAAGGCTGTTGTTAAAGTAGTTGTTTGTCATTTTGTGAAATATGTTTTTTTATTGCCAGGGGAATAAAAAGGAGATCACTCTAGTTTTATGGAAAATATGTGGCCACTGCTCGACTCCAATTAGCTTAGCTTAGCACAAGACTTGAAGCAGGGTAAAACAGCTAGCCTGGCTTACTCCAAAGGTAATAACATCTTGCTTTAACAACTGAAAGGTTAGCCACGATCATTTAAATGTTCCTTCTTTCATACATCCAAACCTGGATTTTATTACCAGGCTAGCTATATTTTTGTCAGCCTCTATGCTAAGCTGTTTCTATCAACAACAACACTCTAACTAGAAAGGCACTCTCTTTCCCTGCAATCTATAACACTAAAGTTCTGGTAGTATTGACCAAGTACCCATTTTGGAAGGTTTCCTTTGTGTCCAATAATGGACCTAGTCTTGAATGTCAATCTGTATTTGCCCTGTCAGGAGGGTCTCCTAATGCTAAAGAATCACCCTCAATTCTCTATAGCCGTGTGTCACACTGTCAACAGAGGCAGCAGGAGGGCGTGTGCTGAGTAAACAACCTGATTATGTTAGCATACAGACACCTGTGAAGGATTGTTGAAGTGTGTTTTAATGTGATTTATTTTCAGCTTACAGGTAAGTGGAGTTATCTGTATGAGGCCGTATGATTCCATGTTTTAGTTGTGTGCGTGGGTTCATACATCCGTTCATTAATGTGTGTATGTGTAGCTATGCTGCCCAGCCTGGTCCTGCATCGTACCTCTGTGCGTCCGTACCAGAGGGGTTTCTACTGCAGTGACTCCAGCCTGAGATACTCCTACAAGAAGAGCACCGTGTCCTCCTCAGTGCTCACTGTCGTTGGGTTGACACTGCCCTCGGTGTCCGTAAGTCCCACACACAAAGAGCACTCGGTGTTGGGGAACATTGAAGGCAGAAACGGGGATGGCTGACGGTTCATGGTGGTGGTTGAGAAGAAAAATACTCTTAAATCATAGCTTATAATTTATGGTGTTAGTTTTCTGATTTTACAAATTCATCACTCTCAGATGACCATACATGAAAACCTTAAGCAGCACCCGTTTTTGCCTTATCCCATGATCCCCCGGTTCTGTGTGCTCCTTGTGCTCCCCCTGTTCTCTTCCGTTTATGTCTGTGTCACTGACCTGGTGCTTTTATGCTCTCTCTCTCTCTCTCTCTCTTTCTGTCCTTCTCTCTCTTTGCTCCCCTCTTTCATGTGTCTTTTGTAGCTAGCCTGCCTTTCCTGATCATTGAGACTAGCACCATAAAGCCGTACCAGCGCGGGTTTTACTGTTCGGACGAGTCCATCCGCTTCCCCCGAAAAGAGGGAGACACCATTAGCGATGCCGTGCTTTGTGGTGTTGGCATTCTTATTGCCATCTTCACTGTAAGTCGACCTTTACAACTCCATTTGTTTACTGCTTGTACTCCAAAGTCACTTCTTTTCAAATCTTGGTTACCTTGCTCCAATAGATTAGTCTCACTAACATAACCCCTTATTTGAGAAGTTTGAGTGATTTCTATCATGCAACATTTTCCCAAAAAACTCCAGTCTTTTGCTTTAAATGTTCTCTATATGTCCTACCCTTTCATACTACGTTTTCTTCATCATACTTTATTCTTCCGTATCAGCTTTGACTCATCCAAACCATTTTAATGGTCTGTTTAATGACTTCTCTAAGCAAGTCAGTGGTGGCGAGAGGCCCCCCAAGTAAGCGACATTTGTGGGTTTGGGTTGACACATGCATGCCAATTACCAAAGAGATTTTACTAGCCTTTGGTCCATTCTCAAACCTCCGACTCGTATCCCTGCGCAGTGACACCATGCCCTTTCTACCCTGCACATCACCCTGGGTGAATGTGTCAGTGCTCTCTCCCATGCTCGCAGTGCCTCACTGATGGCCTGAGGCATCTCACCAGTTAGAAAACAGCATGAAGTCCTCATTCCCATGACTTGACTCTTGCTCTAAAGAGGGAATGTCTCTAGTCTAGTGCCAGCAAATTAGAGGGGGGGTCAGGGTGAGTGGAAACATGTTATAATGACATTTGGTGCGGTATATGTACGTCAATTAGTGCCACGTGGTCAGGCTAGATGATCTTTACAGCCCCCAGCCTCTTTGTGGCACAGCCCCCTCATGAGTTCCCAGACTAAGACGTCGCTGTGCCGCCATCTCCTCGCCATCAGCTTGGTGGGCACACACATACACGCTTTACCACCTCAGCTGTTCTGCTTATTGGAACCAGGAGACTGTGTTAGTTAGCTCCCTCACATGTTCACGTGTGGGCAAAGCTGGCGTGTCTCACACAGCTGTGTTTCATTAGTGGCGTCTACTGCCATGCCGACACCATTCCTTCAACACACATGCACGCTCACTCATGCAGGCACACACACAGATATGCACACATATACATACATTGGTAGCGGATTCTAGTTGGGTCTCTTGTTTATCTTCGCTACAAGGGAAATCCCAACAGTCCTACTGGTCAGACATATCAATGTCTAAAAGGCCACGTTTCAACTGTGAAAAGCAGAGTTAGCTATAGCTAGATAGAGATCAATAAGCATATCTATCGACGAACAAAATATACCCTCCAGGCGTCTATTGAGCCCTCTCCTCTGATCAGAAAGTTCTGCAGTATTTATGACAGGCTCTGTCTGCACTAAGATAAACTCGACACATACCAATAACCCAAGCCAGGGAGATGAAGAAGGGGCGGAGAGGTTTGAATGCAAATGGCGACAACCCAAATAAACTTCTCTGTCCTGTATCAGCCTCCTGTAGTTTTAATCTCAAGCTTAGATCAAAAACAATCCATTGACAATAGCACACACACACACACACACACTAATGCGACACTATGTTTGTTTCTTCTGGCTCTAAGCCTGCCAGCTGACCACCCAATAGGCAGGATAAATGTGTTTATCAAACCTAACAGCACACAAACAATAGATGTAAATACTCAAACATTATGTATCTGTATTAACTTGGTAGGGGGCCTGGGAAAAGGCTGATCCTGCAGATGTGTACACATTAAAAGTCTTAATGCTATTTGCATTAAGAACACTGAGTGTCAGCTGGCTTAGAGATAGGCAGGTCAATATTTTCCTGAGAGATTGTGAGAGAATGTAGGCCGAAGACTGGAGCCTTGTGTGGGAAGGGGAAGGAAAGAGAGATGTGGTTAGCGGTGGAGAGCAGCCCGTCCGTCAGTCAGATACCCCAGGTGGTATAGATATGATTGACATCTACGTGCCCCGGGGTTGGCTTGGTGTAAGCCCCCTCAGTGTAGAAGAGGTCTTACCTTGGGCCCCAACACTACTTAAAACCTTCTGGCTTGAATACCACAAGATTCAGGTTAGCCTACTCAATTTAAGCCTTAAAGCAGACCATTGCCCTGAAATAAATCCTCTTTTTATCAAAGTCAGGTCAATCGGACTGAGATATTAACCCAGTCTAGAACCTGTGTTTTCATGTTTTCCTTTTCCTTTGCCTGTGTCATTATCCTTCATATCCCACATAAAAAGCATATCATTGAGCATTGATAACCACTCATTAATACTTTCATATCACATCAAAATTGCCTGAGGGAAAGGCAGGCCATGCTCATTCTACATGTTTGTGTTTGTGTGAATCACTCATTCTGTCTCCCTGTCTGTCCTTACCACATCCCTTCAATCTGTGACTTCACCCTGTAGTGAAATTAAATGTTCCTGCTGAATAAACACTCAAACTTTTTCATGTTTAATGCATGGTGATAAGTATGTAAACCTACTGTAAAACTATAAGATTCCGAAATTAAAAAAGCTAGAATTGTTCTTGTGTTTGTGATCTGTGCTTTCTGTTTTTATCTAAAAATGATCCTTTCTTTTAGATTGTTATTGGAGAATGCTTCAGGATTCACCAACTTCATGAGGGAACCAAGTCTTTTGTCGGAAATCCCTACGTCGCAGCCCTCTACAAGCAGGTCAGCCATGAAGAATTGCGCTTTTTAAATCTATTTTAATAAACACATTTTACTGAACCGTACAATGTTAAAAGGACTCAGCTTGAAGCATGAAAAAATCTGCCAGAGATAGTTTCCAAACGATTTGTGGCGCTAATATTTGCTTAATTAGCTTGCTCGTTACAGCAACACTGTCTGTTGACAGTGCTCATGTCTACCACTGTCTAAAATCAAGGACACATTTTTACAGAAATGATTATAAACTAGAATAGAATCGTTTAATGTCATTATACATGTACAATGAGATAAATAAATGCTTCTCCCTTTCAAGGGTGCCATCAAAACAAAAAATCACAACATAAGACAACAAATACACGCAGCATACATACTTAGGAATAAGGAATAAAGTGCAGTAATTATTTCCAGGAGTATACAAATAAAATCTATGAGCTGTAAACACCACCGCTATCACAGTAAACAGCACATGTACCATGTAAGAACAGACAATCTCACATGTCCTTCCAACAAGGCTTAGCTCAGTTATAGACAGCTACATTGATATCTTGTCTAATATTATTGTGTGATCTTGCAGATGGGCGTGTTTCTCTTTGGATGTGCCGTCAGCCAGTCATTTACAGACATTGCCAAGGTGTCAGTGGGCCGTATGAGGCCACACTTCTTAGATGTTTGTAAACCAGATTTCTCCACCATCGATTGTTCTATGGGATACATCACCAACTATACCTGCACTGGTGACGAGAGCGATGTACAGGAGGCCAGGTTTGTGTTAACACCAAATACATACACAAAATACATTATTTATTGTGTATTGAAAAATACTCCTAGAATTGGAAAAACTAACTAAAGATATCTTTCTCTCAACAGAAAATCCTTCTTCTCAGGACATGCCTCATTTTCAATGTTTACCATGCTCTACCTGGCTGTAAGTAACTATTCAAATCTATTCCACATGCCTCACAACACACTCACATTCTTGCAAGCACACACATGCTTAGAGCTGCAGAAACAGTGGCTTACAGATTGTTGAGGGAGTTATGGAAAGAAGGCAGGGCAGTGATTTAGGGATTTAACGCCTGAAGAAAAAGCAAGGCATTGTTCTTATCCACTTCTCCTCACTGGGTTTATAAAGAGTTTTATTCTCCTTTTTTTCTCCTCTGAGAGTTGGATGGATGCACTCCACCTGTTTTATTCAGAGCAGCTGCGTTTGCACTTCCTGTCCTCTCCCATTTCCCTCAGTCTCTCCCTCTCACTCCACCTGTTGTGGGTGTCTGACAGGGCTTAGCACCCTAGAGGCATTTCTAATTACACATACACAGAGAATTGCCATCTCATAGTGCCCCAATCATCCTCCCCCTCTTCCTCTAAGGGGAAAATATTCAATGTTTTGGGTCTGGCTGACTCAACCTTGGTGTCCTTGGTTCTCACGGTGGGCTGAGAGTTGAAGTTCTGATGTGTTGTAGTGTATTGTCATGGACTAAGAGCTTGCTGTGGGTATTTCCCAGCCTCTTGGTGAACCTACAGCTGCACTCTGGACCAGGGGGAAAAATGAATTAAAAGCAATTGGAAAAGCAGAGAGGGAATGGACATGTGATGCTTCCAGACCACAGAGTGACACACTAGTCAGAGACCAATGTTCCAGCTGCGGCAAGCTCAAGACCACAGCCAGAGGAGGTTGGTGCAAACAGCGCAACAGAAAGAGAGAAGAGAGGATGTTAGGTTTGTAGTGGATGTTTTGGAATACTAAACCATCCTGAAACAAAGCCCACAGTTGAGGCATTCCTAGTGGAAAAAGGAATCTGTGGCATTTTTTGTTTACTCCAAGCTGAACGTCATGTGACATCACATTTTCAATTATAGAATCTCCCTCTCTGTTGAGATGTGCTTAAAGTATATGTGTTTGTGATGTGTCCACAACAACACATGATTCTAAATCTGAAGCCAAATCAATATAATGTAAGGACGAATAATGACTGCAAGTTCAATTGATAGATGAGGATACATGACATAGAACATTTAAATGAATGCAAATGTGTGTATTCCTCAAAATGTCAAATTGATACTTTTAAATGACACAGCAATCTAAATCAGATATTGGAAAAATTAAAAATAAATCGGAATTTCTGCACTAGATTAAAAAGAAAAAAGCATTATTTTTCTGTGATGCTTTCCCTCCCCATCGGCCCTTGTTTTTTCACCGGATGAAAGTGTCATTTCCACACTGTGGCTATCACCTTACCCTCATTCTCCCTCTCACCCCCCCCCAGTTGCTAATTGTCACTCTTTGATCTTGAAGCACTTCATTTCCTGCCAAGTGCGTCTGAGTGCTGCGAGTGTGACTGATGTGGTTTTGTGCTTAGATTTCTAAGACGGCACACAGATAGCTGCCGCAGACAGCACGGCACGCTGTACAGATACACCACAGCCAATGAGAAGAAGCCTGTGTGCGTTCATTCGCCTACTGAGCTATCTTTTGTTTTGTCTAATGTGAACACAAACGATCCGGATACAAATAGCTGGGATCATCCTGTGGGTTATTTGTGCCTTCAGAGCCTACTGTCACTGAGGCGGATAACATGTTGTTTGTAAAAAACAACCAATATGTTTGTTTGTGAAGTTGTCTTAACCACAGCTATGCTTTTGTCTCACAGCCTGGTGTGAACCGGCATGGGGAGGGGGTTGGCGTGTAAAACAAGCCCTCAAACTCATTCTTTCGCACTTTGTTGTGTGTTTTCTTTTATTGAACACTGAGTCAGCGCGAGAAAGACAGAGGGAGAAGATCTTACTGGGATGAGCTGGATTCCTTTGGAAACCACCAGACTTTGTGTCGCTCTTGTCTCCATCTGTCATGGGAATCTTCCGGGACTCGTTTTGTTGTTGTGTTTTATTGTTGTTTTCTCAGATCTAACTATTTGAGACACACAAAACTAATTTATGGGAGGACAGCTAGGGTCAGAGGGGTCTATTTTTGTCTGGGACAGATTATAGAGGGGAATATAATCAATTTTGAGATTATAGAAGGTCATGTACCGTCTGTATCGGTTAACATGACGTCATGTGCTCATGAACAGGTTGTTCGGGTTTACCCTTCAGTCAGATATGGCCATATTACGCAGGTTGTAACTCTTTCTTTTGGCTGAGCCCTTCTCCTCCAACCTCCACCAACGTTTGCTAAACTGAGAGGTTTAGGATGTTGTGTGGAAGCTGTTCGGATGTTGCATTCATGACTGCAGGACGTCAGACAAAAGTACTTATCAGTACTCCTTGCCCGTTACCTGAGAAACGCTGAGAAGGAAGCCTGAAGTCTAAACATCCCAGCCAGGGAGGAGAGAACTGTAAGGGATGGGAGGGATCGCTTCCTCTGCTTCCGTAAAGAGAAGAACAATGATAGTGTCGTAGAGGAAGTGTGAGGGAGCTTTACGTCCACACCTTCAGGGGCTCATAGTGGGCAGGGTTGCTGGGAGGCACTGCGGCTGTCTGTAGGTATTGTTAGCTTAGCTGATTATAAGACACAGGCTTTGAGGTGTGGTCCGGGTAGACCTTGGCTGAGGCCGGCCCCTCCTAAGCCCTCTGTCTGTGGTGCTGAAACACAGGATGTCTGAGGGACCTGTGCTGATCTCACCACTGTACGTCTATGTGGATATAAAGAGAAAGGGGGTGTGAATGTATTTGAAGTTTTAGGAGTGACTGTAAGTGGCCTTGGACCTACTTGTTCCGGTTTTGACTCTGCTCAGTCTTTACCTCGACCCAGGAGATGGTTTCTGGCGGCTGGCTGGGTTGAAGGTGCATCCGCTTTGTCTTCTATTTACTCTCATCAAGGGTAGACAGTTCATCCCAACAGCGCTGAAACATTCATGGTTGGAAATGTATACATACATGTGTGTGTGTGTGTGTGTGTGTGTGTGTGTGTTCCGTTGTGTCTGTGTGTGTGTATTCCAGTGGCTCTCTGTGGTTGTGCTGTTTTTACAGCTGGGATGTAAAACCATGAATCATGTCCGGGTCTCAGGCAGTCAAGTGTGTGTGTGTGTTGTGGAAGAGAGGGTTTTTCTGCGGTTCTGGCCAGCCTGCCTACTTTGATTCGGTCTAGACCTCTCAGATAGTAATAATACACTAGCACACATGCTGCAGGTGTCCAGCCCAGCACCATCAGTTACATGATGTGGAACTTTGCATCTTTTGAACTCTTAGTTAAAGGGCTTGTATGTCAGAGCTTGTTATCAGAATACCTTTATTAGTCCCACAGAGGGGACATTTACAAGTTACACAAAAATGTTGCATATTGAACTCTGTATGAAGGCAAAATAAATAACAATCTCTCTCTCTCTCTCTCTCTCTCTCTCTCTCTCTCTCTCTCTCTCTCTCGCACTCTCTCTTCACAGTTCTATCTCCATTCAAGGTTTTCCTGGCGCGGCGCTCGTCTCCTCCGCCCCCTGCTGCAGTTCACCCTGTTGATGATGGCCTTTTACACCGGCCTGTCACGCGTCTCCGACCACAAGCACCACCCGACCGATGTCCTGGCAGGCTTTGTGCAGGGAGCCCTGGTGGCCTACTGCATAGTGAGTGCACACATGTCGCACGAAACACACTAGCTTAACCAGCAAACTGCATGAAAACATGATATGAGTGCAAAGCATGAATGCATACATCTTTTTGCAATTTAAATCCTTTCTATAATTGCCTGGGGATCCTACAGGCGCACCAACCTTTAAATAAACCTTGACTCCATAAAGCTCCTTTTTTCACTTTTCTCCTCTCTGCTTTTTCTTAAAAAGAGGAATGGAGCAGGCAGTGAAGTGAGGAGAATCTGATTCCCTTTAATGAATAACACATTGCTTGGAGTCGAGCCCTAGTTCGTGTGTTCGTGTGTGTGTGTGTGTGTGTGTGTGTGTGGTGTGTGTGTGTGTGTGTGTGTGTGTGTGTGTGTACTCTCTTCACTACTCCTCTGACATCGTGACAGCAGTCGCCAGATGATTTTCGTAACCCTCATCATTACACTAAGCTACATGGAGCCAAGGAAAATTGAATTTGGATCAAGAGGAAAGTAGAGGGAGTGTAAAAAGAGAGAGAGGATTAGCTTTTGAAACAGGAATGAGGCTGTTAATTATTTTGTTTTTTTTAATTTGGCGGCTCTGGTTCTATCAGCCCAGCAGGCCCCTGCCTAACTCTGCTGCCTCTGGGAAACGTATGGAAAGACACACTCACACACACTTGCACACAGGCAGACACAAACAAGCCTTACCTTCTACACAATCCAAATCATGAACGTGGAAAGGATTAGGTTCATAAAATTCAGCAAGACTGTAGTTGTGGCGCCTAGGCAGACCTTGGCACAGCCAAAATGTAATCACACACACACATAGCACACCAGGGTCCTTTGAAGCCATGATCCAAAATGAACCCCAAGCAGAAATCAGCAAGTAACAATAGAACGTAATGCTCTGGCAAAATCAGCTCTCCTCCAACTGGAAGGCGCTCCTGGATCAGCTTTGACAAGGATAAAAAAAGGGGAAGAATGTTTCATAAATGTGCCCAACATATGAGCTTGGCTTCTAAATGGGCAGAACTGGTGTAGGGAGAGCAGTGACATGAGAGAAGAGCCTTGTCTACATCTTGAATCAGGATTTGCATGGGTTTAATCCAACTCACCTATCCCACTACCCTCAGAGAGACATCTTAAAACACACACAAAAACACTTTTTGTATCCACTTGCATACACATATATATATATATATTAATAATACACATGCGCATGCACACTCATTTTTAAACCCCTGCCGATCAAGGCGCTGAGGTTAGTTTAACAATCCTTGGCGCTCGGTCTGATTTGCCCAGTCTTGGTAGAAACACACATCTGTGAATGCTTAAACCTGGCTGTGTCAGTCTCTCAATAAGCAGCAGAGCAGAAAGAAGCTGACAGGAGATGAGTGGTGGCAGACAGAGGACGTATGAAGCCTTTGGGCTTTGGAGAAGCCAGCAGAAAGTCCTCAAGTGTTAGCATCCTTAGATCTTAAGTTAACATGTGGACAGTCGTTATTCTTGTTCTCGTTAAGTTTGAAGTGCAAGGATAAAAGACTGAGTTTACAATCTAAAGTCATGTCTCTTAGATGTTAAGAGCGCTAACACAGTCTTAAATAATTTTGCTTGGATATACTATATTTACTTGAACTAACAAATTAGTTGCAGTAGCAGCTCTGTTATTGGAGAATTTGTCCTCTCATGAAATGCTTTTATGAAGCATTTAATATTTAAAAGCCCCGTAGCAGCTTGGGTAATGTGGTCCATGGATCTGAGTTTGTGCATATAATGGAGAGGGCACTCACTCACGGTGCACTTGTCTCAATACAAAGGTCTGATTTGGAAAACAAAAGAACACATTATTCAAATTGGTGGGTCTGCACGTCAGTCCCAAGTGAGTGATTGTGAACAATTGTTCTGAATGTAACATGGTGGGTTACATGGCCTTGTGGAAAAGTGTATTCGCAAGAGACTTAGAATGTCGTGTTGATCTTGGACTTTATTGTCCTAGCTTTCGAAGATTTCCCTAGACTACAGTTACCTCTTTATTCCCAGAGCGCCCCCATTGAGTGCCAGTAAATGAACAAAACAAACCTGGGGTAAGAATGAACACATTTATTTGTAGTGGCGGCTTTGTCTTTGTAAGTCAATTTTAGCTTTAAACTATTTGTCTGTCCTCATAGTTGAAGATGGGTGGTCGAACTCAAGATTTTTAAAGAATATGTAGATAAATGTTTGTTTGGAGTCCAACACGCCAGACTATGTGTTCAGGGCTGTGGTCCAGAAATCATGATACCAAAAAATTAGGAAGCAAAACAGGAAGTGGTCCGTCTATCCTACCTGGCACTTCCTATCAGACGCAGTGACCTACTTCTCAACATGTGTGGTAATGAAGGTCGAGAGGACCGAATCCAGCAGGAAGCAGCTGTGAGAGAGAAAGCTAGGGCAGCGTTTTTCGAGGTTCATTATCACAATGGAGAAGAGTTGGGTCAGACATTGTAGGAGTACCGGTCAGGAGGATGCTATCACTCTGATTTAAACTCACAAGGACATGCTGTAAATACTCAGGGTCTTAAATATTAAAAGCAGCGTCTGAATGGTCATTGAACTGAAGCAGGAAGTCATATTTTATCCCTCCACACACAAGTTTCTAAATGTAATAATTTAATTGAATCTACCCTAGCAAAGTTATTTTTTAATTTATCCAAGGATATAGTAAGAGACTTAATATGTTTACACTAATGTTAGAATTTGATAAGTATTTGAGTATTGCACAATTATTGCACACATTATAAGTATAGTCATCATTATATCTTATACAGTACCATCCTCTAACTTACATCTGTTAATTTGAATGAATTTACTGACCTATTGTCGGGATGGCTGCAAAAATATAAATAGTTTCATGTGCGTGCAGAAATGTCAGTTTGTACCTTTGACATGAGGCAGAGGGGGTCTAGTGAGTAATGTAGTGGTTTTTTAGACTTGCACATTTCCTGCAAATGCGTGCACTCACTTCCTGTGTGACCCACCATCTTTATGAGTCAGGCTTGACATTTTAACAGTGGTTAAAGACACACAATTGGAGGTACAAAAACACACACGCACGCACACACACATCCATACATTTATATACATGCCTTTAAAGAATCTGCTTTTTTTTCCTGTATTATGAGCCTAACTGCTGAGTCAGCAGCTTTCAACACAAAAGGTCCGGAGGCATTGTGTGTGTGTGTGTGTGTGTGTGTGTGTGTGTGTGTGGTGTGTGTGTGTGTGTGTGTGTGTGTGTGTGTGTGTGTGTGTGTGTGTGTGTGTGTGTGTGTGTGTGTGTGTGTGTGTGTGTGTGTGTGTGTGTGTGTGTGTGTGTGTGTGTGTGTGTGTGTGTGTGTGTGTGTGTGTGTGTGTGTGTGTGTGTGTGTGTGTGTGTGTGTGTGTGTGTGTGTGTGTGTGATGCACAGGAAGTGGTGAAGTCGTGATAAGCTTTCCACCATGGCAGGTTCAGGGGCGATAGGTTGGAGGTCGGTTGACACAACAACAAGGCCCGCTGTGATTGGACGCTGAGCCTTCTGATGGGAAACGAGCCTAAAATGTTTCCCATGACGACTCGGGTTATTCTCAGAGATAATAACATCACATCCCTCCACACTCCCCTATCATACATAATATACCATATAATGATGCACTGAAGACACTGCGCAAACTGATGGCCATACAGACAAAGAGCCCTTTTCTCCAACTCTGAAGGCAGCTGTGTGTTATGGAGATATCTATACGTTAGTGATGTCATCCATCAGTCAAACGTCACCAGTGAAGGTCATTTTATGATCAGTAAATGTCAAGCTGTAATAAGAGAATGTCTTTGTGTTGAGCCCACCACTCGGATAAGACAGTCTTTGTCATACAAAAAGATAATTGACTGTATGTCGAAACATGGCCAAACTTAAATAGGAATTTCCCACATGAGAGCATTTTCTCAGTTTATTTTTCCCAATGACAGTTATCCATATTGTTTTCCCAGTGTGCATGATAGGCCCTCTTTCTCTTTTAGTGTTGAATGGCAGCTTCCCCCCTCGGCCCTCTTTCCTTGTCTCCCTGGCACAGGCCCTCTGCTCCAACTCCACTGGCAGCACGGAAGGAAAAGCTGCCCCCGCCAATTATGTATGAGTGTGTGTGTGTGTGTGTGTGTGGTAGGCAGGCAGCTTAATCGGCTGTTGCTCATGATTGACCCAAGACCCTTGTGAGTGGAAACGGTAATCCACTCTTACAGTGGACAGTAGTTTCCATGGTCCCACTTCCTGTACGCCCTTGCCCATTTTCCTGTTTGACATATGATGTCATCAGGACCTCAGGAAGAGATTTCCTTTCTGCCTTTTTTTTTTTTCTTACATCCTTTGCTGCCAGACTGACCTCAGAGATGATTTGAACGGGGAAATTCACCCCTGGCATCATTTAATAAAGGATTAGATTGGGCTACTATATCTGAATGTCAGTTTAGGGTGAGCTTTACTAACATAACTTCCTTCAGCCACATTACTCAGTGCAGCTAAAGTGGGATTTTTCAAAGTGTGGAGGAGGGAGGTTAAGGGAGTTTCTCATCATGGCATCATCAAGTAATGCAACCCTTCCTTTTATGCTTCTCGCCAGCTTACAGTGTATTAACAGTAGCCCTGTTCAGACCCGCGTTTTATTTCCAAACTGCTTCCAGGTCCAAATAAAATGTGCATTTTACATCTGGTATTAAATGAATCACATTTTCACTTGCACAATTACATTAGATTTGTTTCTTGTTTGAGCCAGGGCTACAAGCTAAGTAGACATGTTGATGTTATCTAGTAGCATTGCCATGGCTGCTGTCTGGCATAGTCAAATCAACTGAGGTTAGTTTAACATGCTCTATCCAAATGACTTTGCTGGCCTGCAATGTGGTACATTTGCATTAAAACTGAACTTCAAAATTATATATGACCAGCCAAATAATCTCCATATTTAGTTTTGGCTAAGAAATCCCATCTTTATTTAGTGAGGAAACTTTTATCCTTCCTTATGTTATGATTCCCATGTGGTCTCTGTTTCCTGTCCTCACCCTGTCTCCCTCTGTGTCCACCAGGTGTTCTACGTGTCAGACCTGTTTAAGCCCAGAGTGAAGCCCGCCACGCCTCCGCCCTCCCCCATCAAGAAGGAGCTGCTCCAATCGTCCGACATCATTGAGAGGAACAATCACCACAACATGGTGTGAGAGTGGCCGCGACTTCTTCCTGTTACTGAGGAGCCAATCACATCGCTGCTCTTCCCATCGGACAGTAGAATGTAGCGACGAGAGACTGTAGCTGCTCCTCAAACGACACCCTCCTCCCTTTCGCAGTGTCCAGCAAGGCACTTTGTGGATAAGGGTGTCAGATTTGAGATTTGCACAGCAGAGTCCACTCTCACTATCCAGACTCATTATTTACTATTATGTTAACTACTAATCAACATTTGAGCCCATCGTTTTGAGCACAAACAGAAAAGATTTGGAAGACTAAAAGACAAATTGAATTGAGAAATTGACAGGCAGAGCTGAGGGTGTGGAGGGTTGATGGAAGTGTAACCACATAAAGGGAAAACACTTTTGAAGAATAACAAATGAAGTAAAGACACACAAAAAATGATAAACCCCCTGCCTAGGGAGAGAGGGATTTCCAGTGATGCATCCTCTGTGAACTCTCTGTGGCCTTGGAACGCCGTATGACAACAACTTCCTTAGCTATGGGAAGGATATTACTGCAATAACTAGCAGCATAGAAATATTAACAGTATAGAAAAATATAACTTATAGCACTGTTTTTAAGTCCATTGTCCATTATCACCACTTGCTGCCTGAGATGTCTCACTGAGAAAAAAAACTTGATGATGCTGACGCACATGAAACTGAGGAATTGACTCCTAGAATCTGACAGAGCCCGGCGTGGTGGTTTCACCATGCTTAGCCAGGATAGAGTTAGCATAGCAAGGGTCATATACCGATCTTTTACAGCCTTTTTAACAGGTTTCAAAGCAGTTATTTGACTGCCTTTTATCTTACTGATAAGCAAGACATCCTTATCTGAATAAACTTTGTTTTAGCATTAGGAACTGAAGCCCTCCAACACAACTGTCCCAAGATCAGCACATCAAGTTTTTTGTAGAGGACTCTTAGAGCGGCCCAAACCCGGGATGTTGCATTTCTTGAGTTAGATGTAGTAAAGGGGGAATATTTTCTGTGGAAGGAGGGAGGCAGATCTCACAGCCTCCCAGCACCTGTAAAAGAGGCGTGGCTGTGCCATGCCACTTCCTGGTGTTGGGGTCATCTGTTTGGCTTCCTTAACAGGAAGGGGATGGGTGCACAGAGTGAAGGGGTGCGGGCTGTCACCAATGCGAAGAGGGTGATGAATTACAGCTAAGCTGGCACATTGTTTGGGATGATTTGGGCTCTTTCTGCTGGAAGGGAGGGGCTCTCACCCACCCAATCACTCATTGGCAACGGATGTTTGTCTCTCGATGTGTGTGTGGGTATGTGTGTGTCCTATAGACTCTTGTGTTTGTGTGGGTGTGCTTGTACATGTACATCTTTTGTGTGTGTGAATGTGTGTGTACATAGGTATGAGCGATTTGCCCTGTGAAAACAAACCCCCTCATGATAAACTAAGTGTGTGTCAAATGAAACACACACTGTCAGCTGTGCCAAGTGTGTGTGTGTCTGTGTGCATGTGTTTGTGTGCATTTGTTTGCCACTGTGTGTCAGAGAGCAGGTGAGCGTTCTAAAAACTGTGGATCTATTATTTGTATTCTCTGCTGAGAAGCATCTGTAACCTTGTGTGTTTTTAGCCTGTCCTGTATAATCACTAACCGTTGTACAGTACACATACAGAAACCCTTTTTATTTACAGCCTACTCAGATCCTCCTCCAACAACACACTCCGCCATGTTGCACATCTTTTTCATCGTATAGTCCGTCCTATTATTTCACAAAACCGTTTTCGCTCTCTTTTTATAAATATATAAATAATGTATAGATCACTAAAATTAACTCTGTAAGATATTGTTTCTTAACATGTTTAGATATATCCACTATGATTACAGACCTGTGTTATTTACAAAATGCTGCTTAAAAAGCATCGATTGACAGATTTTTGTATCTAGATAACTATCAACTATTGTAGATTGTAATAGTTATGTCTGTAATGTGCATTCAAAAAATACACCCACAATTGTATTAAAATTCAATATTAGTATTTTTGTATCGTCTCGTTTTTTTGTACAAAGACATAGTTGCAATGCTGTTTTCTGCTAAATGTACTTAGCTCTAATACATGTGCTTTCAAATAAAAAGCTCAATATGAACACAACTTTGGTTTGTCTTGACTATTGATCCCACACTCGACTACACGTTTTGAATATGAATATGTTTTGTATGGCTTTATGGATTGTTGTTGTAAATGTTTGCTTTTTTTTCTTGTGTATGAGGAAAGTCCTCTATATTCCCATACACAAGAACATATAAAAACTGCACAAATAAGAAATGTATTCATTGGATATGCATATAATAAAAAACGTTCCTTATATGTATGTCTGCTTTCTGACATGGTAAAAAATATATGTTGTGATTTAGTTACTTTTACATAGTATGGAAACTGAAAAATATCTTATTTGCAGTGGCCTCTCCAAGTCCGTAGTTCATCTTGTCAAAAATGGCACATGCAATACACACAACAAAGGCCCTGATGTGTGTGTGATCTCACACTCTGGCAGACACCAGACTGGTTTGTGTGTCATCACGGTTTGATTCTCACTAAACAAGAAGTGTCATTTTCTCCACCACAGAAGAGAAAAGCCTGAATGACACTTTCTGTCTTCTCAAGTGATTATCAGATTCCTGTCAAAAACGAAAAGCTACACTGTTAACATGCGCAGCACATCATATACTATCACATAACAATGTTCAGAATAGCACTTTATAAACATATTTTTTACTTCTAAAATTCTCAGGCAACAACTAATATATGTCTTTTTGTTTAGTTTTATTCCCAATGTGACAATAAAAAGGGAAGAAAGACTTAAAAAGAAGAGGAAGAGAAACTCTGATTGGGATCAGTGAATGACTGGTATTTGCTTTATAAGCTCAATGAGTAAAAAGGCAATCTCTTTGGACAATCACACTGATGTTATCATTATAGTAGCATGCAAGCTTCCCCATAATGTCCTGTAAAGTTAAGTCTTTTATTGACAGTGACAGTTCAGCTGGTCTGAGGTCAGTCACAAAAAAACCAACAGCACCAAAGTGAGATTTAGGGTGCCTGTGAACAGCTGGTAGGCCTGGGGTCAGCCATGCGAGGCTGTAATAGTGGAGGGCCTGCTGCTGAGGCAGAGAGAGAACCATGTTGTGGTCTTGTTTGGCAGCAGCAGACAGAGCAGAGCTGGCATGAGGCCCTGCAGCGAGGCCAAGGCATTACAGCGTACTGCACCTCTCAGTGTGCTGGGTGTGTGTCCTCCATCATCACATACTGCACAGTACATCAACTCGCACTGTTGACTCTCATGTATTCCTTTAAATGAAGCTGATGTTTCCTTCATCTCAGTGCCCAAACTTCTTATAAAATATACTAGTTACTGTTGGCATGTGAAATCCCTGAAGCTTCGATGATGGTGATGTTGACATTTTTACACAAGTTGGATTGATTACGTCCTCCTCTGAGGGCAGAGGAATTCCTTCACCCTCGGTCTTATAAAACTGTTTCAAAACCCCTTTGGACAAACTCAAAAATGCCTGGTGGTCACATTAAAAACAAGATAGTTTTTCCTCAGTCAGGTTTGGAGATTTCCACCGCACACCAATGTTTTTCAATTATGGAAAAATAAGAAATTGGATATGCAACAGTGAGCTAATTAGACTACATTTTTGATACAATTGAATGTAAATAAAGTGTCATTTGACAGCTGGTAAGCGTCAACAGCAAGTTAACCCTGTTCTGCTCAACTGCACTTTGTTAGAGATTCCAGTGTAATTGCTGTGGAAACCTTTGCTTTCTGAGAAGAAGACCGACTGATTGATAACATATGTGTGCACATGCCATATACTGAATGACTGAAAAGTTAATATTACTCTCTGAAAGGAATATGTCTTCAAGAGGTTTGACACAAGCAAGAATGCAGCAGCTAGAATTGGGTCAGAGTAATTTCAGTTTGTATTTAACTCAACACAGTAGCAGTAGAATCAGTATGTGTAAAAGTGGTTAGAGTGGCTCTCAGCTGACGAGCCAAAACAAGGCCGATTTACAGACTTCTCTTCTTTCCATGCAGTGCTTGTAGTCAAAAAGCCCTGAGTGAAATGGCCCACTGGCACACATGATATAAAAAGCATCACGGATTAACAAGAGTGCTACTGTGGGTGGCTCTGGTTTGGCTGGAAAGTTGCGAGTGAGTGTGTGTTAGGGAGAGAGAGATGGAGCTGGGTTGTGGTGAGGGTGGCACCTCCAGGAGAGCCGTCTGGAGGCCTGGAGCTCTGAGGGTCTTTCTCTGCAGCTCAGGCCAGAGAGCAGAGAGGCAGCTGGGCCAGAGGAGAGTCCGAGGAGAGGAGAGCACTCTGAGAAAGGCTCTGCACTATCTTAAGGGGAAAAGGAGTAGAGAGTATGGGCAGTTGACTGTTTTCAGCATGTCAGTGTCTTTTTTGTATGGTTTTAACACACATGAGGTGTGCAGTCATAATATAAACCAACTGCAGGACAAAAAACTAAACGAGTGAGCAAGAAAGAAAGAAAAAGAAAAAGAAAGATTTCAGTTTGAGCTTTAGTGCCAACATCACTAATGCTGATTCAAATGGTTTCCATCTTGACAACATTGACTAAAATGAAGAAATGGATAAATTAAATTAGTAAAAAAAGAACAGAAACAGATTCCTCTACCGCTTACACACCACGCACTGCTGTCAGAATGTTTTTTACGGAAGGAATAACTAATTTACTCATCAAAAACAGATACATTGTGAAAACTGAGCAGCTTTCAAATAAATGAAAATAAGACGGATATTTCAGTATTAACCCAGTTTTTAGTCAATCAACTGTTTTAAAAGCATATAAGTGATTAAAATAAGGACATGTGGGTGTGGCTCTCATTCAATGGGCACATGTGTAGGCAGCAGGAGGATTTATATCAAGGATTAGTTTCATGTTTTTATGATGATGATGATCGGGCATGAGAACAAGGGTCTTTGTCTGAGATAGAGTGATGTTTTTGAGCTTTT
Organism: Dissostichus eleginoides; assembly: GCA_031216635.1. Lineage (NCBI taxonomy): Eukaryota > Metazoa > Chordata > Actinopteri > Perciformes > Nototheniidae > Dissostichus > Dissostichus eleginoides. The sequence continues at coordinate 25,574,917 of CM062270.1, read as the reverse complement.
TGATATGAATGAAACATCAACTCCAAATCCAGTGAGCGTAAAGGGGTGTTCTCATCAATCTCATGTTGGTTTTGACAGACTGGATTAACCTAATTCTTGTGTTCTGACCTTAAGGGTTCATATTTCTGTGTGTAACAGACAGTAGGTATAAAAACTGTTCTCTATAGATGTCTGCGTGGCTATACACAACTTTGGTCTAGACTGAAATATCTAAACAACTATTTGATGGATTGCCATGAAATATTATGCCTACTTTTTATTGTCCATAGAGGATGAATTTTACAGACTTTGGAGATCTCCTGCACAGATATTCATGGTTCCCAGAGGATGAAACGTCATGATTTCGGAGATTTCATGACTTTTCTCTCTGAAACCATGAGGTTCATGTTTGTGGTTTTAGGTGAAACCTCCGCTACTGGATTGCCCTAAGACATGGTTCACACAGTCCCACCTTTTCAATTCGAGAGCCTTTTTCTTAAATTGCTTAAATTTGACAACAGCGTGAATATTAAAACTAAATGCCCACTTCACCCGCAGCAATACTATCCCTGTATGACATGGAGTCTTGTGTGTGTGGTGAGCTGCATGGAAAAAGAGGAAAAAGAGAGCGAGGGATAGAAAGTTAATACATTTCACAGATGTTGGCTGCTCGTGGGGGCAACAGGTGATTATGTCATCTTCACATAAATGGTCTCTGTGTCCAGCTACTCTTTTGCTTTCTTTCTTCTCAAATACACAATTTTGCAAAGCCCTATTTACCAACTTTTCTACAAACAGAGTTAAGGTGTGTGCACTTAAAAATCCAGCTTTATTTACTAACCTGCATCCTTTTCTTTACAAATTGAACATCATAAAACCTGCATTACATTTCACCTCCTTCTGTGAGTCCCTGTATGGGAAATATATCACCTTCCCATCAGTCCCCTTGTGGCCCATATGGAGGAGTGGACAAAAAAGCAAAGGAGTGCAGGGATATGGTTGCTCTGAACTTTTTTACTAGAAATTTTACAGATGCAAAAACTTTTATTGGTGGTTATTTTCATTTCTTCAGTACTGACCCAGAGATCATTGTACCAAACATCAAGGGAAGAACAGAAACACAAGGGGAAAATACGTAATGACATCTCGGCCTTAAGGAGTGCATGCACACATACACAAACACACACTCAAACACAATCATCTCCACTGATGCATTCAGACAGGTTAAGTGAATGCAGAGTACAGATTTCTACTGGTGTCTACTTCTTTTAGAGCAAATGATGGCAGAGGGAGATGGAGAAGAAAGGGGACAGAGGATGAAGGGAGAGCAATGACTGGTGAGGAGGAAATGGGGTTAGACGCCTGCGACACAGGCCTATTTGATCCTTTAAATTTACAAAATGGAGCCAGGCAAGCATCTTTCACCCTCATCGTTCTCTGCCTTCCTTTCTCTTCAAGGTTGCCAAAGGGATCTCTGTCATACAGCCAAAGCTGCTTAAACCCCCATGGATCACCTGCTCACGCAACACTGCACTCAAACCCCCAAACACATATTGCTCCCACATGCACACACATAAACAAAGTACACACTCTTATTCTCCAGCAGAGCAGAGCCACTGGGTGATTTTGGGGAGTCAGAATTGAGCTAATTCGCTCTGGATGTGATCCAGAGGCTGCTGCCTGATTTACTGGACAGCCCTGAGAGTGTGTGTCTGCGCAGCGTTTGTGTATCTGTTGTGTCATACTGCAAGGCGCCAACTGTGATCTCAGCACTTAGGGACTATGCATCTGCCCCGCTGACAACGGGCTGAATACCTGCTCCAGACATTTGGCCCATCCATCAAACTCGTAAAGATGTGATGTTCGCTCGGAGGAATTTACTGGAATTTGCGCAAATTTAGGTTGAAAGCTGTATTTTGATCATATCCAGTAAAGTAGGATTCATAGATTGTGTAGAGCTCGATTAAGTTTTGTTATCAGTCTTGTCTTTGTTGGAGTCAGTGGGGAATGGAGGAGAGTGCAGCTTTTTGCAAGGTTTCATAAGGTCAGACATGGGACTGGGTTGAGTCGAGTGAAATGTGATTTAGTGCGGAACAAAACTCCCAAAGCCCGTACATCATCAGCTAAAATCTGGTCGATGTTCATGTTTATGCATTTACAGTTCATGTGAATGTATTTGCTAGGTAAGGTACGTGTATTTCCATTCTGACCGATCTAAACAATCATCCTCAACATTTTTACGGAGAATGTAGAAATATTATCTTAATATATCTCTCCCCACATGTGATTCAAACTTAGTTTAATATGCAGTACATTGTCCTCAAAGCAGCTCCTAATGTCTCTGACATAAAGTGTTTTTTAGTATGTATGCATGTGCACACACACACAGAAAAACACCTCAGGGTTGTGTAAGCTGTCAGATTGAGTGATTCAATGTAGGTAAAAATACCATTAAATAGATAGATAGATAGCAAAGTTGTGGAACGATGAACAGACCATCATTCCCAGCTAGCTAAAAGCAAATAGGGGGAGGACTTCAGCAAAGAAAATTAAAAGAAAGGAGCAGACAGACAGAGGAGTGAGTGTGAAAGATGACATACAGAAGCAGATGAGTGATACAGACAGGGGGTCGGGGTGACACAGACTGAGTAAAGGTCCTTCATGGTAGATTTCACGCTTGTCCCTTCTTGGCCCACAGTTAAATGCATGTTCTGCCTGCTGGTGCTCCCATGAAGCCCATTCCCACACTCTCATCTTGTACGTGTGTGTGTTCGTGTTTGTATGTGTGTTTTTCTCAAATCTATGACCAATTTCCAAAACTGTCTAACCACAACTCACACATTTGAGTAAGAGGAATTGCATCAAACCACAAACATTTCACCTCCTCACAAGACACTTTTCATACCCCCTAATGTGTTCTACACATAGTGAAAGGAAGTGAGTCAAACATTTAGAGAAAAGACAGAGACCACCTTTTATACATCCACCCCCTACAGATGACTTTCAGTGAGCACAGCTACAGAAATGCTGTGGTGTGGCTCAGTGCTTACAAACTGTCCGCGGCCAGATGCTTGTTTGTTGTCCTTCTGAGGCCTGGAGAGCAACAAGATAAAGTCTCCTTTGAGAGTGAATAATAACTGTCAATAAATGTTTTACAGCCTCTCTGAGAGACTATGTCCATGATGTCTTTATTGCATTCACATGATGAAGAGACTCATTCCAAAATGGGAAAGAAAGTCAGCTGCTCTGACACATTGACACTTGGGAAAACAATAACATTAACAGCTATTTGAGAAATCATTCTTTCCTAATGCTAGCCTTATCCTCTGCTGTGTTCAACTATTAAGATTTAAGATGCTCAACATGAATTTACACGTGGCTATAAACAAATGAGACAGTACTTTCTCCAAATACCATAAAGCAGTTCAAGTGTTATTTTTCCAAACTGAGAGCCTATTTCTTTGTGTCATAAACAGGATGCTGCTAATTGCTTTGTTTGTGCTGGAACAATGGCATGTCTCAATCTCTGTTTTTCGTTCTGCAGCCTCTCTCTCTTTCTCTCTATTTATTGAGTTATTTTCAAAAAATAAGTCACGCCATAGCAGCCTATTAAGCACCCTTAGTGAGCTCCCCCTGGGCAGGAATCTCACCTGGGCCTTACTTCCTGCACACCTGAGAGAGCAGCATTTGTTTGGTGTTTGATTTGGTATGTTTCCTTTTAAAATGTTGTGTAAAGCATGAGTTTATATGGTTTGTAAACATTTTCTGTGAATCATGTTCTTTTTTGAGTTTGCTTTTGTTTATTCATAGGATTAAGATGTTAAACACACGTTCTGTCCCAGCAAGTCATGACAGTGGGACAGTGAAAAAGCACTTTATCATTATAACTAAAGCAGCTAAAAGAACATTTTCCACAAATGTACCTTATTACATCAGTGCTGTTTACAGCTGACATGAACATATTGTTAGAGCCGGTATTTAGTTTTTATAAGAAAGGCCACCTAATTGTGACGTCTGTAGTCAACACACTGTAAAAGACTATAATTCCCACGGCGCCTGGGCTCTAAAGTGACAGTGATGGGCAGCCTGTTGGCCGTCGAGGCACAGTTTTTAACCGTTCAATTACCCTTTAAGTTATATAAGCCTTAACAAAGAAAGAAAACAAGAAAGAATACCTAAGTTGTTTGTTATTTTATTTGAGTTGTGCCTATTTGTTTTGACTATTGTAAAGGCCTCTTCTCTTTGTTGCATGTGTAAAAGTTTGTTATTTTATTTTGAGCAAACACATCGCATAATATCATGAAACATCGGAGGCCAAGCAACTATTCAACTGTAAGTAATATAAAGGAAAGAAAACAAGTAAAACATGTCTGTTTAAGGCGTCTAGTGACTTGATAGGAAAACAGGAAAGGAAGCCACCCACGACACATATCCTAAATGATCTCTTATCATTGAGAAACTTTTTAAAGAAGTCTTTTTTAATTCTGAGATGATTCACATTATTCATGTGACCTTTTTCAGCGGGTTTTCCACAATTCTACAATGACAAATATCCCGTTTCAAGCTTTGGGCGAGACAACCTATCCTCATGACGATCTCTTTTACTGGAAGACCAACAGTCAAGATATTTCCATGAAAACTTGTACGCATATCTTGTAGTACAATGCCTCTCTCTGCATTATGTCCTCCGTGGAAGACTTGCTCATTGATTGTTTTCTTCCATGGAAAAGGAAGCCATGAAACCCCTGACACGAGCGCATTCCTCTCTGGACAAGGAAATGTCACATCTGCAGTATGTCTCTTTAAGTCGCAGCCCTTATATGAATTTTCTCTTGTGTAAAGTGAGTGATATAAGACTCAGAAGGGGAAGAAAAGGCAAAAAAGGGAACATGATGGCGTGAAGAAAAGAAAAAGTAGGAAAACAAGGTAAACTCCTGGGAGGAGTGGCATCTCATCTTCAAAGGATCTAAAGTTTCATGTTGTGGAACTTCAACGTTATTAAAGCAGGAAAATGTGCAGATTGACGAGGTGTTGCTGATCTCTCTCAGGGAAAGATGTGGATACTTTTCAAGACTTTAAGCAGGGCACTCAGGGGTTACACATTGCTTTTTCCCCCTCCTCCTCATCTACCTTTAGTACCGCTTCTTTAACTCCTCTCCTCCTGCCTCCCACTTCTCGTCATCCCGACATCTGGATTCAATCTCAGCTGAGATTACAGACGTAAGCGCTGCATCAAAAACAATCCCCCCTCTCAACCCTCTGTCTTCTTGTCACATTGTGTTGCTCATTTCCAGGCAATCCTGGATGACTGATTTGGTTTAGCAGGAAAAGGACTTGGGATTAGTGGGGCTTTTTTTATGAAAAAACTCATAAGCAAAGTAAACTCTAAGGAATACCCCATCTGAGCATGAAGGAGAGAAAATACTTCAGATACTGAGTGATGGACATCAGGACACTGACCATGACCTCCAGAGGTTGAAGGTCAGAGGTCGGGATACAGGAGATCATGTGTGAGAGGTCAGAGGTTAACAGGTAGCATAGAACACTGGAGGATGAAAGGTAAAACATTTGTTTATGGCTGCTGCTGCGGAGGACAAGGGCATCTTTCTATCTGGCTGGGGTGATCTGTGTGTCTGGGCTTCCTGCTGTGACCAGCGCCTCCTCTCTGGGCTCTGTCTATTCTCGGCTGTCAGCTTGTTTGTCTCTTTTTATGTCCTCAAGATCCATTGACAAACTGATTTTTGTTCATATTGTATTTGAGTGTTGGGTTAAACTTGCTAGCTCTTTGAAGTTCGGTGCAAATCACAGTCAGTATCATAAAATAAATATCACAGAACAGATTACATTCTTAAACATTGGAATTTCCAAATAATGCTATTCTGCAGTGGTTTTATTTCCAATGGCGATGCCAGCCTCCTCACCACATTGTTTTAGATTCACTGTGAGGGCTTAGTAAGGGAATACAGCAAAAATGCATATCCATAAAGTTGTGTGACTGGCAGAATAAAGAGGCAAAAAAGGCAGAGTTTCCAGACTTTTTAGTCATGCAAAAAAACTGTATCCCCCATTTACAATTGCTCCTAATGTCCAACTTCCTTCAAAACACACTTCCAATTTGTAAACCAGGCTTTCTGTTAAATTGTAAATCTTAAACCCAGGATTAGATAACCAGATTCAATCACAATGACATCATCAGGGATATCTTGCCAAAATCTGGAAAGCTCTTACAGAGCCACAAAACACATTTCACAACTCTTTTGGTTGAATGGTAAACCTCATTACCTGTGAGCAGAGTACACGTATTAAATCTGTAAATTGCCCGTTTAAAGGTATGTACAAATTGAATGTGAGGCACGTATTCACACCACTTCATTCATCCATATTTGACTGCAGGATGTTTTTATCTCAAATATCTCATTATAGTAAGATTTTATCAGTAGCTAGCATTAAACCTGGCCAGAATTTGAATCTGCATCTATTGTATGTAACCATATTGACAGATAAGACTTGTGTGACAGTTCAGCCTGTGACTGGTTTTTAAAACTTACTTAAGTTTACAAATGTAAAATCCAAACTTATTTTTCTTTTCTCATATAGACATTAAGCCTAAGCACTAAGTTTTAAACTCACATTAACCACTCTTCACCTCAATGTGTGCTCCTTAAAGCACATTTGTTTAATGTAAAGTCTAGTCAAGTTAAAGTTAAGATTTACCGGATGCTGCTTTAGAGCAGGGGTGTCAAACTCAAGACCCGGGGGCCAAATCCGGCCCGTGACTTCATTTTCTGTGGCCCCACAAGAGCTTGCAAAAAATATAATATGTTTATTATACTGTTAAATACCGATTTACAGCACGTTACCCGTAAACTACATGTCCCACAATGCATCTCAAATTTGACTTTTTCTCAGAATTTGACTTTTTTTTCAAAATGTTACTTTTTTTTCAAAATGTCACTTCCTTTTTGTTTTTTCAGAATTTGGCTTTTCTTTTAAAATCATTTTGTGACATTCTCACTGAAAAGACTTGCAATTATTTGCCCTAGACTTTTTCTTTCAGACGTAGTTAATTACCCTATCCGAAAATAATCCAATGCAGAGGCAATAATGTAATATAATACGTTATTTTGTATATATTAAATATTTATATATGTATTTTTATATAGTCTTAAAGTTACAACTGGCCCTTTGAATGCAACCATAATGTTAATGTGGCCCGCGATGAAATTTAGTTTGACACCCCTGCTTTAGAGGATCATCTACCTGGTCAAAAATGTAAATACAATTAAAGTGTGGTTCTGGATAAATAGTGGACAAAATGATGTCGACCCTGAAGTCATGGCAGTATCTGCATTTGGGTAAGTACAGGTTGTATGTATCCAGTTCCAGGGGTCCCAGAGTTTTGCTGACTCTGACAGGGGAAAGGTTCAGAGTGTGTGTCCAGGTTAGGGCTCGGGTCCAGCTGGGTGACGTCCTGTTTCTCTCCTTGCTGGCAGCAGCTGAGGTCACAAACCCACAATCCTTCATTCACACAGTTTCTATATGCAGAGCTCCCATATCTCTTATACCTAAAGAGAGAGAAACAGATGAAGAGAAAGAGACTTGGAGCAAAACATATACCACTGACTCTGAGAGGCTACAGGTAGGCCAGGTTCCCAGGAGAGTGTGTTTATATATGTCTTTACATTTCTTTATATTTAGCCTTCACAGAAGCACCATTTATACAGCATGACTGTGGGTGTGAAATATGAATGATCAGCAGCGAGCCTGTTGAGTCTCATTTGTACACATCTCAGTATCATTGCCTTTTTACTAAAGCCACCATAACAAAATCAAATGGTCTGTGCAAAATTCTTTTGAATAGTTTTGTAAATCTGTCTCTATGTGCGTGTTTGTAAAATGTGCTCAAAAGTCTTCCTTTTTTTTGTACTTCCCGTTCAACATTTTGTTTCAAAGACTCGCGTGCCTGCACAGTTTACAATGAATTCATGGATTAAGGAAGCTGCTGCCCACATGTGTTGTTAAAGAGAAGTCTTTATTCTTTTTCCATTCTTTTAAGTGTTTATGGTTTTACGGTTACTTTATTTTCTAGGAGAAAATTGTCTTGGATTAATGGAATTGCTGAATCAAAACACATCACAATAAAACACCATAAATGAGAACACAGGTGCGAACATAAGACTTAGATAAAACAACTAAGCAATCAAGACGCAAAGCCCCCTTCACTCTGTAAATAACTACAAAAATTCAAAGGCACTCATCTCGAAAACATACACACCTATTGCTGCGTCGAAATGTTCCCAGTTGAGACGTCCAACATCTGACCTCCAAGCTTTCTAGATGTAAAACGCCAAATGTAAACAAAAACCATTGCTGATACACATGGGAGCATATACGTTTTAATTCCAGGGTTACTACCTAATACTCAGCAAACATCGGGCATATCACTTGGCAAACATAACATTAAGATGAGATGAATTCACAAGTGGAGACAGACATTTGTCTAGGGAAACTTATGATTACAGTGCCTCAAATACACACATAATGTACTGATCTACACAATGAACCAAAATGGCATATAAGTGATTGATAATACTAGTTGTCAAACCTCAATCTGACAGAATTGTTTGATCTTGTATATTTGTATAGTGTGATACATTGTTTTTCACACTGCAGTTAGTGTTTTATAATGACATCTTCATTTGTGTGCCCATCAATGACTGACACATGAAACCACTTTGCTGTAAGTGTTCATACACTAAGTGTTTCCTGCCTGAATCGCGGGTTGCCACAGAGCAGCTTGAGAATGTGCGGACAGAGACTGAGGTTTACTCTTAATTGGGTCTGGTAATCTTTCTGTTTATGGCCTTATTATAGTAGGAGGAGCTGTCAGTGCACATTCCTCTAAACTGTGTGAGTGTTGTGTAAGTCTGCTTTTTTGAAATTGTAAGTTTCCAAATGAAGCATCAGTGCGTTCTTGTAATTAGTGCTTGATGGTTCCTGTTGATAAGAATACTTTGGTAAACACACAGAAACATTTCTCATCAACCACTCTGTGGGACACCCAATCACTGAGGCTATAGACAAGACTATTCCCTGTTTCCAGACCCCATGGGTTCACTACCCCAGCGACCAAAGATGCTCCATATAAGGAGGCTTTGCACAGCGATCCTCAGCAGAACATAATGCACTCAAATTGATTTTACAGCATTAAACATACATAACTTACTTGTCAGCTCATTTAGAGCTATCAGTGTATGTGTTTGTTTCTGTGTATGTAAAGTACAGTGTGCATGCCTGTGTGGATGATAGAGACCAGAAGGTTATTTCTTCTGGAACTCAGAGCCTGGGAAAACCATGTTTGTGTTCACCCCTCTGTGTTTCTCTGGTTTCACTTACTGTACGTCTTTTTGTATTATGTAAAGTTTTCACTGTAATTTTCTCTCTTTTCACTGATCCCTCTTGGAGAGTGCTATGCTCGCTCAGTGTTGAATTAGAACTGGCACAAACATGCTTTCCAAACACTGAAGCTTAACTCAGGCGCCCTCTCACGTAGTTAAACCGAGGTAGAGAAAGAATAGATGAGATGGGAGAGTAAGAGGGAAAGAAAGAAATGCGGTTCTCCAGTTTCGGGGAAGTGTCTGCTGTTGTTAATGATGAAGAGAAGATGGGTTCCTCTGAGAGCTGACAAGGTCGTGAGGCAGGGACGGGTTTCTGGTCGCTATCCAACATACACACAGTCATACAGATGTCAGCTATTCCCAATTTACTTAAAGCCACTGTAGTTTTGTCTAAACAGTATAATGAAAAGTATGAGCCATATCGAGTGCATCCTAATGACGACCAGACAGGCAAACTAATACCCCGGAATGAACCTGGATCTGCAACATTAGTAGTCGTCTTGTGAACACAAGGCTTACAGTTGGGACCTAAAGTAGGCCAGTATACTCAGGAGAGGTGCCATGTTTTGTGCAGTTTTCTGGAAGAGCCTCGGTTAAGGTTATAACTGTGAAAAATCTGAACAAAGTTAACACGCAAAAGCATCAATCCATGCATACCGGTAGCTCGCGATCGACGTGTTGGAGACCTCTGCTATAATGGGTCCGACTAGGATGACAAATAGCGTTAGTTACGCCTATTCCGTCAGCCAAGAAATCGTTTAATCTTAAACTTTTTTTTTTTTTCTTTTCATTTTCAGGGGGGCCACAGGGGGTCCAAAGTCAGTGTTAGGGGGGCACTGGCCCCCCCTGCCCCCCCCCCCCTAGAACCGCCCCTGGCTGAATACAGTCACTTGATTTTTGTATTCTGATTACGTAACGCCGTTACATGTATTCTGTTACAACCCAACCCTGTTTATGGATGTTAGGTTCTTTCATGCTACGGATTTATCGATGTTAAGTTATTTCTTGTTTGTTTATTGTCTACAGCTTTTTGGTAAATAAAGCTCGCCTTTTGTTATTTGACCTTTTTGTCTTTTTAAAACTGCATTTGAGTCCTAAAATTCCCGGATTCTGACACCTGTGGTCTTTATAGCACTGCTGAGAGTGTTTCAGTAAATGTATTTAAATACTGTACAGGCTTAAGGCACTTGTAATCTACTTGAGTATATGTCTATTTCAGAATTGTAATCAGAATCAGAAAAGGGTTTATTGCCAAGGAAGACTTCACTTACAAGGAATTTGTTTTGGTGTCTGGTGCATTAAATAATTAGAGGATACAGTCACAATAAAAGTTCTTCAATAGTCATGAAAAACAAATGTAGAATAGGAAGATTGCAACATAAATATTTAAGAGATACAATAGGAAAGATACAACAAAATATGAATATACAAGTAGGCTATATGCGTAATATAAACAATGTGGGGTAAGTGTTGTATGAACAATATAACTTTATTTTTTAACCCTTAGATGCATAAGTGGGTCTTTTTTGACCCGGTGAGGTGGTTTTCTTAGAGTATCTTTGTAATTACATTTTTTTATCATTTCATATTCCAGCTATTCCTCAAAAAACATGTTTTGGATATCATGCAATTCAAATTTTTAATTTACATTTTAAGAAATTGTAGTTTTTGTATTACTACCCCAAGCTTCCAGTGGGTCTTTTTTGACCTGGTGAGGTGATTTTCTTGAAGTATCTTTGTAATTACATTTTTTTTATCATTTCATATTCCAGCTATTCCTCAAAAAACATGTTTTGGATATATCATGCCATTCAAATTTTGAATTTAAATTTGATACATTTTAAGAAATTGTAGTTTTTGTATTACTACCCCAAGCTTCCATAAGTGGGTCAAAAATGACCCGCATGCATTTTCTATGTAATCCTATGGGAACCTTTGATTCTTATCACCTGTGGCTGTCAGGAATACATTCACTGTAGACCACACAGACTACATCACAAGTGACACCTCTCAGGAAGATTATTTTACACAGCAAGATCTGATACCTGTCAGTATAATAATAATATAATATAATATAATAATAATAATAATAATAATACATTATATTTTTATAGGGCTTTTCAAGGACTCAAAATCGCTTTACAGTTTAAGGGAAGGTTATAAGGGAAGGTTAGGGTGGGGGGTATAGGACTATCAAACTTGATCAACCGGCATGGATTGATGGGGAGTGGGCTATGAGTAGACAAGAGGAGAAGAGATGAGTTTTGAAAAGAGACTGGAATACTGTGAAGTCTCAGAATAGCGGAGATCTTTGCATCAATATGTTCAAAACGTTTTTTTTCAAAATCTAATTTTTTTTTCTGAAATCATAAATAGTGAAAAATTAAATATCAAATAAATTCTAGTGTGAACCAAAATATAATAATAAATATTATTCAAGTGATTTTTCTTAACCAAAATGACAAAAATGGCATAAAAACACATATTATTCTAATACGGGTCCTTTTTGACCCACTTAAAAGTGTAGGGTCCAGTCACTCGTGCATCTAAGGGTTAATGAGACCGGGATATGCAAAAGAGTAAGGAATATGTGCAGTCTACAGGGATAATAGTCTTATGCATTAATGTGATGCACATTATGGACTTAATGTAAAAAAGTTGCATGTCCTATAGGCCTACAGCATTCAGAGCATTGGTATAGAAACAAACACATATTTAATATTTAAATAAATAAATGGGACTAATGCTCAGTGTCAAGCTCCTTCGGTCTCTAATGCAATCATAGGTTTTATTCAGTCTTAATCTTTGTATACATAGCCAGTCCGGCCGCTTGTGCATCATGCATGTGATGTGAGTCCTGTGCACTGCATTCAAGATTCAAAAACTTTATTGTCACTGATAGGAAAAACGAAATGTATTTAGTGCTGTCCCCGTAGGTGCAACATATAAAGAATAAAAGAACAAGCCTTCAACTCCATTTGCGCAGTTTTTGCTGAGAGCCGTGTGGAGTCAATCTACTTTTTTTTATGCTCTGAAATCCACAGGAATCACTGATTAAAGTGACCTAAATCAAACACGCTTTGCATCACCAACAGGTGCTTTTTAGGTAGGCCAGCTAACAAGCTAAATGCTAATGGTGGATCCTCCAGTGTTTTTTTTGGAAACTTTTACCTCCCATGACGTTTGTGAGGACTTCGTGTTGGTGACAAGGTTCTATAATGGGACTAGACTGCATCCCAACAAGTTTGAAAACGTTGAGTGGAGTGATAGAGACACATGGACTGGGTATATTATGCAATGAGAAGGAACAAGCAGTGAAGGGGAATCTGGAGCAGATTGTGGAGAACTTCAGACAGGTGAGTCATCAACAAACTCGCTTCTTAGTAGTAAAGGTAGCTTGCAGCTTTGTTTTTACGAGTAGACTATGGGTGTTGTGGCTGCAGCTGCTGTGTAGTGTAAAACAATAAAAAGCTATGTGAGATCAAATTAATTTAAATCAAGTTTTATTTATATAGCACATTTAAAAGCGATTTTTGGTCGAGCCAAAGTGCTGTACATGTAATAAAAACACATTACTACAATCACAATAAAAGACAATAATTTACAACAGAAATATAAAAACAAAAACACAGGGAATAGTCAGGTGTCATACTCCGCTCTGACTAGAAGGCCAGAAAGAAAAGGTGTGTTTTTAGTGAGGATTTAAAGGTCCCATGTCATGCTTTTCCGGTTATTACCCGTCCCCTTGTGTGTTATGAAGGTTTTTATGCATGTAAACGGTCTGCAGAGTCAAAACCCTCAAAGTACACCCTGTAGCGAGTAAAACTCTAACACAGAAAAGACCTCCCCAAAACACCTCGTTGGAGATTTCTCATTTTCCAATGTTTTCTTCCTGGGTACTGTGACGTGTGAATACCCAGAGGCCACACCCTCTGCCAGCCTTTCACAAAACAAAGCTTCACAAACCTTTCAGCGATTCATGCCGGATATGTACAGCGTAGGGCACTGAAGAACGATGCTGTTCCTACTTTGTTTGGACCAGCGGGAGATTCGGGTACACAACCTGTAAGTATTCATTGTTGTTTGTGTATTTATGATGTTTAAAACAAACAAGGTATCTACCACGACTGTTTAAATGGGCAAACGTTTTTCGGGCTACTACGTTGGGATCGCGGAGAAATGCTCTCCGCAGACCCATGCTCACAGCGTTATAAACCTTTTTCTTACTCAATATCAAGCCACACTTATTGTTTTTACTTCGGCTGTGAGTGTTTGTGTGTGCTCAGGATGAGTTTCGCTTGTTCTCCTGTATCGCCGACACGGAAGCCTGTCTGCTCCTTGCAGCAGCTCGCAGCAACGAGCCTCTCAACGTCGCGACCAATCAGAGCACACTGGGCTCACAGGGAGGGCGGTGCAGGAGCTCCAACAAGCCGTTTAGGACAGAGAGTGAATACCGGTGAATACACATACTTTACAGAGATGCTGTATGAGAAACCAATGTGAGTTTGGAAAATTGCACAGTATGAATCTATTTTAGTATACCTCAACAATGGAATTATGATCAGTAGAAATGGCCATGACATGGGATCTTTAAAAACCCCTAGTGTCTGGGCCGACCTCACATGGAGGGGCAGACTATTCCAGAGTCTGGGGCAAGCTGCTGCGAAGGCTCGGTGCCCTCAGGTTTTGAGCCTGGTCTTATCAGCAACAGCTGGTCAGCAGACCTTATCAGTGCTTTTCATGTATGCATATATTGTACTAAGTACCTTTTCTGTTCATATTTCTCTACTAAGATGTTGAATGCAGAACGTTAACCTGTAATGGGTTATTTAAAAAAATGGTATTAAGTTAAGTCTCTAAGTACTTTCACAACTGCACAATAGTACATATAACTCTTCATATGATAATCCTCTGAACCCACTTGCTTCATAAATGCAGAAACGAAACAGAGACCTGTAGTTACTGTAACACTAATCTAATAAACCTCTGGTGTATTTTCATGTGTTAAGTATTGTGGTGAAAGAGTTCTGCCCCTTTCCTGACCTTGTTGTTGGTGAACAGTATCACACTACCAGAGGCTTTCTGTGAAATCATTCAGAGCCCAGTTTTTCTGAACTGTTCTACCATGCTGTTCTACAGTCATCTTGCACACGGCTATCATTTTAGGCCTTTAAGAAAAAACAGTGCCATTCTAATGCCATCTGCTAAGTCAGTTGAAGATCCCTCCATCTTCCACCTGCATGTTTTCTGCATTTACTGGTCAGGAGAGTCAGATGATGGCTGGCTGAGGTTGTGGGTGCGTGTCTCTTTCTCTAATGAGCCAAATTTAGCGGTTTGTGGTTTCCTGGGTCGATGGAGATGGTGGAATGCCTTAAAGCTGCACTCTTGAGTTTGGTTTATTTAAATGCTTATCAGTTTGACAGTAGACCTCAGGGCCATGATTCATGAGTTATTACGTCTAAATCATTTCTCTGGTTTATGGTCAAGATAAGGGGGAGTCTCCGAGATAAAATAACAGTTTTGGATGAGTCTCGGTCAGCTCACTCTCAAGGCTTGTTTTGTTTGCTCGGCCATTCATTACACAAATTTACCCTGCTTTCCGTTTACCTCTTTATCTGTGTGACCTTTCACCTCATTTGGGTCAAAGGTCATAGCTAAAGGCTTAAAGGGATGACATTCGCCTCTTCTGTCTACCTTTTAAATTTTGTACATTTAGAGGAGCCTTTTTAAGAATGAATAGTGAAAAAAAAAGAAAAGATTACTGCATTGTTGTTGCAATGTGTGATTTTGGCATGGGCTGAAAAAAAAGGAAGTAAAGACTGTGTAAAGAAATATTTGCATCTCACAAGAGAAGAAAATGTAGAACCTTTCTTTAACTCCTGCTCTCACTTGATATGCAGAAACATATCACACACCATCTCTTTTGGTCCATGTACGGGTAAAATATGTGAGGTGTGTTTTAGAGGTGAGGGATAATTTATTAGAAACACATGCTGTGCTGTTCAGCTGTACACTCTGCTTTTCGGTTCCTTGTCTCATTTACTCCTTTGCACCTCTTTGCCCTTTCCCTTCTTTATCTGCACTGCTGCCAAACTCTGCAGTTATTTTTTCATTCTTCCTCTTTCATCCCCCTCCTTTCACGCTTTCTCTCTCTTGCTTTGGGACTGCAAGGCCTGCATGGTAGATCTACTTGCACTCGCTAAGTACAGAACGTTTCTGCTCCCCTCCTGCTTCAGTCCATTAGATCCTATGGTTCTACGACTCGGTTTCTGTTGTGTTCATCAGTAACCCGAACGACAGACCTTTATGCAATACTCACACACTCCTCCTTGACATTCTCCTCTATTTCACTCTAAATCCCTCTTTTCCTCAAAATCTGTCTTGAGTTATTTTCCTATAAATCTAAACACAGTTTCACAATATGAAAAAGATTTAGAGGATAAAATGTGTGCAGGAAAACAAAAAATCACACGCAACATTTAATACAAATGTTATCACATTCCCTGCCAGATATACTGTATGTGGATTATTTTGCTGGAAGACCATTAAAGTAGGTGTAGTGTGTGATGGTTGTTGGATCGCTGAGGGAGTGAGAGAGGTGATGAAGGATGCTTGAGTGGAGGTGGCAGCAGGGTTGTTTTTCACCACCTCTCCCTCGTCCGGCCTTCTCTCTGGAGCTCAGCGGGAATATTATACACCCTGTCTGCTGATCCACATATCACACATTCCTGTGTGAATAAAGAGAGAGGGGAGACGGAAAAGGGAAGCAAAGATGAGGAGAAGGAGCGGGTGATTTGATACAGACCAGTGGGCATCAGCATTGGAGAAAGAATGAGGTTGGCATGCTGTGCATAAGAACACATTATTCAACCAAAAAACTACAAATCAAGCTCAAAACTGACAGGCACTCACTAATAAACAGGTGATATGATACATCAGTTTAAATCTGAAGGCATGTGGTTGTGTGTTCCCATTCGTAGCCCATATTTAGAGCCGTAAGGGTATAACAAGTGTGTGTGTGTGTGCTGCTGGTATCATTGTGAGCTGTGTGTATATTTTATTTGGCAGATTCCCTCAAAGGCCCACCGCTCTGGTGAAATCAGGGCTGGAAACTGGACATATCTCCTCACGAATGAAGTCACTGATACATATATAAGTTGAAGCGTCACACACAGACGTCGTGCAGAGCCAGTCCAGCGTATTCTTCCTGTTTTAAGTTTATATGCAAAGCTAACCAACTGCTGGTGGTAGCTTCATTGCCATATATTCGTTTTAAGCTAGTTTCCCAAAGCGTTCAATTATTCCATTATGTTCCTGCTGCTCAAGAGAGGAACATCATTGAAAATAGATGATGTTTCCGCTACCCATAAAAGGGTGGAATACTCACAGGGGTGTGAGGCCAGCAACCTCTCAAACCTCATGAATTTATGAAATCCTATTATGTTTTCATCACCCTCCCTTTTTATCCTTTTTAATTAGTTGGCAAAGGTTATGTGTGAATGATGTCAAAGTTCATCCTCCTCCTGATTCATGGGCCTGAGAGAAATTGCAAATTCCACTTCACTTTATTATTATTTATGAAGAAATGAATCTTCGCTCATTGCAGAAACCATTTTCCTCTGACTGAAGATACATTTTTTATGACTATTTGTTTTGTGTGCACTTCCTGGAAATCATAGAGATGATGTAGACTAGAGAGAGGAGGCAGGAGAGGGAAGATAAGTGATGAAGATAGGATATGGAGGAGGAAGAGATTGACAAGGCAGATAGAGGCTCTGTGGTGATATCATGAACATCATATCAGTCCATCAGAGCTCTAAAGGGCATCAGTCAGAGTGGGAGAGGTAGTGAGAGTGCGCCTATCTACTGGCATACAATCAGAAAGAAATGTCATTACAGATGTTGTAGTCAGACGTTATCTGAGCAAGAGAGAAAGACAACACAGACGGACAGGAGGATAAATGAAAAGAATAGCAGAGTGCGACCTGTGACCCGCCTCTCCGTGAGTCCAGGGGCGCTGTTGGGAATGGAGCGCTCAGTGCGTCAGACCATACACAAAAAGCCATCACTCACACCGTACACTCGGCTTATCTCTCCTCATACTAAATGATCCCATTTCCACAGGAAAAGAGGGAGACGGAGAGAGAGAGAGAGAGAGAGCAGTGTGCGGCAACTCCCCTGAACTAACACAACTTCATACTCGTTTCGGGAGTGTTGGTTCAATTCACACCGGGTGAACAATAATAGAAAAGCGGAAGGATTTGGCAATATAGTGGAAGAGGAAAAGAGGACAGGAATATTTCCAAGTAGTGAATAGGAAAGTGAGTGGGATCTAAGCAGATTATACGATTTTCATTTACATGAACCAATTGTTCTACATTCCACAAGTGGGTAGATGCCAGTGCTACGTGCTAAGGGTGTGTAGGTGGAATAATGCATTGCACAATACGAGTGATAATCTCCTCCTGAGGGGATAGGATACATATTTCCTGTTCACCCAGTACATTTGAAATCAAATCCTGTTGAAAGACATTGGATAGTCATGGAAGCACTGGATTAAACATGGAACAGATTACATTTTTCCCCCTCAGTCCTAGATTTTATTTTTGGTTGGAATTTGGTTATCAAGCAATCTTTGAGATAAATACACATATGAAAAGAAAATGAGAAACACATATTATTTTTGGATCTGCTCACATCATTTTAACATTTGACCTTTAGCTTTCGGATCAAAGATTTAAAGTGAAATGAAGGCTATCTTCCCGTCCCGGACTTCCTTTTTCCTGTGTTCTAGGAAATGAGACGCACATGTGTCTTATTATATTTCAGAGATGTGGAATATGGTTATCACTTAAATATAGTTGTAATCATGATCGCCCCCTCAGGCTGATATCAGGGCGCCAATCATTTGTGAACTGGCATCAGACAGGATATGAATCCACCACTGACTCACTGATTAGTAAAAGCCTTTATATTTTTGTTGTGACTATTTGAGACTAACCATGACTAAGGACAAGACTTTCTTCATGTTGAAACCTCTCACCTTCAAAGTGTAATTCACATACAAGCTGACAGATGCTGTTCCCCTTCATGATTTCCTCTTTACTGTAAAATAAAACGTGCAACAATATTACTAATATGCTGTTGAACAGTATCTTAATCCATCTAACTTTGATCAGCTGATTTCACAAGCACATTAAAATACATGTGGCAAGTATTGCACCATGTTTCTAAACAGTGATGGATTCCACTGAAAGGCGTGTTTGTCACACTGGGGCAAATTACATGAAATCTTAAATATGTATCTCAAAGAAAAGCCCTCAAAGCCATCCTCCATAGTTTAAGTATATCAAAGTATATACATATAATCCATATTTCATATTAAGTGTAGATCAATCAATTACTTGTAAACTTGGGTTATCAGTAAGCTCTACATAGATTTGATAGCATCTTTTAACTTGTCAGTCTTGGCTTTATGGTCTAAAACTTCATTGCAGAAATCTGTTTGAAGGGAAATGCAATCACAACCTGCCAAGCAGACAAAGGGAATATCAAACTTAAATTCACCAAGTCGCCATAATCATGACGACATATGAACGCAAATGTTTTTCTGTATCTTCTTGGATGTGTAAACAAGTAACTTGTTGCTAGCAAGTGTGTTTATAGCCTGTATCTGTTTACCCCAGTTTCAGCTGAGCTTTCTTGTAGTATTTCAAAGGGGTGAGAAACACTTTTCAGATTTGCCCCATTTGATGTCTCTGTTCTCATGACATCATTATAGATTTGGGGTACACCATGTTTTATGGTCCCAATTTGAGGCCCCAGCAGTGAGGGGAGCAGGGTCTTTGTGGGATGGATGCCATATTAAAGTCATCACAAAGCTCTGTGTTAGAGTGAGTTAAGATCCTCAGTTTGATTGTGGTGGCTAATAGGCTCATGACTCCAAGACTGTTAGTATACAAACTTTAGATTAATTGAGACAAGGGGAACCACATGCTATAAACACAATACACCCACAGCCAAAAGCTTGTATCACATAGGAACACACAATGTACATGCAGGCATAAATTAAAGGCTCATACCCTGACTCTGGCATATCTTTGCCTACACATCAGACATGCTATAGCTGCCCCCACACATACACACACATGCTGAGATTAAATACAAACAAGCTTCCACTGCGTTTTTTGACAGTGGAATGTCTCATAGTTGTTGGCAGGATACTGGTTCCCACAAACACCGCAGCCCGAAGCGAGCCTCGTCCCCGGCCTCCACCCGCATACCGCGAGGAGTCAAGAGGAGTCAGGCTGGAGCTCTTAAGAGGGTTTAAGAATCTCTAAGACCCCTGACTCTTGTTGGACCGGAGCTCCATCTACATACAACAACAACAGCACCAGTGGAGCTGAACATATCAGGGCTGGCTTATGAGAAAGGGTTCAATCAACGTTTTCTGAAGTTCACACAGAGACAGAGAGAGGCAAAGGGAGGAGTGTGTGGCTTAGGAGAATTATAATAAATGTGGCAGTAATTTAGATTGCTCATAATTGTCAGATGCACCACAAAGCACTTTCAGCTTCAGGGAAAAAAGCTATTTTCTTAGAACATGTCAGTGTCTGCTTGGTGAGAATTTGAAAGAGAAGGTTTCACACTTTATCACTATAATTTCTCAAAATCCAGTTATGCCAATGTTTTGATATTGAGCCTGGAGGATGTAGTATCTGTGGGCACAGTGCATCAAAGACCCAGGGATCACCACACCCCGTCTAGTGGCAGTAGTTATAATTACATGAAGCAGTACTCAGGAGCCACTGGCACTGTACAGGATGAAGGAAACTAATTAGTGCAAGGGGAAATTCAATGTCAATAATGTCTAGCAAACAGCCATTACCCTTTCCTAGTGTACTCTTTCTAAGGAACCCTGAACAAAACCTAATGGACGGCCTGATTCTTAAGAGCTGCCATTAAGACTAATGGGAAAACAAAGTCTGCAAACTCAGCTGTACACATTTGGCAATCATAAAAGAGAGTGTGAGATGGAGTTAGAAGAAAATGTACTTTTAAAAAGCTTAACAAGCATCCGGTGACAGGGCTTTACGTTATGAGTTGTGCTGTAAACTGCACACTGTAACATCATCCACCTGACCCCGTCTGGAAGCATCCTGTGGACCAGACTGTGTCCCCTGTCCTGTCTCACACTACCTCCTAAAACTCCTCTCAGATCCACTTCCCGTCCCACCTGCAGTGCAGACACGCTGTCGCTCCCAGCCCCAGCGCACAAACACTCCACCAGTCAATGGGGTGAAAGTGTGTTCTTCCCCTCATGTTGGTGGGAAGGGGGGGCATGTGAAGAGCCTTCCAGGAACAATAGAGACATAGAGGGGGTTATTTTTAGTGAGCGGGGACATGGCGATGGGATGACCAATAAAGGCTGTTCCTGGCACAGCGAGACATTTGATGGCTGTGCCAGGTGACTGTCGGGGGACGCTGAAACATCCTCTTCCTCTTCTCTCTTCCTTGATGGCTGACAGCATCCTTCCCATGTCTCCTTCAGATGTTCCTGTCAAAGTGTTCTGTGAGTCATGCTTGATACGTGTGTTTAGGGTACATGTACAGCCGCCACATAAATCATCTTGTTGTCTGGGATACATCTCTTCGCCTTGCTGCATGTGTGTAAAAGTGTGTGAATTTACTGTGGTTCTTTACAGCTTACATCCTGTTCTCGGTGTTGGAATAAGGACGCATATTTATCAAGCTGTCAAAAGGAACATTTTGAACATCAGTGAAAGATGCCTATCTAAAACACAGTTTCTTAAGTTTTACTTTTCTACATGTAGCAGAGTTCCCAACATGTTCTTCTATCTTGCTGCATTTTAATTTGTCAATAATTCAAGAATAGTTTGCATTTGAGTACTTGCCATAGAGGCCGTGACACCAGAAATGCAAATAAAGAACTATTTTTGAAGCAGTGAAGCTGGAAAAATGAATTAAATCACTACTGAACAGGTGTGTTCGTGGCCTGCCAGCCCTGAGAACAAGAAGTGTCCATTTCTCTCAGACAGACAGACAGTCAGGAGGAGAGAGAGCTTTATGATTTCTGTCTGAGGATCTCCATGAGGGTGTATAGGCGTATTAGGTCACATAATGGTCACCTGTCGTATCTCAATCAGTGCTAACCTTCTAACTGTCTTTATATACAGTCCTGTAAAGTGTGTGTCTTGAAACATGGAGGTCCAAGAAACAACTGTCTGAGCTCAATTGATGGTAACAAAATCAATCAGAGGCTCAAAGACGTGCATGCTAACATACAGTTAACATGTTCAAGTGTCATGACGGGGGACACAGAGCTGGGTGGTCAATGTGTGGGCGAGTGGCATGTCCTTATGTTTACTACCAGAAACATTCATCTACTGGAGATAAACGACAGCGACTCACTGGCTCCAACGACTGTGACTCAGAGTATCAGACCACAGTCCAGCTGATTTACTATATATATATATATATCAGTGTCTCAGTGTATATATATACAATATGTATACAATTATCTGGGAGTCGGTGTGAGTGTTCACTACAGAAGTGCATTATGTCCTTGTCTGAATGTTCTTGACTTTGCTTTTGTTTTACACAGTTCCTGTGCAGCGACCACTCACTTGCATCAGTCCTCTCATTTGTTTGTTGGAATGTCCTTTGCAGATGTCCCAGATCGTTCTCTCACTTTCTGTGCTGTGGATCTTTTCCAATGCATGTGCTTGTTTTTGTCTCTGCTTTTCTAGCCTTGCTGTGCTCTGATTTTGAAAGGCGGAAGGCTCCTTGGGTGTTTGGGTAATATTTCTGCACCCCAGAGCAAACAGCATTTGGCAAGCACCTGATAGGGCCATATCAGTCTCCAAACCATGAATTGCGCAAATCTGCAAAAGGGTGTTGGGTGATTTGGAGGATGTTGACAAGGACACTTCAAGTAGAAAAAAGAAATCACCCTGGAGGGCTTTCAGATTCTTCTGTGGTTTTATGTTTCACTTCCACTAAAATCAATCATTTTACATCAAAAATGTTCTTTGAATGTCTAAAAACGACTGACCGCCAACCCCGAGCATAAACAAACTTGTGTTTGCTCAGCCAAAACATCCTAAATCCTCTGGGAGGACTGGCATGCTTCAGCCCATGTGTGTTTGTTATCTGTGTGTGTGTACATGTGATGTTGTGCGTTCTGTTTTTGTGGTGTCTTTTTGCTGGGTCCAGAGGGGATTTCCTAGAAGTGGAGACCTCCCTAAAGGAGTCAAAGATCGAGTCCTTGGAGAGAAGAAGAGAGGTGAAAGAGGGACGAAGAGGGGATCGGAGATTGAATAAACAGAGGTGATGAAGGCTGCCGTCATAACCACCCGTCTAATCTCTCAGGTTTATGGGGGCCACATAGTGGTGAACCCCAAGACATGCCACTGATAATGGAGAGTGCTAACGGATGGGTTTGAAATGACGGCGTGTAGTGAAGTGTGTGTGTGGTTGATTAAAGGTAATGATGCGAAGCGAAGCTGCTAATGATGTGCAGTTTGACAAAGTGGCAGCGGATATGCATTCTACATGACTGCCTTCTAAAGGGACTTCGTCCAAAACACAGCTTTTAGAGATTAATCTCACAGCACGAGGCAGGGATTACATGGACACCTTGTGATGAATGTATTGCACACAAAAATTCAGCATACTTTTCCTCACAGCAGCCTGTCCTGTAAATCTGTATGTTGAATTTGTTTCAATTTGAAGTCAACCTGGGCCCCCTGAAAGAGTGCTCCTGGAAACGTCCGAAGGGAGAGAGCACTTGTTATATTTCTCTTTTATAGCCGTAAACTCTTAACCAGGCTGTCACCACAGATGATGCAAAGCTCCACCACAGAACTAACTTACCCTCTCGCAGTACGTTTCTCTAGGTGATCTATTGCTCAACATACTTTTATTTTTTTAAATAGAGCTATATTTCAAATAGTAAAAAGCCACTTCCTCTTGGAGAGAAGTGAGCATCAGTGGAGAATGCAGCCTTGGTGTGGCCTCTGTTGATTACAAAGTAAGAACACTTGTGCCAACAGCTGGGAATGCTATAGCCACGGCACAATGAGTCAACATTATGAGAAGGCATTTCTCTGCATGACACAACCGTGGAAATATGCTAACGCCTTTACAGATAAAACAGTGATGTCGAGCACTTATGCCCAGTATCTGTGACTACCATATGATTACATCAAAGACTTTTACCCAAACACTTCAGTACAGTGGTGTTTTGGTTTTACTAGCTTGGTGACTGTTCTTTCCATACATTACATTAATGATTCATAGTGACTGTATCTCCTAGCTTTTCCAGAGTTATTTAGAAACGTCTTTACTTGTTAACAATTAATTAATTATCAAGTATTTTCTAACTCGTTCCTTAATTACTTCTCACACTTTTGTAACCTGTTACCCATTTGCTATTTAGCACTACATAACAGCTGAGGCTGATGAGGTTTGCAGGTATTTGCTCATAAACCAAGGTATTGGACATGTGTTCTGACCTGATTGTATTAACACTGCACACAAAATAATCAGTGACTGCATTGTCCTGCTAAATTAGCTACCTTCTTTTGTGGTGCAAAAGTCAAAAACAGTTTTCTTTGCTTAACATGTTTTCTCATTTCCAAATCATCTGGATGTCAGCTTTAAGGCCTTTATTGTAACATTACTACTAGTTCAGATTATCCTTTTCTCTTTTCTTGTTTGTTGTTACCTTGTCTTTCAGATCCCAATATGCCCTGCCAGCTTGCTGTTTGTTGTGAAAAGCTCATTACCACAGCCTCTATTTACGTAATTTGCAAGTGATCTCAAGTAAGGACTAAAGTTATTGGATTGGGACTGAACCATTGGGTGCAAATGACCTCCCAATTTCACAACTTTTATATATTTGGCAAATAACGTGCAGTTTGAAGCAGGGAAATGGAGAAAAAGCCTGAGTGGACTCCATTAGAGGTAACATGTTGAATCTGTTGTTAAATTAGGTGCTCTAGTTCAGTTTTAAGACTTTGTTCTTTTTGGGCACACTTACAAGAAGTAACTGCAATCAGCTGTAAAATATAAAACCAATGTACCGAGGCCGTGTGCACATGTGCATGTCTTAGTGTGTTGTTCAAATCAAGAGCAGAGACGTGTTTTGGCTGGGAGCTATATATCATTTCAATTGTGTTGGGAAGTCTCTAATTCGAACCAGGACTTGAAACAAAACACACACACTTACACGTATACACACACACATTCATCCGAAAACGTACAAATACATTTATAGCGACATGTTCTTGCCAAAAAGAACAAGATGCATAGAGTAGCAAGCAGCGCAACACTCCCACATTTATCATTGACTGGTCCTGCAGGATTCACAGCTCTCTGTTGATCGATCACATGACTGTCTGGTGTTGTTTAATGGACGTGGAATCGTTCACATCAGGAGAAGCTGCTGGAATAAAGAAGAACAAATTATGCCTGTGCTTCTTTTGATGGTTAAATCTGCTGCGGTTAAGTCTTTATCTCTGCAGGGGTTAAGGAGGTGGGGGGGTTGTGAGACTGTAGGGGGGATAAAAGCCTTTTGGATGGTTGTAATGCATTATATTTCCCATGAAATAAACCTCCTATTTATTTATATTATTTTAATCTTTTTGGCAATACTGCTTTAACCTTATATAATATTTATTGGAACCTTGCTGGTTGTTGCAAAACCTCAAAATAACACACACACACACACACACACACACACACACACACACACAACCACACTATAACACACAACCACACTATAACTTTACACACACTTTTACATGTACATAGTTCTAGCCTCTCTGTTTGCATGAATTAATGAATGAATGAATGAATGATTTAACTTTTTGGGTCGTACTATTGAAACATTGAGTCCCACATGGGAATACACAATAATACCACACAGTACTTCCAGTAGTTTACATCATGTTGCAAAGACAATCAAACAATGGTGCAAACCACATATTGTGTAACTCAAAAATAAAAGTTAAATATGTTTTACACAGAAAAACGATATAAAAGCTTATGACCATGTGTTGGTATAATCCACTAATCCTTTAAGTGTCGATTTCAATATTTGTGATTTCTTTCTTTCAACATCTCTCAACAATGAAGCTCTTTTGTTTTGCAGCCTCCTTTTTTAAATCATGAGATAAACAACATTTTGTTTAAATAATACAAATTGTACTCAGCAGCACATGGACCTTATACAGTATCTCTGTGTCCCACATGCGGAGTCTATTAAAGTCATTATTAAACACTTGTTTTTTCCACTGTAATGGTCCCAACCATAATCAGGGATTCTGGGGGGAAGTGGGGGGGCCAACCAAGAGCCCACATTTACCAAGACTCCCAATTAAAAAGCCCATTACATCACACCCTGCTTTACGTTGTATTTATAATCAATTCGACTATATATGAATGAGTAGCCTATATAAATAAGAATATATTTGCCAGCCGGCAGTATTTTCTTCAAGGATGGTTGGTTTCACAGTCTACAAGCAAATAAACTACTGCAATAATGGAACAAACAATATATTATGAAATCTGGTTCACCAACACATCAAGAAAAGCTTATATTTAACTGGACATAAACTTGTATCTTCAAGATGTTTCTTCTTTATCTTGGAGTTGAACTTAGCATCAATTACAAGTTAGCAAAACAAAATGCGTGTGCATCTGTGTTTGCCAGAGTCATAGTAACTTGTTTATTGAAAAAGTTAGACCTGCTGCTTGAAGTTCCCTTGGTACTGAAGGGATGTTGGTTTTGTTGTTGTTTGGCAGATTACTGTGTTCATTATTGCCTTGCACAATTTGTTTCTGTGGTAAAAATTGTGAAAATGTTAGGTACCCAGTGCTGGGTGCTGTGATCCTGATGTATGTGTTTATTGAATAGTCTGTCTTCTCTCACGTTCAGCTTTGGCTGCAGCAACCACCACAACTATGACTGGCAGACGTATCTCTTCCATGTTATTTGTTTCTGAGGACAGAACGCATTGACAACGCAGTTCTTATAATATGATACCATAAAAAGTGATAAAAACTTTAAAGGAATGTGTGTTATTTTCTTCCATAATAAGACTTATACTTAGATCATTTTGGGTCCGCCTCCAATTAAAAAAAGGGTATAAATAAAAAATAAATGTCGACTTTTTCTGCAATGTCGTTCATAGAGACAGCAGTTTCTATACTGTATCCATGAACATTTGTATGATGCTGTAACCACTAATCGTTACCACCAGGCCCCTCTCGTCACAGCTGTAGTTGTGGAACAAATGTCACTGTATTAACTGTAAATCTAGCCTACCTCAGGATTGTTTTCTCTCCTTTAACTGGGACATGGAGATGGAGGTTTCAGGTGAAAATGTTTGAGGGTGGAAGACTTGGATCAGCGATGGGCTGTGGGGGGTGGATGGATGATGTGAAGAGACAGAAAGCAGAGAACCTCGGGCGATATGGGCCTGTTGCCATGTTGATGTAAAGGTAAAGTACCGAACAGTGGGAGTTGCCAAGGTTGGTGAGCCAAGAGAGAGGCCCAACATGTATCTCAGGCAAAGGCCCTGAGCCAGACATGCTGTAGGATCCCTCTCTGAAACATATGGTGACAATCTTTACAGACTGTTGGGGTGCAGAGAGGGGAAAAAAGGGGGAAAATTGAAGTCAAAGGACATGGAGTAGAAGATGAAGTAGTTTTACGGGGTAACGGCATATTGGGGAGAAGGGGGTTGTAGGTAATTCACTTCCAAGAAGTCTGTTTTCCATCGAAGTGGAAGTTGTTTTCAATATAACTGCAAGTTTAAGATGAGCTCTATAAAACATTTTTGTGTTGTAAATCATCAGAAGTGAAAATCCACCATGTGACTGTCACTATTCCTGCTCTTTATTGGGTTAAAATACTCATGCTTTTCTTTCATTTTCAGATGAAACTATATACTTGAGCTGCTCTCCCATACGAATAACAACATTAGCACCATTGCAGATTTCATGACATTGTTTAAGTTGTTACAGAAGGGGTCTCTTTACCCTGGCAGTGGATTGGCCCGGAGCCCTTCCACTCGACACACCCAGCGCTGCTTGGCTCTCACACATTAAAACGGTCGTCAAGCTGTCACATTAGCGAACACACAGCATAGTTTAGTTCACATTAATTAGGTGATGTAATGTTCAACATAGGAACCTCAAGCCATGAACCATTAAGCTGCACTTAAAGTATTCGGACTATATAATTTGACGCCATTCATCTTCCTCCATTCGGCTCTGCTCTGTGGTCAAAGGTCAAATGGTTCCTGCAAAGGGCTAAAGTTAAAAAATCAACGTGTGCCAATTATCCACTAATTTACAGCTTCTATTTAATCAATGACATGGGTCAATGCAGATAGATGCGATATGTCTGAACACCAACTTTACATCTGAAAAAACATTGTAAAACAACATGAGGTATACCTGCAGTTAGGAAGGTCCTAAGGGATGTTTTCAAACCTTACTTGAATACATTTTGATGTAATACATGGAGGGAAATGGTCATTTATAGCAGAATTATGCAGAACTGTAGACTGTTGTAAGTCTCACGTCTCCAGGGTTGTAAAAAAACATGAAGCAGAATCTTGTTCTGGGTTCTGTCTGTGTGTATTTTACCCGTAAGCTGCGACAACATTGAGATCAAAGAGCGACCCTCCTGGGAGGATTTGTTGCTGTGCTGTGGTTAGACTGTTTGGTTTAATGTGGGAGAGTCAACCGCCAGGTAGGAAGCCAGACTTGGATAGAATGTGTGTGAGTGTGTGTGTGTTTAAAGGTTGAGAGGGAGAGAAAATATTGTGGAACAAACTAAGGATGACAAGAGTTCACAAGTTCACTTTATGTTGAAAAATCAGTGTTGACTTTTCAGAAATGCTGTCCAACATTATGCTAATGATGCTGAGTTCAGGAACCGGCTACACGGCTCTTAACAGCTTACACACCATGAAACACTTGAGAGAGCACGATCAGAAACTTTCCAGTAGTGCCCAACTGCTTGAACGTTTTCCAATGTCTAGAAACTTTGATTAAAAAAAACAAACACATTTTAAATAATTAAAAAGTAATTGATGACTTAATTGTGAACACAATAGAGCATGTAGGAGTTAAAATAACAATTGAAAAGAAACTGTTTAGTATCCCTTGTCGTTAACTAGAAATAAAATGGATTCTTCAGCCAGTTATTTGTAGTGTGCATTGTCCCTTACAATCTAAATATGCAACACAAATCCATTAATTTAATCTGGTCATCCCAGCTCAAAACATTGATTGTAGATATATATATACAAATATACTGAGACACAGGAAGAGGACATATACCGACATGTCAATTTATTATAGTTAACAAAGTTTTATGGGCTGCATTTTCATTAATTTTGACATTTCTCAACATTTGAAAATGTACTGTAGTATTTAAGTAAAACTTCAGTTTTTTTTTTGCTAATAGGTCGTTATATTTTATTTTTATTTGACTGAAAAACCAATATCAGGTAATTCAGTATTGGTCAGGCTTCACTGCAGAACTGAATGAATACAACCAGCTGGATGGATATACTTTCTAGGTCAGCTGAAAATAATAAAATCTCGACGGACAAAAGGCTGCACAATTACCTGAATCTTTCATTATGAACGCATATGGAAACAAGTGTAGTGGTTTAAAACGTAAGCACCCACGCACGTACACACGCATGCAAAATAAATATTAGAGATCCAGCTCCTTTATCCTTCACTGAGCCTCTGTGTAATCAGGCCTCCCAGGAAGAGGCTTTTTGGACGATAGGAGGACCAACACTGGTTGTATACCCAGGGTCTGAAAGAGGCTTCCAAGAGACGTCCTTAGGGCTCAGGACGGGGGGTCCTCGTGGGGGTGCACACCTGTACATGTGTCATAGCCAAACAACTGGTGTCCCTGAGTTATTGAGTGATTTCTGGATGAACTACAGGAGGAAATTGCCTTCAGGTTCCAGCAAAGTCTTTGTGTGTGTGTGGCAAAATACCAAGTGTTCCTCTCCAATCTGGCCTCTCTCACTTTCTCTTTTTCCTCTCTTGTTTCCCTCACAGTTCTGACACACTGAAAAGTCAAGGCAGCAGGGTCTCCTCCAAAGCCCTGACTCCATCTGAGAGGAATGCATGAGCTGGATGCTCTGACACACACATACACAAATGCACACGCAAGTGCACATGCTTGCTTGCAAACATGAATGGATAAGGGCAAACCCATGCACGCACATTCACACAGCTGTCTCTGGAGGGGGATATCTGGCAGCAGCAGGTGGTTTCAAAACACTTACTGGAATCACAGTCACTCCCTCACCAAGGCCGCGTCGCTGACAAACTTCATGTAATGCTTGTGAAAATAAGATCAAGATATAAAGTTCGCAGAAAGGCAACAGCAATATACCTGGTTTAAACTTTCAGATTTAACTTTGGGGGCTCTTTTCACAATCACTTTCACACCTACATGACATTTTAGAGTCTCCAGTTCACTAGACTTGCTGGTAGGAGGTGATGGGAGCAAAGAAGAGCCCTATGGGTCTATGTTTTCATCCTATGATAGACTGGACGACACCTGATGCATGCTGGGATTGGCTCCAGCTCGACTGCTGACCCTGACCAGGAGAAGTGCATGGGTGTTTAATAATGGATGGGCTCAATTTAAATGCACATTGCAGACATGATGACATCTGTGATTCTGAATTGAAATAGATCCACATGCTGAATTCAGATTTGGACTGCTGGAGGACTTTAGGCATTACTTTCACTTGGCTTCACTCAGATCTTAAGCTTTTTCTCCTCCCCTCCTTATTGTGGAAAACTGTGTCATGAACTTCTCACCTTTTCATGTTTATGTGGTAAAACGTTGTGGTGAAGCATATTTCTTCACTTATGGTGCCTGTATTTGTACTTTACATATTGCACTTTGCTTGTAATTATGCTTAACCCTTAGATGCACGAGTGACTGGACCCTACACTCTTCCATAAGTGGGTCAAAAAGGACCCGTATTAGAATAATATGTGTTTTTATGCAACTTTTGTCCTTTTGGTTAAGAAAAATCACTTGTATAATATTTCGTATTATATTTTGGTTCACACTAGAAATATTTTATATTTAATTTTTCACTATTTATAATTTTAGACATTTTTTTTACATTTTGAAAAAAAAATGAATGGCATGATATATCCAAAACATGTTGTTTGAGGAATAGCTGGAATATGAAATGATAAAAAAAATGTAATTACAAAGATACTCTAAGAAAACCACCTCACCGGGTCAAAAAAGACCCACTTATGCATCTAAGGGTGGAAAAATGCTTCTATAACAGCTCCCCATTGCCAAAACACGACGAGCTTAAGGAGAAAATTGATCCACATACTGTACTTTGGCTTGGGCTGAGGATGGATGTTATCCAGACCTTGGATCAGTTTACTGTATCTCTTCCCATTTACCAGAAATACATGGATTTATAACTATAACCTTCCGGGAGTAACTGAGGATGCTGGGGAATGAGTTTGTGCAATCTTTGTCTCTGACATTTGCTCTACATACATCACACTCTGAAATGAGTGACCTAGATGGTCATATAAGTATAAATGCAATATCGGGTTAACTTTGGCCAGTCTGCATGTTTCCCTAAACAAAAATATGCATCACAGATGTATATATGGTCCCTCCATCATTAATCACATACTGTTGCTACCTGCATGTACACATATATACTGAGACATAGAGTGAGAAGACACATAGCAGTATGTCTGCCGCCCTGCATACAGCATGTCTGATTCTATAATTCCAAACCTCTTAGTTTTCCTTTGCATGTCCTCAGCCTCTCCCCACTTAAAAATAGACCCTACCAAGTTTGGCCCTTCAGCTGGCAACCAAATACAACATCCTCTCTCGGTGAATGAGCAGAGAGACAGGTGTAGTGATACCACACGGTATCACTTGTAGCAGCCAATGCCAAGGGCTACAGGATATGGAGGAGTCGTTGTCACTATCATTTATAGGGACCGTGTTCCAGGATCAAAGCATTGCCTGCGTGATTGAACCTTAGCCCAGAAGTAAGAGGAGAAGGTGTGCATGCCTGGCGCGCAGAGTCCAGGCTATCCTGGAGCTTTACTGTCTCTGCTTACCGCTTCCAATCAATCTACCTGGATGCAATATCACACCAGCCACACCATATTTTAAAATATACCAGCCACTGAAATGTTTGTGGCGTGTGTTATAAAGACATTTTTGTTATGCGTCAGTAAAAACAGTCATAGGCAGATTCTTCATGGGGTGACTCACGGAGGAGTTAAAACAGTTCTGTTCCTCTGGGTCTGACCCCGAGTCCAGCGCCCCTCCTCTTATTTAGCCACACATTGTTGTCATTACACTCATTACACAGAGGGAAAAGATGAGGGAAATGGGTGTGTCTGACGCTCTGCATTACGCATGCATGGACTCTAGAACCCCCTAAGTGACAGGGGATTTATGAGTTTGATGACCCACTTACAGCAGAATGGGGTTTGAACTGCGTCAACCCCTCGAAGAGAGCGATCCAAGAGTGACTTGGAGGAGTAGAATGCCTCCTGTATTTACTCGCCTGTTGACTGGAAATCCACTGCTGTAGGCCGGCCTGCAACAGCTGAGCTTGCTTATTGGTTTTGTGTGTGTGTGTGTGTGTGTGTGTGTGTGTGTGTGTGTGTGTGTGTGTGTGTGTGTGTGTGTGTGTGTGTGTGTGTGTGTGTGTGTGTGTGTGTGTGTGTGTGTGTGTGTGTGTGTGTGTGTGTCAATGAGCGCAGGAAGCAACATGACTGGAATGCTCATGTGTGAATGAGAGCGCTGTTTGCTGAGAATGAGTGCAGGAAGCAGTTTGTGTTGCATCCTCATAAATAAAATAGTGGGCTTTTAAACACACATTACATATAGGGCATCAATAAGTTCTTTACATCTTATCAGGGTCATTGGATGGACACCAATATTGATGCACGGCTGTTTCGTTTTTTGACATTGAGAAGAGAGATTGGGATTTATAAATGATCTGTGACTTTGTTACCCAGATAGAAGTTGTATCACTTCATTGATTAATAACTTGAACTATAATATTTTTTTAATCTGGCATCAAGGAATTAAATAGGAATAGTAACTCTTCATATAAAGTATATTTTGGAAGGTTTTAGAGCACACAAGAAATGCCAAAAGTAATAATCCTTTGGCAGATAGGAACAAAATGCAGGCACATCTGAAAGGAGGGAACATTTCTGCACTATTTTCTGGAATCTGTGACCAATCATATTAAAAGTTCATGTTGGGTGAAGCTCCATTCGCAGGCTGTCCTCATTCACTGTTTTTACTTTAAACCATTAGTCAAAGTAATGCACTATTATTCACAAATTCATTCATTCAAAGTACCACCAACAGTGCTTACATTGATTTGACTTATTTTTGTGTCCTGTAGACTTTTGTTACAACACTTGAGAGTTTCACAATAGGTCCGCTTTCTAAACACAGTAGAGGAGCAGCAACACCAGCCATCGGTCAGGGGCATCCATCATCGTTGTTGCCAAACATCTCAGAACATCTGGCAACAGCAGTGTAGTGAAATGAGAGCGGGCAATTAAACAACCTACACTGGAATGTCTCATTTGCGTCCTAAGACTTCCTCACTGAGGTTTTGTGTTTGGTTATCCTTTTTTCCCCAGTGACTCACACTATAAAAACAAATATTCCCCTCAATTTCCCAACACAAAAACACAGAATATATAAACCAAATCAAAGCAGGGAACTTGAATACTTGCTTACTGTATGTTCAGTTTTAGTAGGAGAGGGCTGTACAGTGTTCTGTTCATTGTCAGCATTACTCAATGCTGCAGCTAAATCAGCTCTTAAGTGTAAGTTGTAGTTTTTGCAGCGCTGCGTATGTGCAGTTTATTTTAACAAGAACTTGAACTGGTTATGTTAATGCCCTTAGCACTGTGGGTATTTAACACATCCAACCACTAATCCTGATTTTTAGGCAAACATGTCATCATAGATAATTCTATTAACTTTCCTTTCACAACCCCTAAATACTGCGTGATTATAATGACGAAAATCAATGTGCAGGGTGAGAAATCATGACTGAATTATTCTGAATCAGCATCTTGACAGCTCTTCACTTGTATTCCCTCTAGTGAGAAGTAAATGCTGACAAAGCAGGAGAGAATGCATGCAGCTCTGCCTGACGTGATGACAGCGGCATACCGCACACATACACAAACATGGGAACACACACGGATACACACATACACCCACAATCAATGTTTCCTCTGGGTACAGGAAAAAAAAAAACGAGTTTAACAAGGATTTGAGGCAAAAGAAGTAAACAGAGCGCCAGGATGAATTTATGCAGGAATGCAGCTGAATGTCCCATCAGTTCTGGAAAACTTAATTCTCAAACTGCTTCTCAAATATCCAACCAAGAGCTGCAAGTGGCTTCCTGCAGAAACAGATCTGAAACTAAGGGCCCTTTTTGAGGGAAAATACAAGACTGGGAGTTTGTGAGAGTGATAGATGATCGTTTGAGCTCCTTTTCGTGCCACAGTAGATCCTTTTTTGACTAATGATCATACTGCTTCTGGTCCAAAATATAGTTTCCTCCAGATACACATAAATGCTGCTACTGGTCTACTACAGAGGACATAAACATACGTATTCTCGATTCCAGCGAATTGGTCCATCAGACTCGTGTTCACCAGGCGAGATGAAATAGAAAATGAGAAATGTTTGTCTGTCCTGTGTTTTCAGACAAACGCATGCCAACAGGAAGTCATTTAGCCCCATGGCCTTCTGATGTTCCCATGGCAATGTTTCACATAGCACAGGTTGTGACCTCACCCCCTTTCACCTCTGACCTGAACGCCCTTTCACCTATCGGAGACTGTCAGGAAGTTCGTAGTGAAAATGAAGCACATATGAGCAAGCACATGGCAGTAAATCTTTTCCACGAGACACATTCTTATCTATGTGTGACGGCATAGACAGACTAAAAGCATAATAGGTTGCTTTATTTCCCGCAAGGGCTGATATAAGTGACAGACATGGAGAGTACACCATCATCAATGACTAAAGATTTAATTACAGTTATCTGAAAGCACACACACATCATTTTGAAGGCCTTTTGTATTCTGTCAACAAGTCTAATATGGCAAATTAAGGGACTCAATTTCATAGTTGGTAAGAAAAAAAGTGCCACACAAATGTAGCAGTTCAGCAACAAAACGATTTAATAATACCCAGGAGAGGGAAGCCGGCTGTTTCTTAGCGCAGGATGGCACTGATTTGGCACACTACCAAAGCCACTCGAGGAGGGACATCAGCACAGGCTCTCGACTCAATTTTAATTGGAAGCGGCGTTTTGTTTCATCTCACAAAGCTCCCACTGTGCTGTCTCGTCTCATCCTCTGAGCTCTCAGCTGGCCTTGCCTATGAGAGCTCCAGGCTGCCCATAAAGCCAGAGGTCAGCGGCTAATGGCTCCATAATGTTGGATTGTTGTGGTGGAGGCGGTTGGGCAACATGGGCCCAATACGGCGGGAAAGCAGTGATTACTCAATACCAATAGGAGCTTTGTGAGAAGAATTAAGGGAGGAGACACACAAATATGTCTGAAGTGCCACATTATACCTGAGAGATATTTTTATTTTAGTCCTGACCCCAATTTCATTTCTTTTCTTGAGTGGATTGTGCATCCTACAGACGGCAGGTTGCCATTATGCAACCCTTCGCCAGAGGGAGAAGTCGGTTTTTTCACTCATGAGGATTGTTATCTTTCCCATTAGCCAGAATTGCGAATCTCTGTGTCTCTGAGTGAATGTGTGTCTATGTGTGTGTGTACGTGTGTGTATTTAATATATACACAAAAACAACTGCATGTTGATCCACGTCCAATGCCTCTTCCTGAACATCACTCATAAAAGGAGGGTCAGGATGAGAGTGTGGGATTGAAGTTTGGAAGACTGCTGAGTAAGCGGTTTCCCTTACACCCTGAAGCTTTATCTCCCCTCCTGTGTTTATCCTCCCAATTCTTTCTCCCACACACACACACACACACACACACACACACACACACACACACACACACACACACACACACACATACACACAGCTGACCAACCAAAGCTCTGACTGTAATCTTTGAGGGTCATAAAGATGTGAGACCTTCCTCCGCGGGGCTCGCACTTGCATTTCTTCAAAGGTTTTTAAGTGTGATGTGTGTGTGTGTGTGGTGTGTGTGTGTGTGTGTGTGTGTGTGTGTGGTGTGTGTGTGTGTGTGTGTGTGTGTGTGTGTGTGTGTGTGTGTGTGTGTGTGTGTGTGTGTGTGTGTGAGACCAAGGTGCTGACATTTCCTCTCAGGCCCTGACTTCACACAATGACCTCCAGCCGCATGTAATGACTTCACTCCTCTTCTGTAAGGAAAAGCCACATTACAGTAAGTTGGACATTAAAGTGTTCCTGGGGCCGCAGGTGGGAACTGTACAGTGTAACACACACACACACACACACACACACACACACACACACACACACACACACACACACACACACACATATAACACACACCAGACTGCTTAATGCATGAAAACCTACATCTGACTCCTTTGAAAATATTTTGCCAGGCTGTAACTCTGAGCTGTGGATGCTGAAAGAAAAGAAAAGAGGGGAGGGAGGAAGGAAGGGGGCTGAGAAAAAAGAGATGAGGGGAACGAGTTGGAATTCCCCTAACTCCCTGACACTCTGCTCCATGAGATTGTTCTACTTATAACCACGCTTGACTCACTGCATAGCACATTCATAGCACATTTTGGAACGTCCCATGACACACATTAACTAATAACTCTAAATCACATTTTCTAAGGTATGTCTAAGCGAGGTTATAAGTGCTCCACTGTGACTCTAGGGTGGTCATGAGTTATGCTTTTTGCACAGCTCTCTCCTCTCTCCAGCACTGGACATTAAGTAAGATGCTTTCAAAACAGAGCTGGTAGTTTTGTCTAAAAAATGTTGGATTGCCTAGTAGATAACTGAACAGGAATTCATCTTAAGGGAGGCCAGGATTTTCTTTGTGCGCTCATTTGTGTAAGTGGGTTAATGTATAAGTCAATCACATTTGGCTATTTAAGGATGCTATTTGGAGAATTCGTTTAGGAAAAACATTTTGGCAAATTAACACAGCTCCAGTATATACTGGTCAGAGGATGGCCCTGGCTCAGACCTCAAACATCCAGAAATTGTATATCCAAGCCAACGGTGCTGTTTACTCTGGTTGCACTGACATTGAATCCAAACACCATTTGCTTCCAACTTGGAGAACAGGAGAGGATTTGAGGAGGAAAAATGGGTTAAAGTAACAGAAGATGCCATGTATTCGTTTAATCCTGTGTAATAGTCTCCTGTGTTCGAAACATATCCACAGTTTTAACCTACAATGTAGCAATAGTTCGGGGTGTAAATGTGAGAGTCAAATGTGACGAAGTGCAGACTCCACAGAGACATGTTGGGAAATAGCAGGAGACGGCAGTGCAGGGGTTTTGTTTCTCTGTAAATGTTGTAAAAACAGGGCATTGTGGGGAAAAAAGACAACAAAAAGTCTTGGCCAACTCAGTGAAGCAACCATATTGTGAGAAGATTGGGCAGTCATAAATAACACTACTCCTTCAGGAGTGGTATTTCTTTTTTTAAAGGATAGGAAAAATCTTTTAGCAATAGTTTGACATTTTTTGAAAAATGTGTATTAACTTTCTTGGTCGATGTTAACAAGACTGTAAACTTAGATTAACTCTCCAGAGGAGAATTTGGTATCGATCTTCTCATCTAAGTACAGGCAAAACTAACTATTATTTGTGCTGTAATATAGGCTTCAAAGGGGGAATGTTGGGGCAGGATACAAGTGACACCAGCTTGTAAATCATATGTGTTCAAGCGCTGTTAAAATAAGCAAAATAGCAGTATTTTTCTGGTCATAAATGTCATACAATACAGTCACAATAAAGTTGTGTTTTCAAAACGGGATTCAGCCAAACATAAGCTCTTCCAATAGTAGTAATGATATACAATAATAAAGTAGGTCTGTCATGTTTGGCAAGAAATAGACAGCCAAGTTTAACCAGAGGCAGGTGGTCTTCTCCTTTAGAGGAGTGGGTGGTTTGATTACGAACCTGCTACTTCAAGACATCAGACACTTTGCATTTAGACTGAGCAAGACAGCGATGCCTGCCAGAATCATTATGGGCATTTAAAGAATGTGCTGCTACAGTGTGCATACTGTTTAGTAGGCATGGAGTCAAGGATTGTAGTGACATGGGGTTAGCCATCAGTCATTTCTAAATGGGTCACTGGGATTTTATCAGACCATCAGACCATCCAAGAGTCAGAGCTGGATCTGTCTGGAAAATACCTGCAACTCATTCCGCACACACACTGCTACTCTTGAAAACACAAATAATTAACTTACCATGTCCCAGTTAGCTTTTCAAAACTCATCTCTTTCCAACATATATTTCCCTTACTTTATGCTTGTGTGTGTGCTTGCATTTATGTATGTGCACCTAAGATGATGGAAAGTAGGAAACTTTGGCCTAAATAACAATGAACACACACACACACACACACACACACACACACACAAACACATGCAGACTTTGGTCCCAGTGACGCAGAGTAAAGAGCCAGAGCCCAGTCTGACAGAGGAGCGTCTGAGTGTCTGTGCAGTTTGGAAAGGGAACATGGCTCCCAGCGCAGTCATATAGATGCAGGTATAATATATAGGCCTCTGAGATCCCCTGAGAGAGCTGGAGGAGGAGGAGGAGGAGGAGGAGGAGTGGAGAATCTTGGACCAGAGGAACAACTGGTGATTCAGCTGCAGCAGGCCTGGAGGGATGAAATCTATAGAAGAAAATACTTTTCTTTAATAAATAAAACTTAAAGGTAAAATGGATTAAACAAAAAGTTACCTTCGAACCGAGCTAGTCCAGTCTTTTCCCAGGCTTCAAAGCTAATTGGTAACTAGGCTGTAGGCCTTTGACAAACAGGAAATAGAGCGGTATACAACTTTTCATGCAGCTTCTGACAAGAAAGCAAATACACAGAATTACCAAACTCTTTTTGAACCTGATGTTTATCAGCCCTGACAACGTCTCTGGTATTGTTTTCAGCGTGTGGGTTGGTGTTTGTGTGTCGTCATGACAAAAAGTGGACTGGACCATACCAGTCTCCAAGACATTTGAAATGTGTTGCCCAAGATGGGACAAATAGCTAATGTGGGATGGCCCTGGCACAGCAGACCTTAACGAGGCCCTATTATGCTTTTTGGGGGTTTCCCTTGCTTGTATTTTGTTATATAGGTTTGTGTGTACATAAACGGTCTAAAAAGTTTTTCTTCCACACCCCCTTGCCTGAAATGCCACGATTTTAGTCCTTTGTTTACTTCCCTGACATAGTGACATCGCTATTTAACACCCATGCTTTTATTTGATAGCGCTCCACCACATTTTACGTGAGATGCTAAGCAGTATGAACAAAAGAAAGCACTTCTTGTCACAGAATAGGCACAACATACAAAAATGAACCTGATAATGATCATAATATGTCTTCTTGATGAATGGCAGGTGATGTTTAAATATGCATCCCATTGCCTTGAAGAACATATTTTATACCAAATGTCAAGTTAGCATCCACTGGAATGTTAGTATTTAGGACCAGGCCGACCACCCACAAAAACAAAGTTGACCCTCCAACCTAAAACAGCACAAACATGCAGCTATCAGTTTTCTATTTCACTTCCACCTATCCCACTTTCTGGCAAGCTCTGGGTATTTTAACATGTCTATTTTTCATCAGGATTTATGGTAGGATAGTTCACAGATTTTCTGAGTGCCATTCCCTTGTAAGTAAGATTATGGTAAGAAAAGGTCAAAAGTCATAAGCTTTTAACATGAAGGTATATTATATATAGTAATAATTAGAAAAATCAATAATCGTCAAACTGAATTAGACTTATTTAAAAAAATATGAATGGCAACATTAATATGAACAAAATGATTGTAATTATTATAATTCAAATGAAATCACTTAATATACCATTTATATATCACAAAGCCAATTCAGTGATCAGGTCATCGTCTGTCACCTGTATTGTTACCTGTGTTTGCTTTACACATTATAGCACCATCTTGTGGTTAAACAATTCAATCCATCGAAAATGGGAGAAAGAGATCAAATTAGAAAAAAAGCTCATTATTACCAGATGTTTGTACCACTCGCTGTAGAATGACATCTTCCCTTAGCCTTGCTCTTGGAAATACTTTTTTTGCTGAGCATGTGCATGACTGATGCTCTTGACTGTGCAACATCTGAAAATAATAAATAATCAAGTCCTTACCTCAGCATTATGCTAAGTGTTGCAATTTACTAATGCATCAGGTCGTCATGTTGAATGTTACATTAGCAAGACCCTTTTATAATGCTGTGTTTGACTGAAAGATAAAGGATTACAACATATAGTGAGCAAACAAATGAATAGATCAATGATATGCAACAGCTTTGTTCTTGTGTAACTTAATCTGTTCTAGTAGTGTAGTTTGGAGGTAAGGTTAAAGTTCATATTACCTGACACAGATCTGCAAAAAGCATTTAAAACCCCAAGCCGAAAAGCACTGTTTCACATGTGAACTCAGCCAATGACATGCCCCTGGACTTCTGATTGGTCATTGGCAAAACGAAGCTCTCACAACCTCAGTCATACCATTACTGAAGGAGTAGGAAATGGCATCTGGCCGTGTTGGCGGACCATCTGTCATCATTGATTGACAAGCTTTGTACCACTTTATACTGTTAATGATCTTGGCAAACTACCCATCAGATCTGGGGTGGCCTCATAGTCAAAGAGATTTCCACCAATCGCCATGAGTCCTGGAAAACTTAGTGTAGCTGGAACATTGACAGAAGAGGTTTTGAGTACTTTTGTCGTCATGATTATGCACAAAACTGTGCAAGATGCAGTAACGAAAGTGTGTAGTTGAGATCAAAACGAAGGTTGAGTAGGAAAATGGGTGTAGTAAAAGTGAGGGACCTGGAAGTATTGGGAAGCGGCCATTGGTGTAACCTTGGTGATATATTTCTATTTATTCTTATTTGTGGCTTCAGAGGTTCAGAACTCTACTTTCAATGCAGCCATGTGAGAAATGCACAATTTTAATCGGACTTGTCTATTGGACACTAAATGATCTTGTCTAACACTTCCCTTCATTTGAATAGCTTATTCATTTCTATTGACTCATACAATACAGGAAAAACATTAATTTCTTGAGCTTTCATAAGTAATTTGTGTGAAGTTTTGTAATGCTGGAGAGTTTTCCCGCATCTTACTGTGTTCCTACTGTGTTTCTATGGATTCACAACAACAACATGTATATGTGTACCGCTGTGATGTCACCTAAACACAGAGCTGGAAAGTCACTCTGTGTGAGAGACAATGGGGAATATAAAGAAGCCAGTAGTGAGTCCTTATATGGGACGACATGGAAGCTGGTCGTCATCACCAGTTGACGTTGATTTACACTCTGCTATGTGGTTGTGTAGCTCATGTTACAGAAAAAATCAAATCAGAGCCAGGTTTATTTTATTTCTTTATATATATTTTTTGTCATTAGACACAGTAATCCCAGTTTGACGCAGCAGGGTTCAGTTACCCTCCTTTCTCAACCGCCTGTCTACACCCAGAATGGCATCACCACCATCCGCCCAAACACACTCTTGACAGCTCATGATATAATGGCACCATGCTCTCTTACAGTCTCTCACTCCAGTCAGGCTTACAAAACACTGTCCACAGCAATTCAGACAGAAGTGTTTCGGGAATTACACATTATGGCGTAACTCAGGCCCCTTTAACCCTATTTCTTTCACGGATCTCAGGAGGCTCTGGTAGCTGTCATCATGTACTTCTCAGCAAGAGACATTTTCACACTATTGTAAGCAGCTCTACTTTTAATTTGTTTTGGGACAAGTTGAAGTCAAGTCTTAGATCAATAAAAAGAAGTACTGTAAGAAACTTGTCTCTGTCTGAAAGGAACAAGTTATGCGAATGACTTTTTTAAGTCTTTCACTTTTCTGAATGCTGTCCATTAAAATGCCACAAATGTTCTTTTTAAA
Organism: Dissostichus eleginoides; assembly: GCA_031216635.1. NCBI lineage: Eukaryota > Metazoa > Chordata > Actinopteri > Perciformes > Nototheniidae > Dissostichus > Dissostichus eleginoides. The sequence goes on along the minus strand of CM062270.1, from coordinate 25,533,309 downwards.
GCTTAACAGTTTTAGTCCTGTGACTTAGTTCTGCACTTTTATTAAGTTGGAGTATTTGTATGAAACACATTTTTCTGTTCAAAATTTGTTCAGAAGATGTAGATATATATATATTTTGGACACAAGTTTAAAAAATACATTGCCCAAAATGCAACCCTCCCTGCTTAATGAATGTCTTCTCATGCCCCCAGTTAGATGTATCGCAGGTCTTCTGTCATACATTTGTAGTCTATAAGCCCGAGTCCAGATAACTCTGATTACATCATTCGAGATGACAGCTTCCCTCTGAGCCGAAGACCTTTTATACAACCGTTTCCACAGACTGAGTAGAGAATGACAAGAAAACTGATCTTGATATTCATAGCTTAGACCAAATCCGTTTAATGCAGACCTATGATACTTTTTTTCGAACTTTTATCAGGTTTGAGAGACTTGCATATTTTATACTATATGTGAAATGCTCATTATGTTCAGTGTTATATATAACAACTTGTACTTGTCAATACATCAAAAAAGGATAATTGTGTTAACTGACATGTAAATCCATTACAGATACATATGTTTGAGGTGCTATAAGTTGCTGCTGCTGAGTGGCCTCTGAGTGTGCTGCCCACAGGAACTTCCCACTGCTCTGGCTATCAGGGCGGAAAATGAGTGTTTGTCACCCACTTTAGTCACAACTCTCCATCTGCCTCTCTAACACACACACAGACAGTCACACACACAGTTATACACAGACCACGGTTCATTGCTTCGAATCCCTTTTCCCACAGCAGCAGAAGCACACAAACGGGGATCTAACTGTTTAATTGAGCTTGAGGTGCTGGATTACTCTATTTGTAGTTTTAGGAAGTAGGCTCAAATACCCAAATTATTCCATGAGAAAGTTTTTCTTGCTGTCAATTTGATATCTCAGTTATTTAATTGTTGACTTTAATCAAAACCGTCCAAAATATGTCAAATGCAAGACTGAAATGTTGCTTTTAATATATCTATCAGAAGTGTTGACAGGGTGCTTTTCTTGATTTATCTTGTGTTCAACTGTCTTTTGATACAGATGTGCAAAGATGCATTTATAGTTTTTATTTAAGACTGTATAATTATTTAATCAAACATTTTCAAGGACTAGTTTAGTAGCCACTTTTAGTAATCCAGTAATAAAAATACGTCTCTTTTATAGTAGAGTGTGACTGCAAAGTAAGTGTATTCATTACTCTGCACTCTTGCGTGCCTTGTACGGTCCCAGTGAGTGTGAGGCGCACTCGCTCAATATAAAATAGGTTCAGCTGGTTTACGAGCTTCATTTTATTCCTCCAGTGGAGCCTTCTCTTTGTGGATCACAAAGGGTGAAAAAAAGCTACAGAGAAAACAGAAGAAGGCGATGAAGAAAAGTGAAATAATGAGTTTCGAAAGGGTTATTGTGAGCGTCATGCGTGAAGACAGAGTATGTCGGGCAGAGAGGAGGTATAAATATGCGTGATAAAAGTCAGCTGGCTTGAAGAGTTTTCTTTTTGTGAGGATGACATAATTTCAGCTGAGAATAAAGAGGTGAAAGGTGGCTTGGATCACATAACGTTTAGAAATAGTGTTGAGGGTTCTCTCAGGGCCAAGGAGCTGAGAACCATGGGAAAGAAATGTAAAGTCATGTCATGGTTTAATCCTGGCACAATTACAGTACCATCCAAGACTAAGCAGAACAATCTGCAGGATGCATGGTGGAGCTGATTAGAGCTGACAATATCTTAAGCAGGAACACAAGGATCTGCTTTAGTTTACCAGAAATGAGCTGTGTCCTAGCATCTGGGTGGCAGCATAGCAGTACTTTTTTGTTTGTGATCGGACTTCTTTCGGTGTAAACTCAGTAACATTGTTTGTTTTGTGATCTGTTTTAAATTTACATGGTTTTATCTAATTGTTTTCTGTCAATGCAAGCTTTACTTAAATTGGATTACCATTCTGACTCACAAACAAAGCTATACTCTTTCGTGGGAAATGTTGACACACAGAGCTGTCACTGCAAGTTGTGAGGTACAAAATAAACTCTGACGGGTCACACATTACCTCTTAAAATATTATACAAATGTTTTAGGTTTCACCCTTTCTGCCATTTTCTTCATTGATTTTTAAAATATTTAGACACAAGTGTGATGATTGTTCCCCGCAGGCTTGTGTCCTTCATGGGAGACTGGGAATGGGACTCGGCCCAGTGTGATCACTGGGGAGTGGTCTTTGATCAGAAAACAGTAATGCTGCCCAAAGCTAATGGAACTGTTGGCATGACGCAGCTACCAGAGGAGGAAAATGTTAACCTCACACAAAGTAGTACAACAAAAGTGTTAAGAGTAAATACAAAACTTGGTGGTGAAAAGTGAGTATTTCAAAGTGTTTTTCAATTTAGGGCTGCACAATTAATCAAAATTGTATCATAATCGCGATATGGACTATTGCAATATTAAAATCACTGCTTAATATATGTTAAAATACCACTTTAAATTAGGTAGTGTAGGGCTTTAAATCATATTATATAGACTTAAAAATACCCTATTATGCTTTTTGGGGTTCTACCTTTACTGTAGTTTGTTATATAGGTTTTTTGTGCATGTAAATGGTCTGTAAAGGCTAAAATCCAAAAGTTTCATCCACACACTTCCCCCTATTGTCTTGCTGTCCAACAATTTGTACGTGATTGGCTAAGGGGTGGGACATCTCTAAGCGGTTGACCAATCACAACAGAGCCGGCCAGCTAACCAATCAGAGCAGACTGGGCTCTGGTTTCAGACAGAGGGTGGAAAGAGGTGCTGCAGCACAGGCAGTATGAGAACAATAAAGATCTTCTTGAATATTAAAGTCAATACGAACCTGAAAATGAGCATAATAGGGCCCCTTTAACATTTCACAAAATTCACCATTATGTGTTGCTGGTTTGAGCAGTGTGAATAAATGACACACACGTTGAGTAGTCAAAGATAGAACTTGTTCATTCTCTATTTTCTCACAACTTCTTTAACACCACTCCACTGATACTTCACTCGAGTCCTGTCTCAGTATCTATAGAGTGGTGCAGTGACGCGTCCTAAAACCCGGAAGTAAGCTTCTTCCGGTTCCCTCGACAAAAAAGAAACGCAATTTCTCTATAGGATTTTGGAAAATAGCTTGAAATAAGGTCAGTGGTTGACACACATTTAAGAGACGGATCACGTTTTGTTCAGTCGGATAATCTCCACGTCTACCCTACTTTTATAATTTTCAAATCATAAATCTATCGATCATAAATCTATCGATTAGATATTTTCCAAAATCCTATGGAGAAATTGCATTGCTTTTTTGTCGAGGGAACCGGAAGAAGCTTACTTCAAGGTTTTAGGACGCGTCACTGCACCACTCTATTCACTCTGTCTTTCAGGAGTAAGCTTTACAGAGGGTTTGGCGTCCCAAAGCAGCAATGTCTCATAGCCTTCATCCTTTATCTCTCAACAGAATTATTTTTCATCACTGGGTTACAGTCGTTCTGAGCCCCATGAGTCTCAGCTCAGATCCATTATGTTCACTGATCCCACACAGATTTGAAACACAGCTTCATCCTAAACAGACTTCCAAACATGTGGGTTTAGGAGGGATTTGAGGGACAGAGAGTGAGCCTGTTTATCAGACAATAGCAAGGACTTTAAATTGTTCATGTCGGAAATAACAACTAATGGATTGCAGTGCAAGGGTTTGTCGTCTGTTTTGTTGCGACACCGTGAAAAGAAATTCCCTCCAAATGTTGCATGAAACTGACACTACTCTGGCCCCCAGCAGAGCCCCTTCATCCAGACCCCAGCAAAGGCACTCAATTTGATTTAACCATGAACATTTACCAAGCTGACGGATTAGAAGTTCATACACACTGCTCGGGTTTCTTACTCAACCTGCAGGGCAAAATATGGTCCTTATTTTTTATTCCCCGCAGACTTGACTTCCCAAGTTGAATTATTTCATCAGGTTTTCCTAGTTTGTAGTTCGTTTTTAACATCACATTTATTTTTATTCACATATGCCCCCGATAATAAATAGCTGTAATATTAATGGAGTGTTTTGGATAGGTTGTCATTATTTTCATATTACCTAACCCTGCAGGAAGGCCACTGAAATAGCGCTACAACATTTTTCTAAATATCATCTGGCCTTATTAATGGGAGTTTTAAGCCCAATTGACAGTATCATGAATCCCTAAGCATTTAAAGAATCACTTATGTTTTCTATTTAGTATATGTTACTGTGATTGACCACTGGCACATGAACATACTTGCCCTGAAGCAATAAACCCCATCACTGATGAATACAGGCTGATGTAAAGGCCAAGAATGATTTGGGCAGCCTTTCTGGAAATCCTCTTTAGCCACGTTAGGAATTCACAACACTGTGCACACTCACACAGATCACAAGCAGTCTACCTCAGTAATGACAAAATAAACTCACCCACTCCCATATATAAATGTATACACACATTAAAGAAAGATACTCTGGCTCACAAATCACAAACTGTGGCCCCACAGAGAGGTGTGAGGCGGTACGAGAGTTGGCAGGACTTTCTGGAACGTTCTGTCCTGTTAGTGGACAGCTCAACTTTCCCCGCGTGCGCAGCGGAGACCGAGACAAAAGGGCAGAACAAAAGTGATGAGTGGAGAACAAAACAGAGAGGGTCAGTGAAAACCTTACATTATTAAAACCAGAGCACTTCTTGGAGATCACTGATGAGGTAAAGCAGGACTGTCAAAATGATTTTTCAGTTTTCCAAGTCTGCCATGAAATGTATTTTGACTCTAAAACAAAATTAAAACACATCAGGGTCACTCTAAACTAAAGGCCAGTCTGTATGTTAGTAGCTAAGCTTTACAAAATGCAAACACAGGGAAATAGCCAACTTGATTTATTCCAGGGTAACAAAATTCCCCCAAATAAAAGGTTTTAAAAAAAGAGACAAAAGAACCACAATTGTGTCAAATCAAAAACATGTATTCAGAGCACTTGATCTTCTCATGTTACTCTTGGTAAGAAACAAAACAACGTCTTTTCCCAAAACAATGTTCTGTTTATATCTGTCCAAAACAACTCTCTGTTGTTTTATCTGTAAACTTTTCCGATAAAGCATGCCATCAGAACATAAAGGCTATAAAAGATGCACATGTTCATATACATCCACATGTCCGGAATAACACACTGAAAAAGAAGCAGGAGGAAAAACACTCTTTTATTACCAAATTTGAAAAGTTTCAAGAAGGCGAGAATGTTTATTGTAAATAATACTGATGGAATTAATTTAGCTGAGGTTTTACTGCTGCCTACATTGTGTGTGATCTCCATATAGAGGCCGAGCATGGACCCACTACTCAGTTTATGGGTGAACCACTAAGTGGCTTAATTGAATGCTCGTGCCTAAACTAACACATAAACACATTAGCACTCGTGACACAGAACAACAAAAACACATAAGTAGCTGCGTTGTTGTATTTTGTGGAATGAGGGAATGAATAACATAACTTTTAAGTATCGCTATAAAAAAATGTAATTCCATTTAGTGTGTTTCAGCTGTGAAATAAAAAGAATACAAGTTATTTGAAGGAGCCATGCTTAGTATTTTAGTGCTTCATTGTCATCATGTATGTTTTGGAGAATGCTGTGCATGTTTCACAGATGTTGTGTTTTATAAAACTGCACTTTGATATATTGGAAGTATTGTAATTCAACCACAGAATGGGAAACATTGTTGGAAGATATTTATCAGAGAAATTAGATCCACATGGGATCTGGTTTCAACCAGAATCAAACTATTGTTTGTTTGTGAACCCTCAAGAAACTGAATCAAACCGCCATCTGATTGATTATTAATAGTCTAGTCGTGTGTGTGTGTGTGTGTGTTTGTGTGTGCGCATGTGTTTGTGTGTTTGTGTGTGCGCATGTGTTTGTGTGTGTGTGTGTGCGCATGTGTTTGTGTGTTTGTGTGTGCGCATGTGTTTGTGTGAGTGTTATCTTTGTTGGGACAAAGTATTGAAGTTGGCTAAAAATTATTTCAAAACATAGCCAAGAACATAAACAAATGTTGGGGGGGTTGATAGTGTTAAATAAGAAGTTCTCACGAAATAGACCACCACCAGTATAAGAGGTGCACTTTTCCCCTCTCCCTCCCCCTTTTTCTTCCCCTTCACTCACTCTCATTTCAACTCTTGATTCAAACCTCCAAAGTAGGCGGCACATTGCAATTGGGTCAGATGAAGTTTGGATCACTTTCCCACCAAAGGAACAGCACTAAAATGTGTTTGGGCTTATCTCTTTCACATTTAATTTGAATCAATTGAACATTTACGAGACATTTCCCTCAAAACCACCCAAATATCCACCTGTTTGTGGCGCTACAACAATGTTAATCGGTCATCAAAGTCAGTAGGATTTAGCTTCTGGGGAGCTTGAATGTCTGTACAAAGTCTCATGGAAAGCAATATCAAAGTTTCAGTCTAAACCAAAGTGATGGATTGACTGACTGACCATGTGATGGAAAGGCAGACTTTGGCTGGAGCATAAAAACTAAATAGGAAGGGTAAAAATGTTGGAGGACTGCATGCTTCATGGAAATGCCCCTCAAAGCCCTTGATGTCTCACATAGAGCTAATGGGCTCATCATAGTACAACATTTCTTTACATCCCATGTGCATCCATCCATGCATGGCCATATGTGGGCTTGTGTTTAGATATTTGTGCCCGTGTGTATGAAGGTTTGAAACAGGAAACTGAGGGGGGAAAAACACTTTAGTGGATGCTGTGTGAAGAGGCCACTGACCACAGACAGACCACAGAGTGAGAGGCGCTGCACCACAGCCTGCACGGTGAAACTGGAGAGGGCTGAGCTGACCAAACACCCAGCAGCCACCAGCACTGTGGCAGAAGAATCATAGAACAAGATGGATAACGTGGCCCATGTAAATATACAAACATACACTCCCGTCCACGCATGCATGCAGGCACACATCCACAGTTTCATCTGGCTGACATATGCCTTTTACTTGCATGTTGGACACAATCAAACACAGCAGCCTGTGATATTCTCTTCAACTAAATTAATGCAATGTCTTCATAAGAGTACCGGTACTTTTTATTTCCGGTTTCATTCATTCCCATACAGATAAATCCAGGATTGATATAATACAGATGCCAAAAAGCACCTCTGCTCTCCCAGAGACTGCACAATAGACCAGAGGGGCCAATAAATCAGGGATTACCCAACTTTTTCTCTTTTATTAATCTTTTACCATATACCATGATGCACTTCTATGAGTCATTTATTACTTTATCAGCTCCAATCATCAGGGGCTTGTAGGGGGAATAAGGAATGGTGACAGGACAGAAAAATAAGACAGAGATCGTGAGGTAAGGGAAAAGAGGGATAGCAGGATTCTCAGGAAATGAAGATACAGGCAATAGTGGCCTGTGGAGAGAGAAAAGGGGATGATGGAGAAAGGGGATGGTGAATCTGAGGAGGAGAAGGGAGGGCTAAATCAAAACCATATGCAGGCTGAATCTCCTGTATTGTTCCCAACTCAAACCAGCTGTCCGCTTTTGGCTTATCCATCAAAATAAACATTTTCTCGATAGCCACAAGCTACATTGGCCTGTTATTGATTAAAAAGCTGCGGCCTCATACTCACTCGAGTACAGCACACACACAAAACAACAAACTTAAAGGAATATACGTATATGCAATAACGTTTGAATGCACCCATAAGGTGCAGTGGGATTTTTCACCCATATGCAGTGAATACAGTTGGAATAATTGAGGGAAGACATGTGTTTTCTGCACGCTTGTTTGTTTGTTCCACAGCAACCTCGCCTCTCCTAAAGCTGTTCAACCTGAGCTTGCTGGCTCGAGGTCTGAGCATTTTGAAACCATTACTCCAGGGCCCTTGAAGATGAGTCACACATTTGTTTTTCTTTGTGCTGGCTGCAATGCTGCCATTAAAGTTTTCATCGATTTACAAACCACAGTGAACGCTTCAAAGGCTTCCTTCTGCGTCTGTGTCGAGGGTCTGTGTTGGGTCTGGACGTGCATGCCAAGTAACCTACTGCCTGTGAAGTCAGTGCTGCAGAACTCAATCACTAAGCTGTCTTCTGATCTGCAGGATCTCCTCAGACAGATCAAGTGTGTTGTCTGGGAGCTACTTCCATGCCTTGATACATTACTATTAATCACTTCATTGTTTTAACAGCATGCATTTGTTAACATAAACACATTTTGTGAGGTCGGAGCAGAAGCTAAATCTCAGGAAAGTTGGACGTACATATGTATTCCTTTGGTTTGATAAACACAAGAGGACATACAGTAGATACAGTAATCGTTCACTTTCTTTTGTTCAGTATGGGACTTTATTTCAAATCTTTTACCCCTTGTTGCTTACTACTATTTATTTTGCATTGTGTGATCATTTGACTAGGACTAATTGTCCTCATCAGAGACTTGGCACTGCACTTTACTATGCTTTGTTATAATGATGATTTTGGACTCAGACATAATCACTTTTGGTCGTAGCCACAAACTGGCCTTGAAAATCTCTTAAAAAAATTCGTCCATGGTTTAACTTGTGGCTGAATGAAACAGGATGTTTGGACTGAAGTAAATTATCTGAAGAACTGAGAGTAATACAATATATTTAAGAAGCTTGAACTCCAACCACAGGTTTTTGAAAAATGGGAACAATGTTTTTACAGAAACATACATCTCTGGCTTATTTTACTGCTGCAAGTAGCTTGAAGCTGCATTAATGGATTGTTATATTACATGTATTTACTTGATACTTTGTTAACATGTGAATATTGATATGTGCACCCTTAAGGCTAGACAAAGACCAGCTGCTTATATATGGGATGCACTTGCTTGTCTTTTGATACAAATTGGGTTTTTTCAGCATTTAACTTTAATAGCAACATTTGCTAACATTTGCTCAATATCTTCAAAAATAATGCACAGCTGTTGCCAATTAAAATGTTATTAAGTTTTGCTGGTATTTGGTCTTAAACCAACGTATTTTTTCAAATCAAAATGTTAATAGTACCGGAATTATCAGAGACATTGGATACGTCTTCTGGAGAACGAAAATGTCTGTACAAAATATCGTGTTTCATAATCTTTTAAATATTTCAGTCTGGATCAAAGTGCTGGACCGACAGACTCACTAACATTGCCATCCATAGAGCCACACTCTAACATGCTTACATGACTAAAAATAAACTACATTTTATATTTGAAATATTATCACAATAAATGACTTAACCACTGCCCCATGCCACAGCTCTGTATAAACTGTAATGCTGATCAAAGGGCTCTGAACAGCGTGGTTGAGTCAGAAACCAAAGATGTAGTATGATGTAGCAGCCTATACATATCGCCTGTAATAGCACTTCATCTCACAGAACATACCCGCACACACACACACACACACACAGCATATACACAGCGACATGTATGCAGGCCGCATTTACGGATCAACACAGATAACCACAGTCATTTGCAAACCTAAGAATATAACACACACATCTGACAGCACTAATAAGGGAAACCTAATACACACATTTTCTGTGGTTTGCAGATGCTCAGGGAAGAGAGGGTCCCGACAGTAAACCGAGACTCTGACGCTCTCAGACATCTGGCATCCACAGATAAACTTAAACAACCTCAGTCAATACACAGTGCCATGCACACCAGACATGACAGGAGACAGAGGTGCTGTTAAAGGAGAAATATGGGAGTAACACTGCAGAGCATAAGACAGGCAGGTGAAGGCAAAGTATGGGATGTTGAAAATATTACATATAAGAAAGGATTCAGGAAGAAACAAGACAATACAAAAAAAAAAGATGGCAGCAAAGAACAGCAGGACACAGAGGTGGAAGAAGTACTCAGATCTTGTACTTAAGTAAAGTAGAAGTACCAGAGTGCAGGAATACTCTGTTAGAAGTAAAAGTCCTGCAATCAAAATGCTACTCAAGTAAAAGTACAAAATGATCTTTTGAATTGACTCCAGGTGTAACTAAAGTCTGATTTGAGTTTAAATTTCACATAATTAATCCAAATCTGCAAAGTAACTAAAGGTATTCAATAAATGTAGTGGAGTAAAAGTACACTATTTAACTCGGAAATGTAGTAGGGTAGAAGTACAAAGTAGCAAACGAGTCATATACTCAAGTCCCTCAAAATGTACAGTACTTGAGTAAATCTACATATTTACTTCACACCATTGTATCCAGTATAGAGAATACTATATGACTACACAAGTGAAAGGGGTAGTACCAAAGGCACAGAGGAAATAGAGAGGACTCGGGATTACTTTTTTCCCTATACAGTGAGTTTTGTGTTTCTGTTAAGGTCTTTTTGCCACTCTCTATTGTCTTACTGTCCATATGTTTCCTACCATCAAGCAGTTCTCTGTCAGACAGAGTTATACAAACGGGAATGGGATTAACCTCGGCTAACAGACAGGGGCACGCAGGCCGGACAGTTTGGGTGGCCTTGTGCGGTCGCTGTGCAGCATCCTTCCTCTTCATACTTTAGCTGCACATTAGCGCTATGTTTGTTCCCCTTCAGTGTTGTGGAGATGAAGATGGATTGAAAAATGTTGCTGTGTTTATTTCTGTGTGTTCAGGACTGAGGGTAGGGCCGGCTCTGTTTGACCACAGAGCTGCTTCATATCCCCCAGCAGGCTTTGCTGTGTCCAGTGCCAAGAAAAACAGCACAGGCTTTAGACCTGGAGAGGCCATATCCTGCCGCCTCATAGGACCGTAAGTGTGTGTACGTGAGTGATAGATTTTAGGGGGGATTAGCATGTAAAGACCCATTTGAGTGTTTACACTTTTACGTATATGTGTTTGTGAGGAGATATACAAACATTGTGTGGGTCTGCATGTGTGAACAAGAGTGTTGGGGTGAAAAAATGTGTGTGCACGTGTTTTCGTACGTCTGTTCTGTGAATTGAGGGGGTACAGTTTATCCCGGGTTAACTCTCTCTCCCCTTTTTAACCCAAGCCAGTCCAACAGTAATGACCTCATCATGCTGCTCTCTCTCCGACACGATGAAGAGGCCCGCTTTTTCACATGACTTACAACATAGTAGTGAATAGCGTCTAGGTCAGTTGGATTTTCGCACATAAATTGCTGCACAGTAGACACTCACACACTCACTGTAAACATCCTGCAGTATGAATGTGCTTCTCTGGGCATGAAAGTCAACCCTAATGTAACCCCAGAAGGAATCACACAGCAGCTATACTGTTTTAACGCCTGCCTATAGAACGAGCTGCTCATTACGTAACCATCAACAGAGACAGTGTTGTGTATGAGAGGAAACACTCTGTCCTGCTAAAAAGCAATTATTGTATTAATAGAATATGTTTCAATTAACTTCAGGAATGCGGCATGTCACACTGTATGTCACACTGTTGGTTACAGCTATGGATTCTTTCATTAAAGTTATTAGCTGTGGCAAATGTGTCCTGCATAACAGATAATAAAACAAAAATAAATATATAACAAGTAGCTCTAAAATGTGTTTTAAACTGACAATATAAGCTGTGTTGTGGCATGACGTGATACAAATCTGAGGGAATGTCAGAATTGTAACTTAGACCTTACCTGATTAAACGAGTAAATACTCTTATACAGCAATTATTGAATCAATAGACTGCGTTAAATAGCCATTTCAGGAATGCAGCAGGTCATACTGTTGGTCACAGCTATGGATTCTTTGATTTAAGTCTTTAAATATGACTAATTAGATCAAAACCAGATAGAAAAATGTGTAAGAATTAGTGTGTGATTCTTTCACTTCAAAGACGAATCTGATCGTTTTCCAGCTTTGGAAGAACGGGCGTGTGATATCCTCGGCCCTCAGGGGTGCTCAGAGGGAAAGGAAAAGACAGAGACTCTCCATTGATACTCAACACAAACTGCTGACTGTTCTCTCTCTGTGGGACAACTCTCTCCCACTCTCATGTTGCTTTCCTGTTGTTTAAATAAAGACTCGACAGTTTAACTCAGGATGCAGAGTTCACCAGCAGGTCTCTTGTGTCGCTCTTTTTTCTCACTTCATCATCAGACTGCAAACTTCTCGAGGAGACCTACCACTCACTCAAAACGAATCACAGATCAGTCCATTTTCTCTACAGCAGATACATTCCTTTATCAGTAGGAGTTTGTCATGGTAAAATCATTTGTGTTAAGGTACTCTCTTGAATCCTGCGAGGTACGTTTTGCTGCGAGTAGTGGGAATGTTTCCTATAAGCTTCTTGCTTTACTTCAAAGGTACATTTGTGGTTAGAGAAATATGTTAGGTAAGAACTACAGCTGGAGAAGTGGACCTGTATTCCCTGCTCTCTCTGCCTCCCTCCCTCCCTCTGTGTGGCAGAGACCACTGCACCTTTCTCTCATCTTTATTTATCACCATTTGCCAGGTTGGAATTTGAAAAGTGCTTTTGCATGTGTGATGTGTAATCAAAACTAACACTGCTAAAGTCATTGGGTTTATTCAATTAAATAAACTGTAGTGAAAACTAAGGAGAAAAAAAAGTTAATATATTTTCAGCGTTACCACAGTAAAATTAAGTAAATAAAGTTACTATTTCCCCTTTAAAAAGTCAAGTTTAGCATTTTTGGAAATAGCAAATAATGCCAATTTGAGGTTTGCATGTTCAATTTGAAGCTTTGGAGTTTTTTATATATCATGCATCATTATTTATAAGCTCGTCACATCCAGCGTCGAGGTTTGCTTGTGTCCTCTTTAGGAAATTGTGTGTAAATGTGACCTAACCAAGTGTAACATCATAAAACAGATAGTTGGAAAGCACAAACTAAAAATGCCGGATCACAAAACGGCTCAGTGTGTTGTTATGGATGCATGGAGAAACAAAGTATGAGTCATCATTTGGAGGACTTGTTGGAACTGAAGTTTAAAGATTCAGAAATTGCCAAAGAAAGATGGTGTGCAATATAATCATCATCATATGCCGGCCTTCATAACAAAGTCCTTGAATTTCAATACCTTGATGCCACGTAGTGACAGACCGGCCCCTGAAATACACGTGTGAGCACACACACAATGTAACACCTTATCTTCAGCACCACATACTGAGGCAGTTAAATCTAATGACCCTTTTCTTGTGTCGCATTAAAGAGGAAAACAAACTGTGTTACCTTCTTCTTCGCAGAGCCCCCCCAGAGGGAGCGGGTGTGCCCCGAGGGCTGAGTGATAAAACACTTGTCAGTGAAGGAGTCAGGATGATCTCATATGTTGTTCCATCGTCTTTTCTTCCTATTGCCGGGTCAGTAGTACACACACACACACACACACACACACACACACACACACACACACACACACACACACACTCTCAGGGGCTTAGTAATTGTGTTGGACTCTGTTGTCTCAGCCCTGAGGTCCCAGCAGGGATGTCAGCCTATCTCGGGTTAGCACTGTGAGCGATGTGGAGGGCTTTGTTGGTGATATAGTTTGCCAAAGTGTGCTTATCTCAAATAAACACTATCTCAGAATAAAAACACACCTGTGTCCTGTAATGATGCCAGCTCCACTCCTCCTCACCCTACACATTCTCCCTCCTCATCTGTTTCACTGCGTCTCTTTTTCCATTCCTGACAACCTTTCTTTCTCCCTCTCTTAGGATTTACTCCAGTTTCGGTCCATTTAACTTATCTGTTTCCTCCATCTTTCCTCTCTTCTTGCCCATTCTCAAAAGTGCCATGTACTCAGAAGTTACACACACACACACACACACACACACACACACACACACACACACACACACACACGCACGCACGCACCTGTTTTATACATTTGTATGGAGGGCACTTATACCAAAAAGAGGGAATGACTTTCAGGTACAGGGGTGAGAGTGTAAATCATAAAAGATATATCTTAAAAGTAGGATTTTTTTTTAATCAAGATGTATGTGTGTGTGTGTGTGTGTGTGTGTGTGTGTGTGTGTGTGTGTGTGTGTGTGTGTGTGTGTGTGTGTGTGTGTGTGTGTGTGTGTGTGTGTGTGTGTGTGTGTGTGTGTGTGACCCCTGCTGTCATGCACAGCTCACATCTGCTGATAATTTACTTTCCACTCATCTCCCATTCATCCTACTATCCATCCATACACTAGGTACACACACACACCTAAATACACACCGCTATTCCTTCAAAGTGGTCTCTGTAATCCTGCCATGTAATAATGCCTGGAGGCGACTGATAAATGTAAACTGAAGAGAACATAAACATGAGATAAGACCCTCTACCATGGGGAGGCCTGAGGTCAGGCTGAGGGCTGAATGAAACCTCTGGAGAGGCTGGCATGAGGTCCGGTTAATGTGGACCGGACACTGGACCCCGCTGGAGGGCAAAGGTTCCTGGGTCAGTGTGTCAAGACGGGTCATGTGTTTTTTTTCTGTCTGATGTATTTTGTCTATTGCATTCACCTAATGTTGCGCAAGAACTTAATAATGTGATCAATCAATTCTTAGTTAATAATCAGTCTAAATTACCTATGGACTAATACCAACAGTCTGGCACAGACTGCAATACGCAGCATGTCAGCAATCACTAAAATAAGCCCTGTTTGAAATAAATACTGATTCCTCATTGATTTGAATGACACAAATATATGACACAATACATATATACTCAAGAATTGTGCTTAGACATAGATACGTGGGATAATGGGATGAAAGGTTAACCTGGCTCAACATTTGACCTTTCTGTTAGATTTTTACTGTTCACCTTGCAACCGTCATGCCAAAAAAAAAATAATTAAAGTGATTGTCACTGATACATTTCCTGAGAGTCCTGTATCATATTCATATAATCTTCAAAGGTGGTTTCTGATAAGATTTCAGACTCTCTTATGCAAACCAACATTTCTTTATCAATTACACCAAAAATGATTGAACAAACCCCACTGACGCAGCACCTCGCATTGTTTTAAAGCAGGCACTTTTGGGTCTGAACGCCCACAGCTTCAACTGCATGAGCATCTGTAATTGCATACAGACATCTCAGACACCTATTGTATATGTGATGCAAATGTGGATGCCAATGTAAGTGAATCCAGACCCTCCAACATCAGTGCTGCATCTCTGATTGAACGTCTGGAGGTAGTTTGTTCTCATCTGACTGCATAATTTAAAAACAGGACTTAAACACAACTAATTGTGTCCCCATGTGATTCTATACAAACTGACTTATCATTGCATTGCAATATCTCTCTGCCTTAAAGACAGCTGAGCCAGCCAAGTCAATGATGGAGTGCTGCAGTGCTGACATTAGCTCTACACAAGCTCTTACACAATAACTGATAAATTGCAGAAACCTGGGGATTGATCCATTAATCCTGCTGAGAAGAGTTAAATTACGTTTGCAATCACACACACAAGGAAGAAATGATATACGTGTGCGCCTGGAGAGGGAGTATGACCAAAACAATAGCAGTTGCATAAACTAATAAACACAATGTGAAATTATGCTTTCTTTATGAGCTCACACTGACATGAACTCCACTCAACCTGAGCTACGTAATGTGAAACGTCCTTTAGTAATCGTGGAATGGAAAAGTCCCACAGAGACTTTTCTAACAAAGACATGGAGCAGTGTGTTTTAATTCATCATGAACTTTCAATGTATAAAATATAACAAATGAAAAGACGATAAGCTCCAAATCTTATTGCTTTTTCTACATGATTCATCTGTGATATTGTGAGGTAATCCACGTGGGTGGGGGCATTCATGAGTTATTACAACAGCCTTTAATGTGAATGCCAACAGGAGACATTGTAGCCCACTCCAGGAGAAACTCGTAGCCAACAGTTTAGTCACCAGGGAGGGGATGGGGGAGACTTACTGTACTGCAATATTTAAAGCTTTCCACCCCCCTCACTGAGAGATCTCTTATCAGCTGATGATAGGAAAGTAATAAGTACGTGCTGAGGCCCGGCCAAATGAGCAGTGTCAATCAAAAGAGCGGCCTAACCCGAGGCCCAGAATAACTGCTGTGAGATCCGCTGTGCGTGTTTCTGTTAAGTATCAGCCATCCATGCTCTGTGCCTGCCTCATGTATGACCTATGATAATGATCCATCTATACCTCACCTCCGACCCCACAAAACTAAACCAGGTGTGGGTGGTGTGAGCACAGAAGGGCGAAGCATGGATGTGTTTGTGTGTCCTGGAGGACCCCTGCCTACGCTGAGTGACAGGTCTGAAATGTTCCTGGAACCACAGGGCTGATGGAGGGGAGTCTTTTTACCTTTCTCTTCTTTCCTCTTTGTGTCAGCAGGACATGTGCCTGTCCATGTGTTTACCTTCAAATCCTACCCTGCTGACTTCCTCGAAGATTACCCTGACAAACATAAGGGTTAAAAGAAGACAATACTTGTGCAGCACAGAGGAAAACAAGAGTGTTTGAAGTCAAGACAAGAAAGAGTTCATCATTCAATGGGTCGTGTCCTGGTGGCTTTCGAGCAGGGAAAAACAGAAGTCAGATGGCCTGATGGTCATTACCAGGGTCAGGGGCTGCCCCCCCCCTGCTTTAGTTACACAGGGCAACAGGTAAACAACCTGCTGACAGGAAATCCTATCTGTCAAACCCCAGCAAAACAGTGACGTCAGACTTCTGAACCCAGAGTCAGTATCCTACCCCCCTACACCAAACACCCCATCACAGAAAATGCCCTTTCTGATTTTCCATCTATATTCTTTATATTATGCTTATTGCAACACACTTTTTGGATAAAAGGGATGAGTTCATCCGAATAAACATTTAGATTTTTTTATTTGCCCAGGTTCTTCTGCTCCCATGCACCCAGATATTATAGAAGTGAATGAAATGATGTTTGTGCTGTTGAAAGCATTGATGAATGACGTTTGAAACAAGATTAGGAATCTCCAGTCATGCTAGCAACTCTGTGAAGCTGTACTTATCCACAGCTGTGCTAAATGCTAATGTCAGCATGCTTACATGCTCTAAACTAATTTTGACATAATGTTCACCTGCTTAAGCTAACCAGTTTAGCAGTGGGACATTGATTCTGGTATGTGTTGTTGTTTTAAGCACAAATGAAAAAAAACAGGTTCATAAAACTGAATCCTGGAGACCTGACCACAAAAAATGACTCAGATTCCAGAAGAATGATCACACACATACCCCAGAATGATACATAAACAATTGTATATTAAAACCAGCAGATTCCTGAAAATACACCTCCTACTTCCGCAAGGATCATTTACGAGCAAACACTCCCCGCCGGCCCCGAGGCCTTTACCCTATGTTCTCCAGATTCAATAACCGGGAATCCTGCCTTCCAAGACCGTCTCAAAGTAGAGGTCACTACAGACAACACGGATCCAAAACATTCCTCTGGCAGTTCCCCTTCATGAAAGTATGAGACAAGGGTAGCAGCAGCTGTACTGTTATACTCAGAAGTAAGAAAAATTGAATTACTTCTGTACTAACTTATATCTGGACAAAGTTGCAAGTGGAACGAAATAAATGTTCCTGCAGAAAGAGTCAACTTGTTGTGTTCCCCCCTTTTAGCAGCATAATGACATATCAGAACTTCTTAAACAATATAAAAGCTGCATGTTTCTGTTGTTTAGTCCTTAGTCAGTCTTTTGTTGGCCAAGAATGATCAAAGCCCAGGGGCCTGGCCCTGTGACTTTATGGGAGTTGAAGGGTTTAGTAGCCAGTTGCAAGCTTTTTGTATGTGTGTGTGTGTGTGTGTGTGTGTGTGTGTGTGTGTGTGTGTGTGTTTGTGTGCAAATAAGTTGGGTATCTGGGTTCAGTCCCTTTGTTATCACACTGCTGTGGATAGATCGATGGGCCCTCACTCAAAGCTCCCACAGGAGTTTGCTTTTTCAAAAGGTTTGTGTTAGTGCTGCAGCACTGATGTCCTCTGATCCATAGCCAGCCACACAAACAAGAGTGTGTGTGTGTGTGTGTGTGTGTGTGTGTGTGTGTGTGTGTGTGTGTGTGTGTGTGTGTGTGTGTTTGACAGTGCGTATACATTAGCGTATGAGTTTGTGTTCTGGCTCCTGCTTTTAAAGTGTGTTTAGTTTGGATTGAGGTGGACAGCAGCAGATTGCCAGGGAATAAAAAGGTCCTATCTGGCTTGAAAAGGCCTAGTGGGGGTCTCAAGTAAATGATCTGAGATCAGTGGGTGGCAGTAAATGGTTTGATCAAGGGGTCAGTTTGCTGGTCCAGGCTCCGACCGTGAGATTCAGAATGTTATTCAAATGCCAAGTGCAGCAAAGCCTCAGCGATGTGTCAAATCGTCTTTCAAACAGACCTTCAAACAACAAACCCTTTTATCTGTGCTCCAAACCCCCGAAGGAGTCTCCACTTCACAAAGACTCAACACAGCTTTTCACCCTTTCGTCCTCCTTTCACTTCCCTTCCCTTCATTTTCAACTTCCTTCTCCTCTTCCTCTCCTACTGTCTCTGTCCCTCCTTCTCTCTCTCATCTCTTACTTCTGAGCATATGGAAATCTCATTCTGTATTCTGTGTGATAGTCTTGAGTGGGACTGTCGCTGGAGGTTAAGGTGGACATCCGTGAGAGAGTGGGTCTGGTGGCTGCCTGGCTCCTGGCACTCTCTTTGACAGAGCTATTTCAGAGCCCTGATACCGGAATACACACACACACACACACACACACACACACACACACACACCACACACACACACACACACACACACAGAGTCACGGGCCGGTAAATAGAGCAATGGGCGATGATGCCCTTTAAAGCCCCGGCCACACGAGGACGATAACGCAAACGGACCGCAATCGTTATCAAAAAAGTCTTCCGTCCACACGCAACAGGCACCAGAAACGTGTCCGTTCACACGAGACCGCTCGAAAGCGCTGGAGACGCTGTAGTACATATGCCAGGCCTGTAAGTGGCGCTGTAGTCCTGCACAAAAGCAGCGAAGACGACTTCCCGCGCATGGTTGCCATGGTTGCCCTTCTGTTTATTCTCCGCTGTGGAGGCTCTGGCTCTTTCTCTCCCTCCCCGAAGCAAGCGTTTGCTCCTGCTGTAGATCTCTCCGGTAGTTCACCAGCAGATGAAAAACACCCACCTGTCCGCCTCTTCCAAGGGACGAGGGGACCGTGCAGCAGAGTTTCAGTTAGATTTTTTTTCGCCGGTCAACATGTCCGTTAAAGTTTAAATCTTCCGGACAAAATGATAAAAGTGCCGGTCAAAGGTCTTCTTTGTTATTTATTGAGCTTTAAAACAAATGAATAACGACTCTATATAATAATATAAGAATACAAAACGGAGCTTCTCTTTTCCTCCCCCTCTTCTGACAGCCCAGCAGCTGATCTCTGAGCAGGAGAGGCGGGGCGAGGCGGGGCTTTTGCTTCAACGTTATCAGGAAATGATCGTATAGGCGTAAACACAGAGCCGTTTGCCCCCCCAGAGCGTTTCGTTTGCAGATCTACCCACCTAGGGACCGTTATCGTTATCGTTTTCTGCGTTTCCATGTCGGCCTCGTGTGGCCGAACCGTCTATCTGATAGAAAACTGTAGCAGATACGACCGTTATCGTCCTCGTGTGGCCGGGGCTTAAGAAGCTGCGTGGGGAAGCTGCTTGGTGGGGATAGAGTTTCCGGATGGTATCCAAGACAGGATCCTCTGTTGAGTGAATGGAAATTACTTGATGAAGATGTAGAGGAGCGGACCGTAGAAGACAGAAGAGGACACGAGGCGATAACAGTGTAGACACATTTTTTACAATATCTATATTGATAGTGCTTTTTCAGTGTGTTGCAAGTCTCCCTACTGATATATTCCTTCTTTTTTGGAGCAAAAACTGCTAAAATATACAAATTATCAAACACTTGTAACTTTTTGGAAGAGGCACCTTTCACCAGGAAATGACACTGGTTAATTGTTCAAATTTAGCAAAACCACCTATATACATTTTCTAAAAACGTTTTTTTTGCAAAAATATCTCTCTTTACTGAAAGAACTGAAACATTAAGTTTAACTTAATATATTTGCTTTCAACTAACCAGCTTTTAAAAAAGATGTTGTAATTCGATGACCCTTTTCAGGAACCTTCTTCAACCACAACCAAGTTGATATTGGTCTTTGGGGTCATTTGGAAGCTAATGACATATGTTGGATGAGAATGAACTCTCCCTGAAAAGCATACGCACAGGGACACAACACATACTTCTAGTCTGTTTTTATCACCATCACTGTCGTCCTTCCTGCATGGTTGCGTCCCACGGGCAGGGCCTGGTCCGGGCTGGGCTGGTCCGGGCTGCTCCCCTGAGATTCACTATTCAGCGCTCCCGCCTGGTGCATCCTAGACCTCTGCTCAAATAGCTACAGATCCTTATTGTTGTGCCGCTGTAGTAGAAAAGCATGTGTGCTTCCCTTGGACTTAAAATACATTTTTAGACATTTGTCTCTACTGTCAGTATGTTAAGGTCTTAATTATAACATTAAACATTATTACATTGTGTTCTTGCCGCAACACTTCAATATAGTCATGGTGACCCAGAGAGAGCATTACATCATGCCTGTCAGAATATAATTGACAGTTCCTTAAGAGCCTCAGGAAATGCTAAGGTCCCAACACGGCTGTGGTCAGGACCAGAGGTTACTCTGTGCAGAGGTGAATCCTACAGTACACCATGGGAGGTACATAATGTGTGAGTGTGTATGTCAATCCAAATCAAATCCCCTGCACCTCACCACATCCAGAGTGTGTTATGAAACAGGATCCTAGACTGTATATAGGTACAAACCGGAGAGGAAAATACACACCCTTCAGCATCCTCAACTGCATCTCAACAGTTCCTGTTTTTGGGGACTAACTATATAGGGAAACACTAATGTACAAACACACTCCGACGCCCGCTCTCACACACACACTCACAGGGTTGCCAAGCTAAGGAGGAAGGAGGGCTGTTGAGAACCTTTAAACAAAAAGACATTTTTAGAAAGGTCCTCGTGAGCGGGGAAACAAAGGAGGGAAGTGACATGACGTTGCACAGGAGGGAATCTGAGGGTCACTGGTGGCCTGACGGACACGCCTATGGAAAAGGCTCTCACACAAACACACACACACATTCACATTCACAAGCTTGTTTCACACAGAGACACATTTGATAAACATAGTCACGGTCCTTTTCCCTGCTCTCAAAATAGCCATTTCCTCGTCTCCCTATTTATTCGCTCATATTAGAATCATAAGGATGTACTGTATCCACGTTCTCTTTCCTTCAGCAGAAACCACAAGAAATCCACTGTGTTTTATCAAGGGATGTTTTGATAATCTGTCCTGAACCAAATTTAAACCTTATATAAACCATGATACAACATGAAGGGAACAGTACTTAAATTCCCTCTCAGCAAATTGGCCTAACACAGTCAAAAACGTGTTGTTACTGGATTAATTTAGCTAGATATTAGCCTGGAAGTAATTATAATACCTTTGGTTGTAGTCTGGTTGCTCATATGCTATGCATACTCATTACAACATGTTCACTTCAATTAAAAACTGTATTGTTTACAGGAAGTGTCTGCAATCATTTCTTTGCAGATGGTGCTGTTGAACATATAAGCAACACTGTATTTGCAGTAATGTAATAGATTTTAAGCCATACACACCCACTTGTGATTGCAGATGACGATTGATTATATTAATTTTTAAGAGAGAGATGCTTGACCTGGACAGGATGGTTGAGGCCAGTCTCTTTCTCTCTTGCATGCACACATAAAAACACACACCTCTCACATCTGGTGTACGTTAGATCTGTTACAGAGTATGAATCTCAAAACCAGAGGGGGTAAAGCCAGGCAATATAGCTTCTGGGGAAAATGTGTAGCTGATGTAACTACCTCTATGCATGACGCATGAGTTTAAGTAATGCAGAGCTAACAGCATTTTCTCATTGATCCCGATAAAAGGCCACACTGGTCCTAATTCAATATGTGTACATTTCCTCTATGTAACAGTAGACTCCGCTTTAATAGGATAATGAGGGTTTAAAGTAAGTGGGGGGGTGTAAGACAAGAGAGTAAAGTGGGGATCCTACTTTTCATCACTCCTCAATAGACAATCAACTCAGGTTGCTTTGAAATTCAGACACACAATCACACCACACTGGTTGCTAGGTAATGTCTTTGCCTTTGACATATTCAGTCAAGCCAAGTGCC
Organism: Dissostichus eleginoides; assembly: GCA_031216635.1. Taxonomy (NCBI): domain Eukaryota; kingdom Metazoa; phylum Chordata; class Actinopteri; order Perciformes; family Nototheniidae; genus Dissostichus; species Dissostichus eleginoides. Next base: position 25,511,072 of record CM062270.1, on the reverse strand, counting down.
CGGTGATGTTATTTATTTACCCCGCCCATTGTTGGGGGATAAGGGTGCTTTAATGACTGACTCTTCTGGGAAGCTGGAACACAGTTGAGCCTTCTCAGTGTCCTCTGACTCCAAAGAACGGTATGAAAAGACTTTAATTATACAAGTGGCTATTTGAAAGACTAGTGGCACTAGATAATCACGGATAATGGCTGGAATACTGTGCAGGCCATGGCATCCAGAAGAAACTATCCATCAAATAAGTTGGGCCAGCCAATGGAGCTAGGAGGATACAATGTAGATCTGAGGTGTGGTCAAGCAGCTGGGTATCTGCTCTTTGCTTGTGGGGGGTAGGACTCAGGGCAAAGGGTCAGGGTTATAGAATGGCATCAACTGTCAGATGGCTGAGCAGATTGATGACTTATTAATACGTGGCTTTCATGCTCATCCAACTTTGGCCCAATTCATCCATTTGTATTGAGTTTATGACATTTAACATCTCACCACCTCATCTAGGTTCAAAGTCAGAATGACTCAAATGCTGGTTCACACGCAGAATGACAATGACTCACATACAGGAAGACTGTATGTTTTTTCTTGTTGGTCATGTGAACCCAATACCCCCACTGGTACATGACGTTGGCCATTCAATGTGAAGCAAGTTTCCATATCATTAAAAATACATTGAGAAAGTTGTTGTTGGAGCCCAAAAAGAGACAAAAGAACCACCTGATATTTTTGGCAGACTTAGCATGACCCCTTCATGACCTGAGCTCAGGATGACTGTAGCACCAGCAGCTTAAGACTACAGACTAACACACACAGCAGAACTGACCAGGTAGCCCAGCTGAGCCAGGTGCAGTTATGTTTATGTTATCTGTTAAATTATGGCAAATGTTATTGCAGCCGGCTGCCCCCGCCCTAGTGTGCTTAGCTTGGACAACTGGCCAAAGCCCATTCACATAGAGTAGGACCAGTTGAGAAAGAGAGCGAGCACAGCGGCTCCAGATGGTTTTGTTCAGATGGTTTAAACAAAGATTAAGACAATTGATTCAATTATACAATCTTAATATTTATTTGTAAGGCCTCTCCTAGGGTCTCTGTATTTTTGAACAGTTTGTACCATGGCTTTGTTTCAGCCTACCCTTCTCATGTTGTCTATTAGCAGAGGGAAATAAAAGCATGTCTAATTGAATGTTCTGTTGAAGTTTTCTCACACCCAGCTCTCATGCACACACAGCTCTCATGCACACACAGCTCTCATGCACACACAGCTCTCATGCACACAAAGCACAACATGTTCAGGTTATCCTCAGTTGTCTGGGATTCAATGAGGCACACATATTTTTAGAAAAAGAATCTAAATATAAAGTTAAAACATTTTGAGAAAGCATGCCAAATACACTCTGACTCATCCAGGTATCCAAGCCAACATACATAAAATGTTGACTAAAATGATGGATCAATGAGAATGTTGTGTCTATATTTAGGTAGAAAGGTATCGGTATAAATCCATATCATCAGCATAACAAATGCAGAGAATTAGACAGACTCATGAATGACCCCTGAGGCACACCTTATCAAAGGGGTTGATGGTGAATCTGATTAAATCATTTCAAAAGGATGTAGCGTTTTCTATTTCTGCATCTCTAATTTAACAGCAATCGAAATATAGTAAAAAAGTAAAAGTTCTGAAAAAGTAGTCCAGATGTTCCTTTAATGCAGAACAATATCAAGCATATTAATCGAGCATGTATTAAATGTCTCTTGAGTGCAGTTTAAGTAAGCATGATTATAACTCATCAGAAATGTTGTTCTCCAGAATGTCCATAATTATTTTCCTAAGAAAAAACAAGGTAAAACAGCGAAGCGTTTCCTAAAGAAAGAAGCAGATATTTTTATTTTGTTTCTGGCCAGAAGGAAATTATGTGTGTGTGTCATTACTGAGAACCAAGCTAAGATGGTGTTGTGTTGTTTGAGTAATTTTCTGGTTCTAAATGCTTATCTCGGTTTGGGACAGCCTTTGGGGACTTTTTACCAAGATGAGTCAACGCTGTCCTTTCATGGCTTCTGGACACTTATTGCTCATTTGGATGAACTCATGCTCACATGCTGAAAGGAAAGCACAAGCATTCAAACATGAAGCACAAAAGCCCTTTTGGAGAAAAACTCAAATTATGAGCTAACTATAACTACTGACTACTGATTGTAATCCTGATAAAAAAGCCACTGTCCTTGCCAGAAATCCCCTCCATTACTCCAACAGGGTGGGCATGGATATACCAATACAAAAAACAAGGTAATGGCTGCTTTACATATCTTTTTTAATCCATCCTGTAATTTTATCAAACGGAAATTAAAAATTAGTGTATTCATCTTGCTATAAAAAGAAGAAGAGAGTTTGTGGGTTTATCAGAGCTATGTATAAAACTGAAAGAACAGCCCCAAACAGTAAAGTCTGTTAAACCCAAAAAATGAGCTGAAAGACACTTAAACGGTCTGCAGACCTTAAGGGGAAATGAGTCAAACACGGTGGGCGGACTTTCATTAGTGTTCAGAACAGCTTATACATGTATGTTATAAAAAACAAAGTCCTCGCTTCTTTTTAATTATGATGCATTGCCATCATTATCGCACAGATTGGAAGTGTTTTGTGGCTGAAATGTCCTCCCAGTTGTGGTCAACTTCTCTGTGTCTGATGCACACACATGCAGGGATTGACCCTGATGTCTCTGGTGCCACAGAGTCTGAGTGTGATTCTAATGGGCCATCCAAGAGATGCTGAGTCCGTTTAGACATGGTGCTGGACATGCTTCACATTAAAGCAAGACCAAAGTCAAAAGGGGAACACAAACAACAGATGCACACAGGGAGACACACTAGGACTAAACTAATATCACATTCTAACAAGGATTACACAGGACAGTTCTCAGGTGTTGCTGGTTACGACTTCCTGTGGAGAAAGGATCCACTTTTCAACCCCAGGAGCAGCGCTGGATCTGAGGCCGGGGCCAGAGACTCTCCTACCTGCTGAGAACAGCTGGGCTCTGTCTCACTTCCAAAATAATGCTGCACCTATGGCTGTGTTACCAAATCCCATCTGGTCTCATTTTAGATTTGTAATAATGGATTGACGGTGTGGACATTTTAGTATAATTACTATGGATTGCATTCCTCCTGAGTTGGTTAAAGTGTTTCAAAGACTTCTTACCGGACAGACGATGGCTTTTGGATTAGAGTTTCAAAGAGGGCGGATGTGACATGTAGGTTTTGTGCGTGTTCCTGCATCCCCACATATGTGCACGCAGCATATGAAGAAGGTGTGAGTGGCAACATGAAGTGAATGATTGCGGTTCCAAACGTTGACCTCATGTGGTTTTTCATGCCATTCTCTTAGAAGGTATTTGAAGTTTGACTCAGTCCCTCAGATCTCACATGTGGCTTATATTTGCACTGAAATACCTCCCAGAGCTATTGGCTGCTTTGAAATGGATGTAAACATGAAGCTCTTGGTCATTTACTCAGTCCATTTGGCTGTCTTTATAGTGTCACTGCTTTACAGGGGCATAGCAGGGTATTAAAATGTGCAGTTATGGAGGCCTGTTTATCCCATTACGTTCTGTGTGTGTGTGAAAGTGAGGGAAAGACAAAAGGATAAAAGAGATTTCACAATACAATTAAATGTATTGACATTGCTCAATTAAGTGAAATGCTAACATTGAGCAAAACACGAAAACAAAACAAATGTGGTTTGAAAATTACTTTTTGAGTGTCCTTGTCCGCTCTCATTCATGAACACAGAAAATTCCCCAAGCTTCGTGCTTGCTTGTCAGTTACACAACACTGTGGTGTGGCATGCTGCCCTGTTATTGTTAACTGCATGGCCCAGTCACCACTGTAGACTTATGGAGAAAACAGCTCCTTCGCTGAAGCTGATGACGGACATATGTTTGATTCTTTCTCAGTCACATTTATGCAAATCTCCTGAGGTCTGTCAGATCAAATCGAATCTGTATCATTTCAGAAGATCTGATTTGGAATAATGTCTTTGTTGGGTTAGGCCTATTTGGTCCATTATGCGTAATCTGTATTTAAAGTTGATTATATCTATAAGTTAGCCACATTGTATGTAATTCAATCAGAATGATTCCTATGTAACTGATATTTAACCTGGCATTGAATGTGACATTTCTTAAGATATGCATTGTTTTAGCCATTCCTCTCTTTATGTGTACAGTAGTAGATGTTGAAAAGTCGATGAGGTTTGCAAGATTTTTAGATCATATTTGCAGGAGAGTCATTGTCTGCACAAAGTCCCCTGCTGTGTGTGGTGTATTTTAACCCTGGGAATCAGCATTTACATTGTGGCTAGGGATCAGAAAAGTAAAAGAGAGGGGAAAGAAAGCTAATCTTTACTCTCTATGGCACTAATCAATAAAACAATGCGTGTTGGTCACTGAGTGCAGCAGACATATCCTCATCTGAACTTATATAGGGTCAAATGGGACCATTTCTGAGGATGAAGCAACATTACAAAGTCCTAAGTGATAAAGCAGGTGGTAGATAAAGAGTCTGTAGGCTTTGTTCAAAATATTCTTGAAGGAATACTCCTTCACTTCAGTATCACATAAACATAAGTAACAAATGAGGTACAGGAAACCAACTTCACAGAAAGTTAACTTTTTATGTCTGCAAGCAATTACGGGTATAGTTTGGCATTTTCAGAAATGCTTTGTTGATATCTTGACGAGTAGGATAAGAAGTTGAAGCAGCTTTAATCTCTAGCTGCAGCCTGCAGACGGTTAGCTTAGCACTGAGATGGTAAAGGGAAGGGAAACAATTAGCTTCATTTAAAGGTGATTTATTAACTAAGTAAAACATGTTGTTTGTTTAACCAATAAGAAACAAAGATGCAAAAATTACATGTTGTGGTCATGAGGAATTGTGTGTTTTTTGTGTTTTGTCTGGGTGCAATGACTTCCTGTCATCTTGTCTTTAAAGTGAAGTTCAGTAAGACTTCAGAAGGATACACCAGCAAGAAGAACTAAAAAAGGATGTGTTAATAGGTAATCTTAAATCTACCCATCTACTCTGAGGGATGCAGTATTTTCCCCAAAAACTATGTAAACCTATTGACCAAAAAGGTTCCGTTTACTACTAAGATACACAGCTCATCCTACATGAAACTACACAGACTACTCGGACACAGTATTTTTAAACACACATGCACAAGCAGTGGAGCACATTTTCAGTTATCAATACCAGGACATTATAACACATCTGCTCACTTGTTCTCAACATACACGTGCCTGTTGGATGATGCTTCTGCGTTAAGTCTCCATGGTGGCACATGGAAACACTTTCCTTATTAGGTCTCGACTGGAAATCTATGGAAAAGAAGATAAAGAAACACTGTTGCAAGGACGATTGTTCCTGTATAGATTAATGACTACATCAACACAAGTGGTTACATCATTAAGGACGTTGGTTTCTTTGCTCTTTTTTGAAAAGGCAACACCCTGGAATAACGGCACCTTCTTTTTAAATTATGAATTATTTAACTGAGTAGATTGTGTGGTGTAAAATGTTATGACAACCTGGCAATCCCATTTCTTCTTGGCATCACATTTTGATTAACCAGTTGATTTATACCAAGAATATAGGCTGACTAATAATAATTGCATCTATATATTACTTCCAACCGGTCTGAAAAACCACTTATCTACATTTTGTACACAATATATAGGTTTCCACACCCCAACTATATTGCTACAGTAAATTATAGTTTTGCAATTCTCCTCATTTTAAATAATTAGAAAAAGGTTTATCTATGATTACTCTAATACCTTCTCTTCTATGATTGACTGCCTCCTGGCACTCACATGTAGCTCTCAGAAAACAACCCCAAAATCATTTAATGGACCTGATCCGAGAGCCTTTGGGAGGAGAGCTGAGTGTATGCCCCAGGGCCGTGGAAAAAAGGCAGGGAAAGGGAGAGATGGAAGGATCACAGTGCAACAGTAAATAATGTTACAGTATGAATAATGAGCTCCCTCTGTGCCGGGGCCTCAACTGGACTAATAGCAGAGACCTGGTTTAGATTAGGTATTGCACAAATATACACACACACATGCATGACCAAACACACAAACCTGACTGTCAGGAGGGACGTCATATCAGTTTAGATAATCTGTTGCATTCTGGAGCTCTGGGTTCTGCTCTGGGACAGCTAATATAAAGGAGGAAACAAAGGAGGTAGAGGGCATCACACACACCTTTAGTCAACCATACACCCTTTCCTTTGAATTGTCCAGTATATGTCATCTGTTTCCCTCTGTTGGTCTTCCCATAGTTTTCTTCTGATAAGACTGAGCCTCAAATCTCCCTCAGCAGTGAATCTGTTTGTCCAGAGCTACACAATATTTGATAGTCACTTTTAAATATTTGATGGTGCAGGTCTGCCATCTGCTGTCAGTAGTTGGTTATTTTAATAAAACAGACACGCAATGATATGCACATGGTTTATTAACAAAACAAAAACTCCAGTTAGTTTTCAGCTTCAAAATCTCTCATTAGACATACTTCAACACCATATACCTTTTATTTTAAAACGGCAAATGTTAAACTTGCTTACTGAGATGGTTACATTTCCAGCTGTTGTCTAAACAGTAACCTTTTTTATAGCAGACTCTTTTTAGACCAGTTTCTGGTAGTGTCCACACCGTCTGGACAAGAAAATGTTTTAAAACAAATCATTTCAATGTACATGTTGGGATACTATTACTAAGTGGAAATCTGTCAATCCTTAAATTATCAAAATAGAAATGCTAGAACTTTAAATAAAAAAAACCTATATGACCATGCTTCATCATGTATACATCTACATATAACAATAGTGTATTTATATCTAGTCATACAAGTCTCTGTCAATGTGCTCGGTTTAGTAGTAAAATTGTATATTCTGATTCCGCCACTCAATCAAGATATGCTAATAATCAGGCCGATTTAGTGAACATAAAGTGTTTCTGCAAAAAGATTTGGGTGACCACCTAACACTCTTATCGTCTTGGCTGTTTTAACTGATGCCAAAATCAATGATACTGGAGTTAAATCTAAGCCAAGCACTTCACTACTGATTCCTGTGACTTGAGCCGCTTCCTCCTGGGTCCTTTCTAGGTGTCAAAGTGGCTCTGACTGTTTGTTGTTTCAGTCTCAGTTCACATCCTCCCCGCAGCTCCTGGCTCCACTTGTAGGGAGAGAAGAAGGCGAGGCAATGCTAAAGTAGGTGAGAAGGCATCATAACTCAAAAGTCTGCCTCTTCTTCTTCCTCATCGCTTCTCCAGCTTCTTGAACCTGGCCTCTGTAAAGATAACAAAAGACAGGGATGTGGTCACTATTAAGCTAATGGCTGTTCATGTTCAAATGCAACACAATGTGGTATTGGTTCACTCCTATGTTTCACTCTCATTGAAGGCTTAACATTTTTCCTTTAGGGATGGACTGTGGTGTCACAGCACCATCTGCTGGTGGACTTCATAGTGCTTTGCAATACAAGCTGCTGTACTATTATTGGTCTTGACTACACATACCAGACAAAATAGCCAGCAAATAGAAAGGAAGCTATTCTATTTCTGCTGTCGTGATGGGGCTCTGCTCTCATTGACAAATACAAACAACACATTCACTAACGACAGTTAAGTAAATTAAGCACATTTTGGAGTTTTACAAATACTATTTTGACCAACAAATGTTGCAATAATTTCAATAGAATCAGCCTCACTCAATAGTTTATTGTACAAAACATATTCTACATAAAACATAACTTCTCTACATTAAAATTCTTACCCAGTTTCTTGGAGTACGCGTCCAGTTTGTAGGCAGCCTGTTCAAGTGAAGACACTTGCTCTTCAATCTGATTTATCTGGTCCAAGTAGGGCTGTAAACTGGCATCTAAAGAAAACATACATACCCGCCATAAATCATTTATGAATACAAAAAAGGACCAAAAAAAGCAGCCTTTGAGCAGATAATGTGTCACGCACATTTGTTGTTGAGATCCTGCAGGTTACGGCTGATGTTGATGCTAATGTCCTTCATTTCCATGTACTTCAGACTGGTAAGCTTATTCATGTTCTCCAACAGACGGTAATCCTCAGAAGTTCCTGAAAAGGTAAAGACATATGCATGAGAGAAAATAACACTGAGTAAATAAATATTCATCATACAGGTTTCCTAGACCTTTTCCAAAAGTAACTTCAGCACTTCAATGTGCATTTTTTTTGCACATTACAGCTGTGGTTAATTCTATTTTTATATAATGGATACTTATTATTACACTTCTCCCTCACATTTATAGCACATATCAGTGTGCTATAAAAACTCTGATGATGAGTTGTGGATTGCAGCTGTCTGTAGTACCATTGCAAATGCACAATAAGATATTGTCATCAGTAAATCAGTGCTATGGCTAAAATATGTTTGGAGAAGCGGGAGTGTGCAAAATGTTTTTTAAATACCAGTTAGTTCTCCTTGCAGGACGATTGCCATCTTTTCAAACATGTCAGCGCATAACTCATTGATATCCGGCTCTGCAGGCTCCACAGCCTCCTCTGCTGTTTCCACACCACCATCACCTGAACACAAGCATTACAGCAGGATGAACACAACATGCAAATCCAGTTCAAACATAACTCTGTCAACAATGGTTAAATAAAATAAAGCCAAATATAGGAGAACATACAACAGTCAAGAGATCGACAATGATGCTTTTCAATGCAACCATCACTGACAAGACAATTATTATGATAACTGTATGCTGCTTTAGCATTAGCAAGCTACGGAAGCTGCAAGGAAACCTCGCTCACTGTTTGTGCTGGTCTTTTTGGGAACAACAGCCGGAATTTCTGCTACATCCTCTGGGGCTTCTGCCTGACTGCTGGAGGCTGCAGCCGCGTTCAGAGCCGCTAGCTGGGCCGCTGGAGCCCGGGAGATGCTGTCCATTGCTGCGGCGTCGTCTCCCGTTGCAGCCATTTTGTTCCTGTTTTGACTTGTGTCACATGAGCTGAGGCTCACGTGACATCCGCCCGCCACCACAACCACCACCCCTACTCGCGCGCATTGCCACGCCCTGATGAGGTTGGAATGTGAGGCATGTGCGGTTAATTAATATTTCATACTATGTTTTACTAATGTAACTATCATAACGCGCCTTTCAATTTATATTTAATTACCCAGTGGAAACAAGAAGCAAGAAAAGTAAACATGTCCAGGTCATCTGTATGAAGGCTGCAGTCATAGCAATAGTTCAACTTTTTTCCATTTAATCAAGACTCAATGTAAAAGAAACAAATTCATAAAAAAAACACTGAATTTCAAAGTTAATGAATTACAACGTTTTTTACATTTTCTTTTAAATTACAAGTTCTTTATTACAATTATGCACAAGAGAGAAGCAGTCGTTGGCAATGAAAATCTCAGTATCCCTCCAGCATTTATTCAATGTAATTTACTATAGGCTTTTCAATACGTCTATTCTTTCCTTAAATAAAATATAAACGTTTTACTATTTATTTCCCCAAAAGTTCATTGTTTTTTTAATATACCATAACCAATATTTGCATTGTTTCCCTAAATTATAATCATTGTGTCACACACATCATCTGAAATACCCGAAGAGCTATACTTGGCAGCTAAATTAGTTCTGCCAAACCACCTCTCATATCACAATTGGTTTTACCAGGATACATTGTCGTCTGATTTGTCATGAAAGTGTTGATTTTAAGAAAAAAAAAAAATTAAGGAAATGAATTTCTCAAACGCACGCATCAATACCATAGACTGTATATATCAATACCGAAGCCAATTTCTGCCAGTGCAAAACATAATAATAAAAGGTATACACCTATTTTTTAAAAAGTCATTAACTTTACGAAAGCAAGTCTAAGTGATCACATGAGTTACATTTTTGCTTTAATAATAATAATTTATAATATTTGTTTGCTTTTAACTTACATTTTTTAATATACCTATGATTATTATGGTATTATTTCTTTACTTTTAGCTTCCATACATGATTAGTTAGTCCATGACAGTAAAATATGCCTCAATAAATATTCTTAGAAATCACAATATGTTTGCACAACTTTTCCCTGTGCGCGCTCCCGCGAGAAGCATGCAGTTCTTGGCATGCAGAACTCGACACAACACCTGTGTCGGCGGCGCTGTTGTGGGGGAAGCTCGATCGTGACAGGCTAGCATCAGTGGACTGTAAACATGGCGGCGTGCACAGCTACAGGGCTGTGCCGAACACCCAGTTACTATTAGTCCGAGAGACGGGAGACAACACAAAAATGGAGACCGAAGAGGAGCAGCACATCACCACGCTCCTCTGCATGGGTTTCCCAGACCCCGACGTGATAAGGAAAGCGCTCCGGTTAGCAAAGAATGACATAAACGAGGCAGTGGCGCTGCTGACTAACGAAAGCCCCGGACTCGGGTATGGATATGAGCCGATGGAGAGCGGGCCTGCCCCCGGCGTGGGCTCCACTGGAGACGGGGAAAGCAGCGGGCGGACTGGGACTGGAGGGTTTGATCCCCCACCCGCATACCACGATGTAGTGGATAGTGAGGTAAGAGCAACTAGAGTTTCACATAGCATCAACTGAGTGCACGAAGGAGCAGAACATGATTAGTTTCAACTTACTGGGAAACAGTGGACTCGCCCATTTAACTAGCTAAACTTAGCTTGAATGCTACATGCAGCCAACGTGAGCTGTCAGAGCAGGAGATGAAACACTCTCCCGTCCTACCATACTGAACATGTCAGTGTTTAATGGTGACTTGGAAATTGTCTGTTAACATGAAGCCTTGCTACTTAAACTATGGACCTAACATAAATCGCTGCGGTTATTCTAAACGTACAAGCTAACGCGGCTAGCTAGTAGCCGGCTAGCTAACGTTGAGAGTTGAACGCGCCAGTAGCTGGACCAGGTGCAGCAGCAGCACAGAGGCATCACTCTGGAGGATTGCAATCACAGATTTTCACTGGCAGTACTATCCTAGTGGGTTATCAGTCCTATAAGTCAGCCTGTGGACAGTAAGGCTGTGTCATTTAGGTCTGATTTTGAAAGGTTAGCTAACGTTAGCTTCTAGGTTGCCTGACAGCGTCACCCGCTCCTACCGAGATTGCAGTCTAACCAACTCCAACCAGACTAAAATCAGTTTCGCAATCCGTGTTCATTTTGATCATTCTTCAGTGAGCTTTATCACCTGTCAACATAATTTGTTTTACTGGTTTATTATTCATTAAGAGTATGTGTTAGGATTGATGCATGAGATGATGTAAGGCCAGCCAGTGGTTCTGTCAGTGATTTACCTCCAGGTCGTATCATGTGGACCGAGTTTGCTGTGTTTATGTGGTGTTGTAACAGTAAACTGCATTGGCCTTTCTAAACAAGACATGTCAAGATTGCTTTGACTGGCACCTTGAGAAACTCGAGGATGTTTGCGTTCAAGTACTTGACTTCCAGCCTGTTGCTCTCCTAGATCTCTTAAAATCCTGCAGGTACTGTCAACAGCTCTTAGAAACTCACAAATCATTTGACCTGGCAGATTATTGATTCAGACCTTCCAGCCACTTGTTGTATTCCTTTAATGGCTGTTTGAGCTGCAGTGATTATGGGTCAGCATAATACAAATAATTACTCACTACCTTTCTTTCTCCTCTAAGTCTTTCACTGCTGTCACACTTTGATGAAGTCTGTTATAGTAAGTGTAGTGTGAACAACAATTGGCACTTACAGCTGCAGGAAATAGCCCACACCTGTAGGTTACTGTAGATACTAAGCCTTATTTTGTATATATGTGAATAATGGAGTTGTTGCAAATCTACTTAGCCCAAAGTGTACAATTTTCATCTTCAAATCTGTGTACAAAACAAAAACAAAACTCATATTTGTCATGAGATATAGTAATTGCAGTGTCACCCCCTCATGGTATAGTAAAACATGCTTTATAGGGAATAAGCTACAAGGATGAAAGTGCTTTATTTCCTTTCTTCACTTCCTCTCTTTGCTACATTTGTGCTAAAGAGGTATGTCATAGGTCTATGGCCTTACGCTCCTAAATATAGCCCTGCAGTCTCCCTACACACAAACACATTGCAGTTTAGCTCGGGGACCCAGGAGGGTTGCAGGGTGCGTAGTAACAGAGTCGCGCTGAGATACCTCACCGTCCTGCGCAACAACAGACATGTGTTCTGGGCCTTGGAGCTCTAATATTTCCCCTAGGTCCTGAAACACTGAGAACTTTATTACACTTAGCAGCTTATTGTCATGTTTTGTTCTCCTGGTGAATGATATTTGTGAGAGGAAGGTTCTTCTCTTCCCTATGCTATCATTGTTATTTAAATCAAAGGATCACATTCTGACCATTCAGTGAGTTCTGATTTGATAATCTTTCCAGTAATAATATCTCTCCTCTTGGTTACTATTGAACTTTTTTTCCCCTTTAAACCAGTTAGTCTCTTGCTCGCTTTCCTTCTGCTCTTCCATCTATCTGTCATTTGTAGTTTTGCTAGGAAAGAGCGGTATGTAATATGATGCTTCTCTGTTGCCTTTTCCTTCCTTTGCCTTTCTACTGTTATTTTCTTCTTTTAGATATCAGTCCCACCACTTTATATGTATCAGTATACACTAAACACATTGACCATGGTAAATGCTGACAGGGGAAAATATATTCAAAAATGGTCAGACTCAACCCTTGCCGTGTTAATTGGAACAAACAGTGACCACAGGCAAAATGGACAATTGATTTGTAATAATTTTGGTCATTTATAATGTAGTGATGGCTGAATCCAAAAGCTTAGTCAGCCTTTTAAGATATGATTCTGTAAATTCTTTGCACAATATCAGTGCAAACATTTGTCACAGGCTGGTTTAAAATGATGACACGCTTTAGTGTAACACATGTGTTCTGACATGTTCCACTGGTTAACACTTAAATTCAGAGCATGTACTTCTTCATTATAATCAGGAATATTCAGAGGATTTCATGAATATGTAAACAACTTTATGATATAAATAATTCAAACACTTTTGTTTGCTCTCACCACATGGAGGGATGGAGTTTACTGCCACTGTCCATGTTCTGATCTCATAGCAATATTAGCCTGTACTTAGCATTGGGAATCATAAACCCAAAACATATAAGAAGTGACTTTTGAGTGAGATGAGTTTAAACATGCTTTCATAACCTGTTGATATGTCAGCAGAAAAGGTCACTGTGGGCAGCACCACTCTGCCAACAAGAGAGTGTCATGGCACAGTGTTCATTATATTCCACTTTAACTCACTCCCTGGCTTACACGTATTTATTGCTTAGTAAAACACTTGAAAACAAGCCCCTGACTGGATTCGTTTTAAAAGCTTTGATGAGGAAATAGAGGGAGAAAGATGCAGGGACGAAGGGCAGATTGTGAGGGAAGGACATTTTCCTAATGACTGCTATCGCTCTTCTCCCAAAGGGCGGAAAAGAATCCAGCATCCTCCTGTCTGACTTTATCATTGCCAGAGGCCATTTGTATTAACCTCGTGCAGAGGACAGCTGCAGCGTCCTATAATAATGTTGGACTCAGGGACTAAGTGTGAAATAAAGTCACCCATTGCATTAGGTTGTAATTATGCCATGCCTGTGTGTTTTACAGCGGAGCAATGATGAGAATGGGAACTGCTCAGGGGGCAGCATGGAGTTTCCCACCACCAACCTGTACGAGCTGGAGAGTCGAGTCTTTACCGACCACTGGTCCATACCTTACAAGAGAGAGGAGTCCCTGGGCAAGTGTCTTATCGCGTCCACCTGCCTCGCCCGGCACGGTAAGAACATGATTGTGTGGCATGACATTTGTTTTTAAAGGTCTGCTTTAAAATAAATTCCCTCCATCTACGTATTTATGTGGGTGGTGTGGATTGTTGGATTGTTGGGTGTTTTTCACATGTTGTTATTTTGGACACTTGCGTTACATACCTCAATCTGTCTCCTTCGTCACAGTTTTTTTTCCATGTTAAATAAATATGTAAATCCAACATTTCCTTTACTGTCAGGTCTTGCTGACCGATGAGAACTGCAAACGATTTATAGACCGGTGCATGCCGGAGGCCTTCAAGAAGGTGAGCAACACAGAGACCAGAGATCTGAGAGACTGAAGTACTCAAGTCATTTACAGACATGGTCCTGACTTCCTCCTTTCTGTCTTTCCTGTTCCCCATCACCAGTTGCTGACCAGCAGTGCCGTACACAAATGGGGCACGGAGATTCACGAGGGAATTTACAACATGCTCATGTTGCTGGTGGAGCTGGTAGCAGAGAGGGTGAAGCAGGATCCCGTACCAGTTGGCCTGATGGGAGTCCTGACTATGGTGTGTTCTCTCTCACTCTCTTATATTTGCCTTTTTCTACTTTCTTTTTGTATTCTTCTATATATACATGTAAATAAATTACCCTTAAACATTTAGGGAAAAATTGATTGATTTTGTGGTGGTAGTTCAATTAAGGACATTTCTTTAATGTGCTTTCTCAGTGAATTGGAGCTATCCTACTTTATAATTGTAGATTCATCTAAATCTTGACAGTTTGTCAAAGGTATTGAACCACTTCTAACAGGAACTGCTTATGTTCGTTGCCTCTTTCAAACCAGACATGTAACATTGAGTAGTTGAAATGTAATATATGTATGTCCTGTTTCTTTGTTGCTGTGTCCAGGCCTTCAACCCTGATAATGAGTACCATTTTAAGAACCGGATGAAGGTCTGTCAGAGGAGCTGGGCTGAAATTTTTGGAGAAGAGGCCAACATGTTTGCTGTGTCTCCTAGTAACAGCTATCAGAAAGTAAGAGGCAACTTGTGTGTCCAGATTCTTCCTGTACCCTTGAGTCCTATTAGTGTATATGTGCCGATTAATCCAGATGCACTTGCAAATACGTAAAGCTGTCCAGTATTAATATACACACTCCCTTATTAGCCTTTGTTTAGTGTTCATAGTCATTCAGGGGCGGACAAACAAGTTCTTCATCCCCCGTGTTGTGTAACTGAGCCACAGGAGCTCAGCAGAATATGTGTGACGGACACACAACAGCTGTCAGAAAAATGTGTGTGTATGTCACAATCATTTGCAGTGTCATTGCTGAGTAAATCCACTGAAAACAAACAAACAAATATGTTTCAGGAGCCTCATGGTTGGCTGGTTGATTTGGTGAATCGAGTGAGTAATGTGCACCGAGAAATTGTTTCCATATACATATCCTAATATTGCATCAGTTTTGCCTCATACATTTCCTTCCTCTCTTTTTTTCCAAGTTTGGAGAGTTGGGAGGATTCACTGCCATCCAGACTAAGCTCAACATAGACGAAATTGAGATTGCGGTAAGAGTAACTTACTTTGATCTTTTCCCCTTCCTGACAAATGGACTAACATATTTTAAGAGTAACGAGATAGTTGCTACCCTGGGGATGGTAGACAGACTTTGAGACAGCGTTTGCAGGCGAAAGGTCACCATGTTTACCACCACTGCTCTCAGCTGCAGTGCACTGAATGTCTCTCTCTTTCCCCTTCCCACCAATACTCACTTACACACAAACACACCCTCTCATCCCCCCGCTGAGTGTGGTCAAAACGCTCTGTTGTGTTATGTGTTCTGAGGCATCCTTGTACTGATGCTTCCTTCTGGGAACCTGGCCGGAACCACCGCAGTGCAAAGCCATTGATTCAGACGCACACATTCACACACGCAAACACATTCGCTCGACCCATTAGCATATTAAAAAGGCAAAGACTACTCTCCAGTAGCAGTGGGAGCTCAGTAGAGTGTGTAAGCTGTCGGATACCTAACATACCCCGAGGAAAAGGAGAGAGACACAGTGAAAGTGAAAGGAGAAAAGATAATGGGAGGAGTGCTCCACTCCTATACTGTCTCCCAGGGCTGAGTCATTCATTTGTCTTCTTTGAGCAGGAAGTCAAGTGCAGGAGGGGGAGGGGGGGGGATTCACTGAGTGAATAGAGGATGAAGGGGAGCTCAGAAGCAGAAATGGATGATTGCCAGAAAAAAAAGAAACGGGAACCATTCATTAAGCTCCTGTGATTTAGCAATGAATGACAACTGACAGCTGGGCTCTGGTATTAGAAACTCAACCACACATCTGTTTACTCTCACTCACATACACTGGTGAACACACAGTATCAGTTTAATGTGACCTTATGCCTTAACACTTCCATTTGAGATGAGTGATAAACTTCTGTGGTTGTGTATGTCTTCATGATAAGCCATCAAATGTGACACCCATAAATACATCCCACTCACAACTATGCAGGAACAATTATGTCGACACTCCTACAAATGAAATTGAGTTGGAATGAAAGATTCTTATCATAGTTAGTCACACTCAGCTGGTAATGATCACTGGTTTCCTTTTTAGTTTGTGTCATGTTGAGTTATTCTCCTTCCCTCTGATTACACAGTGTGTGTCGGCTCTGGTCCAGCCTCTGGGAGTCGGTGCAGAATACCTAAACTCCAGCCTCGTCCAGGTGAGCTACACGCATGCACGCACACACGCACGCACGCACACAATGGATGCTAGTACTATTTGAAGATCTTTATTTAATATCCTTTTCAATTAGTTCAACTGCTGCTACTTTCTCTCTTCTTTCTCCTTTTATTGTTATTCACATGCTGCTTATTTATATTCTGTGTAACCTTGTTGTTGTCTGTTTAGTTTATTTATATGTCCCTCCTACTTATTTAAATGTGTATAATGTGCTATATCCTCTTACTGTTTTGCGGCTGCACTGGCCATCAACATTTCATATTGTTTTTCCTAGCCCATGCTGGATCCAGTCATCCATAAGATGATCACCTACGTGCAGAACCTGGAGGAAAAGGACCTAAAAGACAAGGTAGTGCTTTTGAAGTCCCCCTCTTTTGATTGATATCATTTAAATCTAGAGAGAAAAGGTATCAAGACGGAAAAAGTTGTTTCCTCCCTAGTTATACTTGGTTCCTCATGTGTTCCTTAGCGTCTGGTGAGCATCCCAGATCTGCTGTCGGCCATCAAGCTGCTGTGTATGCGCTTCCAGAGGGAGCTGGTTACTGTGGTGGACGACCTGCGTCTGGACACGCTGCTGCGCATGCTCAAAACCCCCCACTTCTCTACCAAGATGAACTCCCTCAAAGAGGTCAGCTACTATAGGAAGTCATCTCTCAAATCTGAATTTGATCAGTTTTCTTAACTGAAATTGCACTCTGTTTTTTTCTTCTCAGGTGACAAAGTTGATAGAGGAGAGTACAGTGTCTAAGACGGTGAAAAATGCCATTGACACAGATAAACTTTTGGACTGGCTGGTGGAGAACTCAGTCCTATCAATAGCGCTGGAGGGTAAGAATATCCATCACTTCCTTCCACGAGATGATCCAATTTAAGTGTGTCACAAAGTGCTTTGCAAAACATTTAAACAGCATTGAACTTTGTAACCACTTAAAAGCAAGACAGGCATCATACAAATGTGGCTTTTGGCCTTTGTTTGACAGTATTCACAGTGGTCATTAAATATCTTTATGCACCAGGTAACATCGACCAGGCTCAGTACTGTGAGAGAATAAAGGGAATCATTGAGCTGCTGGGGAGTAAACTGTCCCTGGACGAACTCTCCAAGATCTGGAAAATCCAGGTCAGCACCAGAGCACACACACATCATAACAGTAATAACACTGTCTTGTGTGTGTTATTTATTATTTTCATTAAGCATGGTGTGAACATGTTTTCCTTGTGCAATATGTAAACTTAAAACTGAACTGTTTGCATAATTATGTAAATTAAAAACATAATTGATACTGTATGTATTTATATCAATTGTTAGCACATATTTGATGAGATAAAATAACAAATGTCCGGCTTTTGATGCATCTGTTGATTATTGTGTGATCATCTCAGGCGGGCCAGTCATCAACTGTGATAGAAAACATTCATACAATCATCGCCGCTGCTGCTGTGAAGTTCAGCTTTGATCAACTCACCCACCTCTTCGCCCTCATACAGAAGGTCAGTGCCATCTCTGTTACATTTTGTGAGTAACTTGGCTCAATGAAGAGTTGTTTGTTCGTCTGTGTTCAGTGTTAATAATCTGTTTGCATGTGTTTCAGAGCTGGGAGGTTGAGAATGACCGTGTGAGGCAGAAGCTGCTCAGTCTGATCGGGAGGATCGGCAGAGAGGCTCGCTCTGAAACCACAACAGGGAAGGTGGGTTGGTAGATCTGTCATTCTGGATATGGAAATCCACAGTATGTTAGAGTTCATTGTTAAAGTCTGAGGTGTGTGTTTAGGTGCTGGAGGTGCTGTGGGAGTTGCTCACCTCCCCAGCCTGCCTACCAGTCTCGTTCAGCAGGCGTTGGAGGAGCACCTGGGGATCCTGAGCGACGCCTACGCTGTCAAGGAGACTGTGAAACGCAATTACATCATTAAATGTATTGAGGACATTAAAAAGGTGAGACAGACGTGCTACAGATACCTAGCATTGTCTCTGTAGATGTGTGGGCGAGTGTTTGTTGCCGTTAGGGTTTCACAAGGTCATTACAGGAGATGCTCTTAAATAGTAAACATATGGGTTGTTTAGAATACTTTCGTGCAGATAGGAAATCACTGTTCCTTGTGCAGTAAAAAATGCAGCTCGACATGTTAAAAGGAAATGACTGCATGGGGGCCCCAACATTTTTCTGCTTCTTGTGACACTTTTGTTCTAAAGTTAGCATGCCGCTGTTAGTTCATAACCTTTTTACTTCAGTTAGTTTTTTATCTAAGTTTGCCCAAGTGTCCCTGGAGCTGCAGTGAATAACGGAGAAAAGCCAACTCTGGCTGACAACAATAGTCTATCATAAGTTTAAAAAAGAAAATCTAAAATATTCGATTATCGAGAATCATTTCTTATTTCCTCTCTTTCTGACCATGCAGAGAAACAATGTAACAAAGTGGTGGATGTCACTTGATTACACTTATTTCCAATCTTTCAAGCAAACGTCATATATTGTGATGAAAATCAGTTCTTTTAAAAGAGCACTTTCACTTTATTGATTAAAGTTATTATTGAACGGTCACCAACAATGACCTTAAACCTTCCCATTTAATGTTTATAAACAGTACATAACATACATGATAGCATGTTCTACACCATTTTATTAGCCATTAGCAGAACGGTTGATTCATGTATTTTTCAAACTCCTTCTCTGGGCACTGGTGAGTGGAGGCTGGTGTATAAATGGTTCATAAATGACCATATGATAAAACAGTTATAATGTAAACTATGTTTTAGAGGTGATGGTATAATTGTTGACATAAACTGTACATGAATAAACACTGAATATCTTGACATTCTAATCAAAATATCCTCATAGGGAATTACAAGTACATATGTTATAAATTATTTATAAAGTGTTTATACATTACTTATTAATGATAAATAGCCAAACTTAATCTAGATTGTTACCAAATAGGCTAGATTTATTTTTGGGATATTTAAATTATTAAGTAATTTTTATATGAATGAATGTGTATTTTTTTTATTTAAATACTGGAAGGGGACTAGTTAACTTTTGTTCAGTGCACCTTAAATAAAATGTATGTTTCCAGACACACATTCAGGACGACTGTAAAGGCAGCGACACTCAAAGCTTATTTCTTACCGGCACTTGGAGCAAGAAGAAAGCTAACTCTTTGGTCAAAGTAAGAGAAGAAGCTCCTATAATTCATAATTCCACTGAAAAATCTGTTTTAAAATCTCGCTGCTTCACGCCTGCAAACCAATCGTGGAGGAGGGCTTGACCACAAAGGGGTTTCATTGGTCACAGGTTGATAATTTCACACTTGTTTCTAACAGGAAGTAGTGTAACCACGTGTGTGTTAATCTTCTGCTTGCCTCACTGAGAGGGCCTTGGCACTGACTAATGATTACACTGTGGTGTTGATCTTGTCCTGGGGCGAGCTGGCTGGTTTAAAAAGTGATTTAGCTTCTGGATGAATGGTCAGCTTTGGTGGAAGTGCCCCGCACATTTACTCATGCAAAGAGGAATCTAATCAGAGCCTTGGATACATAAAAACAGAACATGTTTGATATTTAATTTGGCCTTTAAAAGGGGTGTAAGGGAACACATTTAAACCTAAGCATATTTAAACAGGCAAAGTCTCGTCCAATGTTTTACCTCCCTGGCTCTGGTTCTGTTCCTCCTGGTTTACACAACTACACAAACAGTGGGTCTGTGATGACAAAGCAATCCCCTTATAACATCTGATTTGCACATGTTTGTGTGCTCACTCTGCTGCACTGCCACACTGCCTGGATATCATTATCTTCTGTGTGTGTGTGTGTGTGTTTTTTAACAGGCGTCTCAGCCGATCACTCCTCAGGCAGTGTGGGTTGTTCCTGCTCTCCGTCAGCTGCACGAGATCACCCGATCTTTCATCAAGCAGACCTATCAGAAACAGGACAAGGTAACACAGAAACGTGCAAACAGACATTGTTTTTAAATTCAAAGCTTCTTTTTAAACTCATATTTGATGACGTCTTCACCCTAAAATTAAATGTTGTGGTTATATGAATGTAATTGAAGGTTCCTTTAGATTGCTGCTTTACAGCACTGTTGATACAGCTGAATGCCTTCTTTTGTGTGAAGCAAGCAGGAGTGCAAACTATTTATATTTTATTAGAAGTACATGTTGTGAATTTTAGAAACAAATACATCAATCTTTTTAAACATTTCAACTTTCCGACCTTATAACAATGTGAAGTTGTTAGAAATGTTTGGATCACACAAGTTCAAAAGGATCTTGTGCACTCAAATTAATTTCTACAAAGATAATACTAATAATATTAGTGTCGCCTAATCTTTACCTGCAACAGACACACAAACACAGTTTAAAAAATAAATGCTGCTCAACATTCGAATGTATTTATAATTTGAGTTTCAACTTTATGAATACAGCTTTTAGGCTTCAAACAAATACATCTTGAAATGATGGTATAGTAGGTGCTAACTTTCCCCTGCCTCCCTACAGAGCATCATTCAAGACTTGAAGAAGAACTTTGAGATCGTGAAACTGATCACAGGATCCCTCGTGTGCTGCCATCGGCTGGCTGTGACCGCGGCGGGAAATAGCGGCCTCTCAGGCTCCACTCTGGTGGACGGGCGGTACACCTACCAGGAGGTATACTCTCGTTTTTTTGTGAATTGTAATTTAGTAGCCAGTGCTATATCCAAATTGTTTTAAATGTTATATCCAGTGTAATTATATTGATGCTGTTCTGTGGAGCTGTATAGCAAACCATTGATGTTTCAATCCATAATTTGAAAGTGATCTGAGTAATGTCATATGAGGTATAATTTGATCTGAGTTGGTTGGTTTGGAACAGGAAGTAATCATACTGGAGCAGCACAGTGTATGTTGACAGTTTGAGGGTCAGGATGACATGCTTCTCTCTGAATCTATGTGTTTAGTATCTGGACAGCCACCTGCGCTTCCTGGCCTTCTTCCTCCAGGAGGCCAGCCTCTACCTGGTGTGGAACCGGGCCAAGGAGCTCTGGGAGTGCCTGGTGTCGGGGCCGGATGTCTGTGAACTCGACCGTGAGGTATGAACACAGTTATGCAAATGTAATCCTTGTCCTTGGTTGTGTCTTTGATTAGCAACCAGTTTTCCCTAGATGAATGCTCTGGAGCAGGGGTCGGCAACCTTTTTGATATGAAGTGCCATTACAAAAAAAAAATGTTATCAGCGTGCCGACGATCGTGAATTATCAACGGGGGGGGGGGTGAGGAGCTCGACGCTCGTGAACGGTCAACAGGAGGGAGGGGGGAGCCTCGCTGCGGGGAAGCAGTGTGCGGACCTGTCAGCGCAACTTACATGATGAAGAATTTAACAAACAAATTTAAATAATTGGTTTGAACGGCATAATAATAAGGACGATCGTCCGTTCTGTGATTCTCCAGAACACACGTTAGATGAGATCGCTGTCCCTTTAAGAGAGAGAGAGAGGGGTGGATGGTAGAGCGAGAGTGAGCGAGCGTGTGTATATTTCTGGAAGTGAAACGAGGCAGCAGAAAAACAGGTCTGTGATGTATTTTTTGAAACAGAAGAACAGCTAAATAAATGCAACGGCCTCCCAAGAAGAGCTCACCTCTCTCCAGTCATTTAAGCTAAAGTGGGTTATTGAACCTGAAGCTTTTTGCTTCTGCCCTGGGAGACGACAAAGAGCCATCCCCCCTGTTTCCTCGACTACGGTCTGGGAGCCGACAGGAAAGTTCAACACACAGATGGCCAGTCCGCCCCTTTGTAGCATATTATTTTGATGAGAGATGAGCAGATCGCCACTGGGCTTTCAACTAAAGACACAGCCACGCAAAAACTGCGGCATTTGTACAGCTCCTTATGGGTAGTGCTTTCCTCCGTGGTGAAACGATCAGCACTGCACCACGGAGGAAAGCGGCAGAAAGTCGCCTGGAGTTAAAGAGAGCGGGGCTGCGTTGCGTGCATGGCTTCCTTCTGCAGGTAACGGGGAGACGCGCCCTGGCGGCGGTCTCGTTCAGGATCCAAAAATAAAATTTAAATATTTTGCACAATATTCCACTTATTCCTAGTGTGCCACTGGTTACGGTGCCGCGTGCCAATGGTGGCACGCGTGCCAGGGGTTGCCGACCCCTGCTCTGGAGGAACAAAGGCACTGCAAATATTTGATGTTTGCTCCGTTCTCTGCTTTATTTTAGAACAGTATTCAAGACGAATGCAGAAATGTACATTCAATTTAGTTGATAATAAAAACTTTTGGAATATGATAATGCAGGTTTTACGTTTTTGTTCATCTTGCTGTTTTGAGTGTTTGCTGTACATTTTGTACAAAAATCTTTCAAGCAAAGCCAATGTCAGGGAAGGCACTGTGTACAGAAGTCAAGTCTTGTTAAATTATTTTCTTTATTGCACTGACCTTGAGCACCCAGTTCTGTCCCCGTGTGAAATGTTGTCTTTTCATGGTTAGGTGTATGTTTGCATTTCAACTGAAATTTAAAATAAAGTGTAACCTTGAACATAATGTTTCGATGTGTGCAGATGTGTTTCGAGTGGTTCACCAAAGGACAGCATGACCTCGAGAGTGATGTTCAGCAGCAGCTCTTCAAGGAGAAGATCCTAAAGCTGGAGCCCTATGAGATCACCATGAACGGTGAGACCCTCTGCAAGAGATGCACTGACAACAGCATTACAGCCTTTCAGGAATAGTTCATGAATAAGTGTGTCATACAGCATTTAACCTGTTTTCTGTATTTCCCAGGTTTCAATCTGTTCAAGACCTTCTTTGAGAACGTGAATCTGTGTGACCATCGCCTCAAACGCCAGGGAACTCAGCTGGTCAGTCCTCCCTCACATTTAGTTTTTTCATGCAAGACTATTTTCCTTCTCAGTGAGCGCTGATATGCACTGACAATATGTATAGAGGTATAACACATGTGATATGATTTCAGTGTGTGGAGCGTCTTGACCTGGCAGGGATGGATTTTATCTGGCGCATCGCCATGGAAACCCCTGATGAAGAAATAGCCAATGAAGCAATCCAGCTAATTATCACATATAGCTACACCAACCTCAATCCCAAAATGAAGAAGGTCAGTATATGTGCGAGCGTATATACTCCTGAGGCTCACTCACTCTTGTCGTATCGTCCTCTCATGTGCGTCACCTCATTTGAGAATAACAGTGTATTTTAAGATGCTGCACATCTTGTGTTAGCCATTATGGGACATCATTAGGCTCCTGATGCATAGGAGTATTTTGTGGTATGTAGTGAAGCTTGAAAAGAACAAATACTGAACTACAGAATTCCAGTGTTAACACAATTATGATTTGGTTTGTTGTCTACCTTTTTGAAACCTTAAAGCACATTTAATATTAACTTTGACTTCCTCACAGGATTCCGTGTCTCTGCACAAGAAGTTCATTGCTGATTGTTACAAGCGACTGGAGGTAAGAGGCAGAAAATGTTGATTACTGTGCGGTGTGATTGTGCCCTCTCACAGTAATCAACACCTGAAAGCTCATTTCTGTTTCCCTCCCAGGCAGCGAGCTCGGCCCTCGGAGGGCCTACTTTGACACATGCTGTTACCAGGGCGACCAAGATGCTGACGGCCACTGCCATGCCGACTGTGGCCACATCTGTACAATCACCATCCAGGTACAGAGGGGGGTTTGGGTAAGAGCATAGTCACTTAAAACCTTTTTTAACCATGTTTGTGTGCGATTGCTCCTATTCATTACAGAGAGTAAAATGATCCTTGACTACTAAAACATTTTATTTTTCAGTTTTGTTGAAATGATTCTGTTAATATTAATCTGTAGATCCACTAAGCTGGTGATAATCGAAAGACTGCTGCTACTGGCTGAACGCTACGTCATCACTATAGAGGTAGGCATCTTATTTGCTTTAAGGGTTTCTTTATTAAAGGGTCTATTATGTTGACAATAAATATGTTTGTTATATATGAGAAGCAAGGACATGGAGTTATTGTGTGTGTTTGTTTCTGTAGGATTTGTACTCAGTTCCTCGCACTATTCTACCTCACGGGGCCTCGTTCAATGGACACCCTGTCGCTCTTCACATCACCTACGAGTCAACCAAAGACACTTTCACCTTAGAGGTATTGTACAACTTTGTCTAGTAGGGCTCTACTGAATGGCTTTTTTTTCTTTTATAATCAAAATGTTGTTTGTAGTGTCTGAACAAAGCTTCTAATGTCTCATCTGTTGTTTTAACATCATCATCCTACAAAAATGATCCTCAAAGTCATCCTTAAGTGGTTCATCACATTAAATATTTGAATCGTTTTTAATAAGTCAACATAAATCGCGTGAAGTTAAAGAAATGGAATTGATGGTACTGTTAGATTGCTGCTAGACTGCCTTCTTAATACTGGCGCTTGCCTCCCTTTCAGTGCAACAAGTAGGAGATTTAACTGAGAACATTTATCTTAAAAGGTTGAATGCCAGAAGGTATGGATTAAAACACAAACGCTGGAGTTAGTGGATATGTTTGTGTCGGAAAACAATCACACGCAGACACCACTGGAATCTAATTCTACAAATAGCATTATGCTAATAATATTAGTCTAGCATAATCTTTATCTGCAGCTGGACGGGGAAACATTACTGAACGCTGCAGAGCATACAAATGTTGATTTTTTTTGCTACAGCCATATTTCCTAATGCCCTATAGTTCACCTTTGTCGTGTAGAGTTACATCTTCAGAAGAAATAATCCTCTGTGTGTGTGTGTGTGTGTGTGTGTGTGTCCTGCAGACGCACAGCAATGAGACAATAGGAAGTATCCGATGGAAGATATCTGAGCACTTGAGCTGTCCGGTGGATAATGTCCAGATCTTTGCTAACGACAGTGTGGTAAGTCTCAATGAGTCTGTTTGTGACAGGGACTCTGTGTCTCTTTTTTTTTATCAAAAACACAATTGTATCTTTCATTCAAGTGTTTTACTCCTCTCTCAATCATGTGTTTCCTCTGAAGCCGGTACACATTAAAAACAAAATGAGCAGTACAATTGTTAGCAGATTGTTCCGCTGCATCTACTGTGTGGCAGGGGAAACACAGCTTTGAACAACCTCAGTCCCCGTTTTTCTCTCACTCCGTCCCTTCACTGCTCCTCCTCCATGTTTTAGATGACCATGAACCGGGACCAGAAGCTGCTGTCCCAGCTGGGCTTCAATGACGAGCAGAGCCTCACTGTGAAGAGCTCGGGCACCGGCACCCCCTCTGGCAGCTCCGAGTCCTCGGCCTCGGCCTCCAGCAGCTCCAGCTCCGCAGTCTTCAACTCTGCCTACGCCTTGGAGCAGGTACCACATCAGACGTGACTGTGCACTGATAAAACTGTGGACACACTCTGGTTTTCTTGCTTTTGACACACATGTTTTTCTGTCTCCAGGAGAAATCCCTGCCCGGTGTGGTGATGGCTTTAGTGTGTAATGTTTTCGAGATGCTTTACCAGCTGGCTAATCTAGATGAAACCAGGTGAGAGTGGTTCAATTACATACACCTTGTTGACAACAAGACAGACACCGACTGAATATTAATCAGTCAGTGTGTTTTAATCTCCAGGATCACTCTTCGTGTGAGGAAGCTGCTGCTGCTGATTCCAACAGACCCAGAAGTGCAGGATGCTCTCGATAACTTTGTTCCCAAAGAGTCCAGCGTCTGGAGCCACCAGGTACATCAGACTGTGACGCGCTCAGGTCGTGTGGTAACTACCATGGCTTAACGTTCAAGCTCTCAGTTCTCTTTTTACATTCTTATTTTGCTTTTGCTTGTGTTTTAATCAATCTATATCCATCTTTCCTCATTTCTCTGCTTTACACATTCTTTCCTTCTCCATCATCTGTCATTGAATGATTTGCCTAACTCCCTTGTGTCTGCTTGATATAGAAGACACTGTTCCAGGGTACAGGCTCTCGCTCTCCGTCTATGTCCTCCAAGCAGCAGCACCAAGCGCCGAGTGCTGCATCCATCTTAGAGTCTCTCTTCAGGTCTTCTGCCCCGGGCATGTCCACCTTCAGAGTGCTGTACAACTTGGAGGTACGTGCTCACACAACATCATGCATCAAGCATCCTTTTTTCAACACATCACACACAAAAGATTAGTAGCTCAACATGTGTTTCCCTCCCTCTTCTCTCTCTGTCTCAGGTGTTGAGTTCAAAGCTCATGCCCACCTCTGATGATGAGATGGCCAAAACCAGCAGCAAGTCCTTCTGTGAGAACTTCCTTAAAGCAGGAGGCCTCAGGTAACGGAGTACAACAGACCTGTTAATGAAAAGTGTTTTGCGTATGTCTGGAGTTTGACACGTCAAACTGCGTCACATACTGATCCACATTTGCCACCTAGCGTAAGCTTTCATGTAATACTTCTCTGTGTTTCCTCTGCAGTCTGGTGGTGAATGTTATGCAGAGAGATTCCATCCCATCGGAGGTGGACTATGAGACCAGACAAGGAGTCTACTCAATCTGTCTTCAGTTGGCCAGGTACAAAATGCCTCACACACACACTGGGCTATATGTTTTGATTTAAAGTGGTTGTGACACGGTTTTCCCCCATCATCCAAACCATTAATTTCAGTAAATAATGTCCCCTTGAAACCGTTACTGAAGTGATTTTTGAAAATTTGTACTTTGATAACCGTTAATCTGCCCTTCAATGTGACCATATTCTGGATCTTCTCTGGGTCTGCTCTGAGATTCTTAAACTCCCGCGAAAAGGTGTGCCGCGTCACAGAGGGAACACGAACGCTTCCGGAGTCCAGTATCTGTATGCAAACAAACGATGGCGCACACAGCAGCAAGCTCCGACTGCGATTGTAGTTTAATTTTGAATGTGTCTGAGAGCTCATATGAGGATGAAGCATCTGATAGTGATAGCCTCGTAGACGATATTGACTATATGCCCTACAGATTCGAACCATATGCCTCTGAATCGGATGAAATTAACTCCGAGTCGGACAGTGGAGACGACAACCCCCCGACTCTTTCCCTCCCTCCCACACCACACACACACACACACACACACACACACAACACACACACACAGTATCCTAAAAAACACATCACGTTTAAAGGTTGTTGTTCTTACCTGAGTTTTCTCTTGTTGCTCGAAGTAGACACTTCGGGGGCGTTTAGCTGGGGGGTTGGCGAAGTCTTTGCGGCCTTTACGGATTTGGGAAGGCGTGGGAAAGAGAGTAGGCACTGCTGACGGCTTCAGAATCCGTCTTCGCGAAAAATCAATCCCAGTTTCAGCCATCAACAAAGGCCTTTCCTCGAAATTCTCGGCCAGAAAGTGGGCGCTGCATATGTAGGTCGATGTGGGGTTCATCACAGACCAGGCAGCCCTTGTGTTCGGCACGTTTTTCTCCCATGTGCGCTGACGCTTGACATCCGTTGGAAAGCTATGTATGCTGATGTTAAGTTCCTCATTTGCTGTATTGGAACAGCCAGACACAACGCATCGTCGAACCATCTCTACGCGTGACAAATCCCTTCTGTCCCTGTCTGGCTCAATGGGAGCAGAATAAATATGGCCCTTTGTGACGCACTTCCGCCTTCGTCCCGAAAAAGGAAACTGAGTGATGGACTTTTCCCGCGATATTCGAAATTATTGATATTTATCAATACGGTATCGCAAATTCATTTTTAAACTGATGGTTCGAGATGACTAGTAGCCCAACATTGCATTGCACAACAGTAGGTGGGATGGTGTCACAACCACTTTAAGACAGAAAGTGCATAGCTTTGTATCTTACCAGAGTTAGCTTAGAGTTATTTACATCTCTTGTCCCCGGGCAGAAAACAAATATTCATCTCTGTAGAGAAAATTAATACTTTACTGTACAACAATGACAATATCATTAAGGCAGCACAACTATCCACAAGATATCACAACATTGAGAATGAATTCCTGCATGGTGGGTGCATAATTGGTTTGATTATAGTCATGATTTCTCCTAGAATCTCAAATCAGTGGAGCTACAGCAGCTTATATAACTTGATACTGAGCTTCTTGCTCTGATAGCGAAGAGCAGATCTGCCAAACTCACCTCTGTTGTTTGTCGTAATTGTCCTCTCATTATCTGAGTTCATGGCCACATACTCAGACTTTAAACTTATCTGTCTTTGTTTGCAGGTTTCTTCTGGTTGGGCAGAGCATGCCTGCAGCGCTGGATGATGATGTCATCAGAGATGGCGAGTCGCTGTCATCTCGTCCGTTTCGTAACGCTGGACGGGCCGGGCGACAGCTGTCTCTCTGTGGAACTCCAGAGAAGTCTTCGTACCGACAGATGTCGCTCTCTGAGCGCTCCTCCATTAGAGTGGAGGAGATCGTACCGGCCGCTCGTGTAGCTATTCAGGTGAAACACACTTGTTACCATGACAAACACACCATTCGTTAAGCACCCAGATTGATCTTGTTAACATTTACATATTTAATGTTCTCTTTTCCAGACCATGGAGGTGGGTGACTTCACTTCCACTGTGGCCTGTTTCATGCGTCTGACCTGGGCAGCTGCAGCCGGCCGATTGGACCTGGTCGGCAGCCCGCAGCCTATCAGAGAGACCCACAGCTCCCTTTGCCGCAGGGAGTCCGCACCAGAGTCAGCAGTACAGGTGACAGAAAGCACCATTTCAATGTGATTGTATGTCCTTTTTTGTATTTTTAGGTTTTTTTCTTTTGAAGCATAAAGGGACTACAACTCTCATTTTGTTTTTCAATCCTGTGTTGTAGGATAAAGGAACCCTTTAACCGTGTAGCTCTTGTTATTATCTCAAATGTGCTTTATCATATAAGATGATGAATTGTTGTGGTGTCAACTAGATGTTTACAGTCATTAGGTTTTGTAATTTTTCCTGCACAACAAGCATTCCCGTTAAGTCACAAACAAAAGCTAAAGATAATAAGTCTCTTTCTTTCTTTTCTTTGTCTGTTTGCAGGAAGTAACTGCAGCTCCAGCAGTGAAGGGGAGACCCCGCCAACAGCGTTGCATGCAGGGATATGTGTGAGACAGCAGTGTGTCTCAATTAAAGACACCATCATCGCCCGCGAGGCTCTGTCCCTGCTGGTCACCTGTCTGCAGTTACGCTGTCAGCAGCTATGTAAGTCTCATTTAGAAACTTGAATACACAACAAGCCTTTTCTTTTGATAAGAGCTTTACATTGCCGTAAGTCCAGTGGAATAGTACCGTAGTTTAAGAGATTGCTGTGTTGCCAAACTTCTACAATAACACTAAATCCTCTGTTGTTTTTTTCTCTCTTCAGGTTCTTTTTACAACCTTCCCTCTGTCAATGATTTCATTATTGATGTTTTGCTGGGATCTCCCAGCGGAGAGGTAAACCACACCCTCCTTTCCTTAAATAGCCAGCAAAGAATAAATATATTCGTAACACTTCAGTGTGTGTTTACACTTGTGCTCTCTTTTCCTTTCTCTATCAGATCCGCCGGGTAGCTTGTGATCAGCTCTACACTCTGAGCCAGACCGACACCTCAGCCTTCGCCGAAGTCCAGAAGCCCAACCTGTTCCTGATCTCAGTCGTTCTCACTGCTCAGCTGCCGTTATGGAGTCCTACATCTATTATGAGAGGCGTCAACCAGAGGTAATTAAGCAAGAAACACTCAAAACATAAATCCCCGAAACTTCAGCAGAGGTCTTATGTTGACTTTGCTTTTCTTCTTAGGTTGCTGTCCCAATGCACTGAGTACTTTGACCTAAGATGTCAGCTTCTGGATGACCTAACCAGTAAGCCTTTCAATTTCCTTTTTGGTCACTTTTATCGATCAAATAGAGAGGTTATAGCCTCCTGTTTAAACGACTAAAGATCAGTGTATCATACAATCCCTCTGTCTTCCTTCCTCTGTCCCTCTCTGCCTCCTTCAGCCTCAGAGATGGAGGTGTTAAAAGTGAGCGCAGCCACCATGCTGGAGGACGAGATCTCTTGGCTGGACAACTTTGAGCCTAGTTGGAGCTCTGAGATGGAGACCAGCGAGGCGGACAACATCCTCCTGGCAGGACACCTCCGTCTCATCAAGACCCTGCTCTCCCTCTGCGGCAACGATAAGGAGCATCTCGGTGAGCACAGATAAATATCAGAACCCGTTCAACACTTTCTGGAAGATTATGAAATTGAGAACAGTAATATGTAATTTGACTCTTTTCTTTAGGTCAATCTCTGATTCAGCAGTTGTTGGACGACTTCCTGTTTCGAGCCTCGCGCATCATCATCAACAGTTCAAACCCCACCCCTCCCCGGCCCCCAGCCACGACTTCCACCCAAAGTATGCACATAAATCATTTTATTTAGCTTTTGGAGCAATGGAAAAAACACTGAAAACATTAACCTTTGGTCATGTTTGTGGTGTGTTCAGGTGCAGCACAGCCAGCAGCAGACTGGCGGCCTACGAGGTTCTGGTGATGCTCGCAGACAGCTCGCTCTCAAACCTCCGCCTGATCGTCAAAGAGCTCATGACCATGCACCACCAGTCTGATCCTTCCCTCTGCAAGGAGTTTGATGTAAGACACCAATTTGACTAATATTTATTACAATGATACTTTTCGGTGCATATTTTTTGATAAGAGATTGATTGAACTCCTTGTGTCTCTCTCTCTCAGTACCTCCCTCCAGTAGAGAGCCGGTCAGTGTCCGGGTTCGTTGGGTTGAAGAACGGCGGCGCCACATGTTACATGAACGCTGTGTTTCAGCAGCTCTACATGCAGCCGGGTCTAGCAGAGGTACACACGTGCTCTCTATCTTCTGTATTCTGCTCTTTGACTTCCACACACTGGATCTAATAATACTGAATATGTATGCTTGGTTTAAAGGCTTTCCTGTCCATCGAGGAAGACACAGATCAGCCGGAGGAGAGCGTCTTCTACCAGGTCCAGTCTTTGTTTGGCCACCTGATGGAGAGCAAACTGCAGTACTACATACCCGAGAACTTCTGGAAGGTAAGAGACACTTCAGATTGTAGTGCACTCACCCTGTCAACCTCAAGTGTAGCTGCACGTATGTGGGAATTGTCATAAAGGTGCAAAGTCGAGATCTATTTACATGGGGAAGAAACATTTACCATTATTTGTATCCAGCTATTAGTGGGTTTATCTTATTGAGAACTGAGCCGTGTTTAGGTTCAGGTTCAGGTTATTTATTTGTACCCGTAGGTAGATTTTTTTTTTAGAGAAAAAGACAAGGGATCCATCCTGACACACTCTAAAAACATCTCTAATAAAAGGACTAGTAAAAGTATACCCCGCTCAAACAAATCTCAAAATATTTCAAAAACATTTTAAGAAGGAAAACACTAATTAAATAAATAGAAATAGGCATCTGTGTGACACTCCTATGATGTGTTAATTTGTGCTGGGATAAAACTGTTTTTATACCGCTTCGTTCTACTCTTTGGGACAACTAACCTCCGGCCCGAAGGTTTATGATTTACTATGCCTCGTATATGCCCCTCTCAGCAATAAGAGTATAAATCTCAAAACCATTGACTATTATCTAACTGCAAATGGGTTTTGCCTTTTTCAGATCTTCAAGATGTGGAACAAGGAGTTGTATGTACGAGAGCAGCAGGATGCTTACGAGTTCTTCACTAGCCTGGTGGATCAGCTTGACGAACATCTCAAGGTAAAACCCATGCCCATTACAGCAAATGAAAAAACAATAGCTAATTAGTTATGATTATGTTATTAACGACGAGTCTCCTATCCAACAGAAAATGGGTCGAGAACAGATCTTCAAAAACACATTTCAAGGAATCTTCTCTGACCAAAAGATTTGTAAAGACTGTCCTCATCGGTGAGCAAGAATATTTGTTCCTCAAAATGCAAAACCTTTTTTATTTTGAGACACACATAGGTGAGGTTTGACCTTTTTGATATTTTCCTCTGCAGATATGAGCGTGAAGAAACATTCATGGCTTTGAACCTCGGAGTGACGTCTTGTCAAAGCTTAGAGATCTCTTTGGACCAGTTTGTCAGAGGAGAAGTGCTGGAGGGCAGCAACGCCTACTACTGTGAGAAATGCAAGGAGAAGGTGTGTATAGTGCTCTACATATTCTTTTGTTCAACCTCACTGATATCATGCGTATCTACAATGTTTGCATTTGTTCATCCGCACAGAGAACCACAGTGAAGAGGACATGTATCAAATCCCTGCCCAGCGTTCTCTGCATCCACCTCATGCGCTTCGGCTTCGACTGGGAGAGTGGACGCTCCATCAAATACGATGAGCAGATCAGGGTACGAAGTCTCAAATATCACGTCACTAAGATGCTCTCTTATCTTTTTTTGTTATATCAACTCAAATCCCAGAAATAATTAACACAATCCTGTGTTATTGGTGCACAGTTCCCCTGGGTGTTGAACATGGAGCCGTACACCGTCTCTGGGATGGCTCGTCAGGACTGCAGCGGAGAGGCCAGCGAGAGTCGAGGCGACGGGACCTCAGGAGGGTCACCCCGAAAGAAAGTCACGATTTCTGAGAACTACGAACTCGTGGGAGTTGTCGTCCACAGCGGTCAGGCACATGCCGGTCACTATTACTCCTTCATTAAAGATAGACGGTAAGAGACACTGTATTTTTATTTATTTATTCATTTATTTAACAGGGACAGTGCACATTAATCAACATTTCTGTAAATGTGCCAGAGTTAGCCAAGAGGCTATTTTTCATCTGTATTCCCTGGACAGATTTTGTAAGTCAACCTAAAGACACATTTCATTTTAAACAAGTAAATACAATCAAATAAAAACATGCAGTACTGGAAATCTTAATTAAAAAAAAAAACAGAACAATAAAACAAAACAAAAAAGAACATGTTAAAACACAGGCAGTGTAGACAGACAGCGGGTTGTAAGGTGCACACTTGTGTCAGTGTTGTGACTCCTCACTAACCAGGTTTTGAATTGGGATTTAAATAAACTAAATGTAGTGTGGTCTCTGATTGTAGATGGGATTGAGTTCCATTGCTTTTCCTGAGTGGAGTCAGAGGTTCCTTCACTTCTCCCTCGTTTAATTGGCTTATATTATACATTAATAATCTAAATATTCTGAAAATCAAACACATGTATTGTATGATTTGCTTGTCAGAGTTACAGGCTGCAAAGTTCCCTGTTTGTATTTTCCAGCTCCTATTCCTACTTTACTAAAGATTCACCTAACCAGTGATTAGCTGAGCTCATTAGTCTGTTGCATCAGTTTTCCAGGCACATTTTAGGGGACCTCCTTAGGGCACATGAATGCAGCATCAGACTTTGTGTGGGCTGTTCTGGTTTAGTGGGTAAGCATCTCCAGATGTCTGGCTCTGGAAGGCAGGATTGCTCACTGGAGTGTTGGAACATAAAGGGACAGCAGGAGCTAATATCTGGCAGCCCTGCTCTCGCTCACCCGTTTGTTCCTATCCCCGCTCAATACTACGACAAAGACAGTTTGTAATAAGGACGCTGATGTCTTTCCAAAAATGTAGTCATTGAGACCTATCAAGAGCTGCTTTCCAAGTCTGTTATCATTGATGTCAGTAGATTCCAATTTAAGTTGAAAGGTTTTGTTGTTATATGTGCAACAGTTACAGCACAGTTTGCAATGAAAATCTTATTCCCCAGGCCGCTCCATCAGTCTAATATACAATCAACTTACACAAAATAAGAAAAAAGACAAACAATCTTCCAATAAAAGAGTGAAAGTGACAATATTAAGAGATCTGTGTGTGTTGAGGCTGAACCTGGACATCACAATGGTCCTGCAATATGTTGACCAGGTATCATATGCTAAATTTAAAATCCTCTTCATTTGTCCTTATCTCTTAGTGGAAGCGCTCGTGGACGTTGGTACAAGTTCAACGACAACGTGGTGGAGGAGTTCGATATGAATGACGAAACTTTGGAGTATGAGTGCTTTGGGGGAGAGTACCGTCCCAAAGTGTACGACCAATGTAAGTTGACATCTAAAGCACTTAACCTAAACCTCCCATGTATACATGTTTAAGACATATTATTACTTTGATTTGATGGCTTTAAAATGTGTTCTGATGACACTAAATTATGTATTTGTTAAACTCATGAGGCACACAAGTCACCTTGATGTGTTTATGTGTGTGTGTTGCAGCTAACCCATACCCTGATGTGCGGAGGAGATACTGGAACGCCTACATGTTGTTCTATCAGAAGATCAGCGACCAGAACTCGCCCGTCCTGCCCAAGAAAAGCAGAGTCAGCATCATGAGGCAAGAGGCTGAGGACCTTACACTGTGAGTGAACCTCACACGTAATACTTTACTCATTTTAGAATAGAAAAACATTTATATATTAGTTACGATATTTAGAATCAGCATTAGGAACATTCCCAGAAAATGTCATCAGTGCACAACCTCGTACTAACCAGCCTGTTTCTCTTTATTTTCCAGTTCTGCCCCGTCCTCCCCTGATGTTTCTCCACAGTCCTCTCCTCGACCCCCCAGGGCCAACAACGACCGCCTCACCATCCTCACCCGCCTGGTCCGCAAGGGAGAGAAAAAGGGACTGTTTGTAGAGAAGATGCCCGCCAGCATTTATCAGGTAAATGCGTCAAGATATAACAAAGAGGCCATAGGGAAGCAAGTCTGACCTTACTCCTTAAAGGGGACCTATCATGCAAAATGCACTTTTTGATGTCTTTTATACATAAATATGTGTCCCCGGTGTGTCGGGGAACTCAGCAGCGTCCGAAAGCCTTTGAGCTCCATACTGTTTCGGAAATAATCCTTGATAATCCATGATATGGCGTTTCATCACAGCAGTATTTAGTTTAGACCAGTGGTTTTCAAAGTGTGATGCGCGCCTCCCTGGGGGGGCGCCAGAGAGCTTCAGGGGAGGCGCAGCAGAGAAAAAGATGAGTAAAGTGTCACTTGCACACTTTTGGCTGTCTGTGGAGACCGAGTTCCCCCAACTCGCCAAAAAGGCTTTAAAAGTGCTCATTCCCTTCACCTCCACCTACCTGTGTGAGTGCGGATTTTCCGCATTGACTTTGATCAAAAGCAAGTACCGGTCAAGGCTGCAGCCAGAGTATGATCTGCGTTTATTCCTGTCTACATTGCATCCCCACCAGAGTCCTGCACGGGTCTGATTTTCAAGACCCGCTCCCGCCCCGTACCCGTGATGTGCAATACCGAACCCGCCCCGCCACCCTCACATATTGCCAATTAGTTCCGCAAACCGCCCCGACCCGTCGGCACAAGATCCGCAAACCGACCCGAAAACATGCAATTATTAACACACGCAGTTGCGTTTTTGGCTCAAAAAGCGTGGGATGTTGGTTATTTTCTCCATCTAGGATGAGACCAAAAGCCTCCCAGACGTTGGATTTTGCTCTTGAGGAAGAGTTATTTACGATGCTGTATTCTCCGCTAGAGAGCTTCACCTCAGCCATTTCGAATGTGGTGCGCTCAGCAGCAGATTGATGCGGTGCAGATGTTTATTGATTATGCACGGTCCCGCGGGGGAAAGGTCTGAGGATTTAAACATTAAATTAAATTATTATTATTTAAATATATTTATTATGCAACACCCGCGACCCGACCCGCATCTTCTTTGTTTTACCCAGAACCGTACCCGGATTTCTTTTTTGAAAAAATACCACCCGCGAATCCCTTTTTTTGCGGGTCACCCGTCGGGTACCCGACCCGATGCAGGACTCTGATCCTTGCATCATCCGCCTGTGCGCATCAAAGACGCAGACTCATTGTTCCCAGTAAAGTAGGGGTGAGTGTAATAAGGAGGCAAAGTTGACGTTCAGTGTGTTGCCGGGAGCATATAAGGATTTATCCACGATGTTGAAAATGTAAAAAATGTAGTGTTTAAAACATAACAAAAATGTATGTTTAAAACATAAAGATAAAAAGGTTTAAAAAAGTTATTGTTTAATGTTTTAAGGAGGTGACACTACTCAGCCAATCAAATCGGTGCAGTTAGTGAGTAATTTCAAATGGCGTGCTCAAAAAAGAGAAAGGTAGAAAGCGAAAACAAAGCATTTAATGACATTTTCTCTTACTGGACCTCTTTGAAATGCAATTGAATACCACTGCATTATAGCAACAACAATAATAATAATAATAATAATAGCAATAATAATTGAGAGGGGGGGCGCGGCTGTTCTTATGTTCTCTGAGGGGAGGCTCACCTTCACACACTTTGAAAACCCCTGGTTTAGACAGTAGCTGCCGGGTCCCGCATGAGCTCAGCCCCCTCCTTTTTTATTTTGATCAATTTTCTTTTTTTTTAAAGCTTTATACCCAAAATCAGCACTTTTGAAACATAGAAGGGATATGAGGCATGGCTAGAATGGGTGATCTGTTTGGTATTTTGAGCAAAACACTTCGTAGACATGTTTTTTTATATATCTAAGACCTATGCTATTGCCTAAATATAGCATGATAGGTGCACTTTAACATTTGTTCTGTTAGTGATAGGTGGAGAATTAGCTGGAGAGGAAACTGAAAATCTCTGTTTGTTTGTGCAGATGGTGAGAGATGAGAATCTTAAGTTCATGAAGAACAGAGAC
The DNA here is from genome assembly GCA_031216635.1 of Dissostichus eleginoides. Lineage (NCBI taxonomy): Eukaryota > Metazoa > Chordata > Actinopteri > Perciformes > Nototheniidae > Dissostichus > Dissostichus eleginoides. The sequence goes on along the minus strand of CM062270.1, from coordinate 25,473,943 downwards.
GTCTACAACAGCGACTACTTCAACTTCACGCTCTCCCTGGCCTCCGTCAACGCAGTATGTACCGTTTGTGTTTGTCATGTGCTTCGACTGTTTGGGTTTCATTTTCTTTTTGTGTACACTTGCAAAGTAGAGCCACACAGGGAGCTAGATCTATACAGCAAGCCTTTTAGTCATTGGTATTATCTTACGTTTTCAGTTCTTCTTGCAGTACATGCAACTCATACATCTTCTTTCTCATACCATATATCTGTCACTTTTTACCATCTTACTTACCGAAGTTTACATTGTTAGATTTTTAAGACCATGAATAGTATGTTTCTTTTGGTTTTTTTCGTCCACCATAAATACTTATGTTTAATTAACCACACACTGTGAGTGGGGACTTGTTAAGAAGGGACCACACTGATACCAAGGAAATTGAAAATCATAATTTATTTGCAGTATAACTAAACTATACAACTGTTTATTATAGTAAAATTGAGTTGCAGCAATCAGTGTCTTACATGTTTGTGTGTGTGTGTGTGTGTGTCAGACGAAGCTGAAGCATGCGGACTACCAGCCCATGGCCAAAGAGAGTCTTCAGCTGGCGGTTCACTTCCTCTTTCACACCTACCTGCACACCAAAAAGAAACTCCGGTATGTACCCACATGCAGCCTCACCGCAGTAATGAACATCTGTCATACGCAGCGATGTAACCCCTTGATTGAATATGTGTGTCCTGCAGCGTGGACACAGAGGAGTGGATGGCCACAGTGGAGGTGTTGCTGACTAAGAGCAGCGAAGCCTGTCAGTGGATGGCGCAGTACCTGGTGGGGCCGGAGGGACGAGAGATCACCAGGTCGGTGCTTGTTGACACACACACACACACACACACACACACACACACACACACATACACACACGTTGAATACTAGGACTGTACCAAATGTACTTTTTTTACATTAGAGGCATTCGTTCAAGTTTTTTGAGAAATGTGTAAGTGTCTCTTTTCATGTTTTATGAAGTCATTGTTTTTTTTTAAACTTTTTTTGTATTTATTTAACTGCTAGACCTCCCTGGCTTCCTTTGTGCACTGACTTTTTTTTTTTAAATGAATTGAAGCGTAATATTTTGTCAGATAAAAACAGTTTAGTGGAATTAATCAATACATTTTGGCTTCATAACACTTTATATTTTCAAGTTATTTTAAAGGTTCAATTTGCACTTTCAAAGCTACCATAATATGCGTTATTCACCCACCCACAAACCTCCAACTTGATATTGAATTCACTGTAAAACTGCAAATTACGACCTCGATTATAATTCTTTGAATGCCAGTTTTAGTGAAAAAGGGCATACAAAGTGCAGTTTTCTGTCCTCCTGCTCCGCAATTTTAGCTTTAGAATCACAATAAAAAAGTATAACGAGATTTGAGCTCGGCAACTTAAAAGACAGTGCAGTGACAGTTGCCCCGACATAAAGCTTAGATGCGTGTGTCTGTGGGTGTTTTTGTATTTACAGTGCCTTGGTTTAATCACTGCAGCAGTTTGTAGCTGTCCTTGAGAAATGCGATACTACAGACTTGGCAGCTCACAGTGCTGCTCCCTCACTCCAATCAATGCTCATTGAACTCTCTGACCTTGGTCACATTATTCCACCCTCATAATGCTGCTGCAGCGAGAACATACTTACTTCATATATAACAGTCCATTCAATCTCTGTAGTATGTTCAAATACACACACCACCTGAGAGTGTCTTTAAAGCTTGTATTGCATTTGCGCTGACAGTGGGAATATTATAAATGTGTGACTGCATGTTGCTCACTGACTGGATGCTGATTGGCAAAAAAAACTCCCGTGTTTTTTTGGAAACGATTACATCTTTTTTCAATAAATTAAGATTCTGGGAACAAGCAAAGTCAGCAAACAATCCTACACTTCCACCAATGGAGTATAGATTACCTTATATTATAATACTACTAGTATAAGTGTAGCCAAATATTTGCAACGGTGTAAAATTACCTGATTTAAAAATAAATATACACAGGAAAAAAAGGCCACTTTCCATTCTAATTAACACTGATTATGTATTGTTATATCTTCCCCTCAGGGTCTGTCTGTTGGAGTGCGGTGTGAGGGAGGTGAGGGTGGTGTTCGCCTCCATCCTTGAGAAGACTCTGGAGTGCTCACTTCACTTTGGAGACCCGGGAGCGGACAACTTAATGGACACTCTGCTCTCCTTATTGGACAAAGACGTTCCTGAGAATGTGAAGAACTGCGCTCAGTACTTTGGTCTCTTCAGTAACTTCGCTCAGAGGGTAAGAAACCATCAACAAATCAGTAGACTTTTCTGCAGTCTTTATCAGTGCTGAAACATTGAGTTAAATGACATTGTGCTTTATCTTTCTGTTCTCTCTCAGGGATGCGGTCCTTGTCAGCTGTTGTTGAAACACTCAGCTTACCGCCGGATGCTCATCTTCCTGCTGGGACCCAACAGGCAAAACAACCAGGTACAACTGAAGCAAGAACAGATATATACAAAGTGACAGTCATTACCAACAGCCCTACTAACTACTGTGAATGCAACTTATTCAAAATGGTCTCCACGTTTCTTCACAGAACCGGCGCTGGAGTCCCGCTCAGGCTCGGGAGTTTCTTCACCTCCACAACACGCTGGCCTTCATCACACTACACTCTGACCTCGACCCCCAGCGGACGCATCGTGAGACATTTAAATCAAATCTTGAAAGTCACAGGGTTTTTGTACGATCCAGCTCTGTCTGATCCTCACCTCTCTCCCCTGTTGTCCTGCGTAGCTCCAGAAGGGTCTAAGCTGCGTGTGAGCTGCATCCCGTCCTCGACCCAGCTGCTGCCCCTCAACGCCGACATCCAGGCCTCTCTCTTCACTCCAGAGGGACAGCCTTACCTTCTCGAGGTAAAGTACACATTTAAAACTTGTTTAGGCATTGTATTCTCAATCAGGGATATAGAAGAATCACAAAAACCCAAATGGGGGTTTAAGAAAAAAGCTCAGAAGGTCTTTGATGTTTTTCATTTTAAATATTTCCAGGTGATGTTTGCCATGCGGGAGCTGTCCGGGCCGCTGTCCCTCCTGATCGAGATGGTGACCTACATTTCGTACTGTAACGAGCCTTTCTCCCTGGGTGTGCTGCAGCTGCTAAAGGTAAACTTTAACGTGCTAAGCTTCAAATGTTGGTCTTATCTTTGAAACTGTCTCAGAATGCCAAACCAGAACTAATGACCTGTACCCGTTCATAACCATCTTTGGTTCCCCTCCAGACCCCAAGTACAATGTTAAGACTGAAGCCCACTGTCATTTCACTGAAATGGGAAGACTCAGATCCAACTACCTTTTCTCACTTGAATGAAGATGTACTATTTCCCTGTATTGAAAATAAAATACTTGTCAAGGGTCTCCTCAAAGACTTTGAATAAGTATGGAATCTCTTCTTGACCATATTAAAGAGAAAATCCAACGTTTTCATTCAAAGTAAAAAGTCATAATTAGCCGCGTTTGCTTAAAACAGCTCTAGTTAATTTTTACTATGTGTTCCCGCTATTTTCATCTTGTGTTTTGATTTATTTGACATTTTTTTATCAATTCTTGTTATTCTTGTTATGTTCTTAAATGTTGTTAGTATTCTCTATTATAATTCCTTCTGAATATGTTGTGTCTCGTAGTCCCAGCTGGAGACTGCGCCCCCTCATGAACTGAAGAACGTTTTCCAGATGCTGCAGGAGCTACTCGTGAGTGACGCTCACCGGTTGACTCTGTAACCCTTCACCTATTTGTCAAATCTGATGCTTTAATGAACAGGTTTCCTAACATCATTTCAATCTTTCAAATCAGGTAATGGAAGACCCTCTGCAAACCCAGAGACTCAAGTATGCATTTGAGTCAGAGAAAGGCCTTTTAGGTATGTTTGTTGTTTCTCTAATACCCACAGCTGGGACATCAATGGAGTAAAAAAACTTTCATGTCATACATCTACAATATAATACTGTTCTTTTAAACATTGTTAGTTAACTGCCATGCATATTGTCAACATCTTCTGATTTTGTGTGTGTTACATGAATTTATTGATTGTTAAAAATCTAACTGAGTGCTTTTTCTTCCCAGCTTTGATGCACCAGAGCAACAACGTGGACAGCCGACGCTGCTACCAGTGTGTGAAGTTCCTGGTCACATTAGCCCAGAAGTGAGTTCATCTGAGGGCCAGAAGTATAGAGGTGTAGTCTTGGATACATTTGAATGATTCAGTCAATGTCAAATCTTATTTTCAATGTTCCACTAGGTGTGCTCCAGCCAAAGATTACTTCAAGGACTTGTCTGGTCACTGGAGCTGGGCGGTGCAGTGGCTGCAGAAAAAGGCAAGCTTCTCTCAGAAATATGTTTGGTATTTTTTAGGCATTTTTGCGCTAACTAGTGAATGTAGATAGCCTTCTGAAACGATGGGAGAGAGATACTTTTAGCTAACTATTTAAGCAAATTCAAATCATGGCTTTTATATTCAAAATGTTTTCAAATTAGTTGACATATGTGAATAAATACCATGTGCTCATTGTGTTTTTAAATCATATTTCTCCTGCCCTCAGATGACTGAACATTACTGGACTCCACAGAGCAACGTCTCCAACGAGACATCCACTAACAAAACCTTCCAGCGCACAATCTCTGCACAGGTACACACACACACACACACACACACACACACACACACACACACACACACACACACACACACACACACACACACATATATATTTATATATATATATATATATATATATATATATATATATATATATATATATATATATATATATATAAATAAATAAATAAATAAAAATACTTAATCAGCATGACATGATCCCCCCTAGTTCCTCCACCTCCCTACACAAACCCACCCTGTCACTTGTTCTTGACATTCTCTTCTGCTCTCAACTTGCCTGTGTTATTGTGTGTATTCATCTCTGCAGGACACCTTGGCCTATGCCACGGCGTTGTTAAACGAGAAGGAGCAGTCCGGCAGCAGCAACGGCTCAGACGGCAGCCCGGCAAACGAAAACGCAGACCGCAGCCTCCGACAGGTAGCCCTCAGCACAGCCAGCTTCTTAACATGACTCATCGTATTATGGCAGCTCATGCTCAGTTCACGCAGCCAAAAAGGAGAAGAATGGAACAAAAATGGAACATCTCCGCAGTTTCTTTCAAAAGCCGTAAAGGCAATTTGTTACCTCCTACGGTGGTTAATAATGGTGGATTATAAACGGCTTCATTATTCTGATGACTCCTGCTGTTCCTGACAGGAAGCCCACACAACTCAGCGCTGTCCTGACTCACTCTGGCACTGACAGGAATACTCCAGATAATCAGAGTGCTGTATAGAATAATAATAGAATAATCCCGCTGTCACTGCTAGATATTCCACCATTTGTTCCTTTTCCTTCTGAAAAAACCACCACATTTCTTTCTTTGTTCTCATATATATTTTTTGTATCTGTCACAGGGGTCAGAGTCTCCCATGATGCTCGGCGATTCGAAGAGCGATCTAGAAGATGTGGACCCGTAGCTCGGCGCCCCCGCAGGAGAGGCCTCCGATGGAGAGGTGGCACAGCTCCGGGCAGCCGACTGAAAGGGCTGCACTTTGCCTCTGATTGGTCGGGACATTTGGGACTCCAACCACAAGCCAATCAGAACACTTATTCTCTTGGTCGCTACAGCAAAGAAGGAGCTATGAATAAATCATAAATTACTTCCTTTCAGAGCAGCCAAGGCGACGATGGAGATGCATTATCTTTAAGGGCAGCAGAGTTGATTATGGGGGAAAGTAGAAAAAGAAAAAACCTTCCTCGGTCACGCGGATGACTTCAGTTTATCCTTTTATTCATTCATTCACTCAGAATGACAGCAAGGTGGAGGATGGGTTTGGGTTGTGTTTTAACAATTTTCTGCTCATATTTGCCAATGTATCTACATAGACATATTCATATTGTAAAGATTTGTTCCATAGATGTACTTTCCAGTGTAAGATAATATTTTAAAGTCTCCTGTGCTCTTCTCCACAGCCATGCAATTTGCGAAAGGTCACGTTAGCGGCTCTAGAGGAACGTACAGACGTACAGTAACCCCTCTACACACGGGCACTTGGGGGGGGGGGGGGGTTGGGGTTAAGTATGCACTTTATAGTCCAGCCCAGTCTATTGTGATGTACAGCTGAACTGGTCACTTCCTCTAGAGCCTCTTCGCCATCGTGTCCTCTTCTTCTTGCTTTTAACAACTTATATTTTCAGTGCCACTTATGCCGACACATGGAAGCCCTGATAGCTTTGCGTGACTTAACCATTCACCAGGGCCGCAGTACAGGGCTCTGTCCCATAAACAGGACACGGCCTCATCAAATCTTAAAAAAATGCAGTGCCATGGTCCGCACTCTTCCTCCGTTCTCGTCGTCTCGCTGTCAGGCAGCCCCATGTGCTGGATTTTTATTATTTTTATCGCTGTGTTTTATTTTCGTTGCCATTTTTCTTTGACTCCGGATGCATTGAATATTGGAGAGGATGTTTAGGGACTCAAGCCTTATGCAAGAAAAAGCTGATCTGGAAGTGCACAGATCAGTGGTGGTGGGCCGTCTGTGCCGACTGAGGGGGAGCTCAGGAGCATGTTTTCTTTTGAGGTGCCAAGGTTACACACACACACACACACATGATAGAACTTGTGAAAACCATGCAAACGTGTGTCACTCATTCACTCCGCTCACGAACACAAAGAGCAGGTCCTTATCGCATCACTGTTACCTCTGCTTTATCAGGTTTGATTAGTTTTTTGTCTTTTTCAATGGTGTTTTTCTTTTTTTGCTTGGCCTTTTTTTGCTTTTGTCTACCTTTTGGAAACACACACAGAGGAGCTGAACCCAAATGTAGCTCTAGTTTCACAGCAGAACAGCACCAGTGAATCCATCGTCCCTGCCCCAAGTCATCGGGAGACTTGAAGTGCCTTAACCTTTCGATCTCTCCCCCGTCCCACCTCCGAAAACTCTTATCACATCTCTGAGGAGGTGGGTCAACATCTGCTCCACCTGACCGCGACACCCAACCAGTGTCCACGTGGTCCGATAGTCTCGCTATAGGAGTACAACAGGGCTTCTTCATCCCCATTAGACCCAAAATAAGACAGGGAAAATGTCCTCTGTGTGTTGTGACAAAGGATTGTAGGAATGTAACTGTTGATTCTGTGTGTATGGGGGAGGGGGTGTAACTTTGACCCTAATAAAACAGGGTTAAGGTGACAGGACAGGGTTTCGGTGATGGTAAAATGCTGCTTCTTTTCACTCTGCACTCAAGCAGAGACACTTTGTTGATACAGATTCATGCTAGGTAGTTTTAAAGAAGCCACATGTTCACTGAAACGTTCTGAAGACATGAGCCTAAACTAGTTTAGCGGATTAGCTCTCAGCTTTAACAGGTCAATGTTTACAGTGTGAGAATCTATCAAGCAATCATTCAAAACCGTTTTTCTGTTGGGAGTCGTCACGTGATCAATCCACTGAGGCTCTGTGCGTCCTCAGAGCCTGAGAAGAGGCTGTTTTATCCCCTCCACACCCCCCCCCCCATCCGGCCCATTACCCTCTCTCTCTCTAGATGTGAATGTCACGTCGTGCTGTCTCTCGGCACGTTTGCATGTGTGGCAGTAAGTGGTGGTGAAGTTTGTCTTTTTTGTGTGACAGAGATAAAAAACAGCCCCCCCCCCTCCACATGTGTTTTTTGCTGTGTTATTTGGTCATTAGCACTCACTTTCACATCATTGGCCCCTTCTCTGTCTGATGGAGCTGCATGCAGTCTGTGCCAAGAGATACATGGCAACATGAGCCACATTCAGCCAACAGCGTCTCCTACGTTTTCCCCACTGCTACATCACCACAACTACTTAAAAAAGAAAAAAGAAAAAAAACTTCCAAACAATCGTTGTTTTAATCCTGGGATGCAGGGCGTGGGAAGGGATTGGCATCTGTACGGGTTTTTACAGTCATTCGATTTTGAGACTTCACTTCTGCCATCGCAGGATTCTGTAATGCATGTTAAAACTCAGTTTTAATTTGTACATCAGAGTTTGAATAAGGGGAAATTTGATATAAAATAAACTGGAATGCACAACCTTTTGTAAACATTGTTTTTATGTATGTTTACACCTTGTCACATTACAAAATGTTGGTGCACCTTGAGGGTTTTGTTTTTGTTACCTTTTAATGTTGATTTCTGTAGCATATTCTGGTTTGATACAGCAGACAATGAATAGACCTTTTTTATTGAAGACTTTTGACATCACTGGAAGAAAAGCACAGGTGATGATTTAATGAATTACTGCTGAATTATTTGAAACACTTCAGTGTTAAGATCCTGTTGTTGCACAATCTGTTTTACTGTTATTAATAGAGCAGTTTCATCAGTATTATAGTCATTAGTACACCTGTGCTGTTCCTCAATGATAACTCAAATAAGATGCTGTGAAAAAGTAATATTGGGCTGATAATGAGGTGAGCTCCACTTTAAGAATAAACCCAGCTTAATGTGGTGGCTTTTGTTTTTGTAGAGAATAATCTAATCTGATGAGACATAATTCATGACGCGTTGTATCACCTTAGTAATGATGAAACCACATCTCCTGTGCCAATCAAACTTCAATCCACTCATGCTCTGCCCTGTGGTGCTCTCCATGCTGACATCTTTAAATCAAAGTCCTTTGAGTGTGCTTGGTTTAAATGGCATTGTGTTTTTCACTTTATTTTATTCACTTCACATAAATGCAGTTCAATGCCCAGGACAGACACATGTAATTTATTCAAGCATTCAAGACAGATGTTTAATTGTTTTGTGGGAACACACAGAGAGAAAGCAAAGATATCTGGCTCATCATTATTCAAGCTGCTAATAGGGCAGATTGTTACCCACAATCCTGCTGCTGCTGCTGCTGCTGCTGCTGGTGCTGCTGCTGCTGCTGCTGCTGCCTGATTTTCACCTACACTCAGAACTGGAAACACTATTACGTGTGTGAAAATGTTTGCTGCACTGATGGATATTTCAGCCCTGATTTGACTAAACTGCTGAGCGTCCGTGTGTGTCAACTGTCTTTTAATGAGTTTTTCACAAAGACATTCTGACATGACTGTAGGAAAATCCTGGCTGTAAATAATAAAATGAATGATGACTGAATTACATTTCAGCTGCTTTAGTCCAGGGTCCTGATACTGTCCCACTGTCATGTCTTACTGGGACTCTGAATATAAGATGACCTTTGTTAATGTCTGCTGTGAAAAAGAGGTATTACTTGATTACCCTCTGGTTAGAGAATGTGTATTGCCTCTACTTCTACTACCTCTACTAAATGTTACCGCCTCAGTGGAAGACCAATCAATGTTGTTGCAAATATAGTCGACTGAAGCAATAAATTCCTCAGTGCCAGTTTATTGATCAGGAAATCTGAGTAGGCCGCTTCAAAATGTAATGTATTTCCTGAATCCAGATTGTCTTTTGAAGTAACGGTTACGTAGTTTTGTGCAAGGAAGCTATGGGCACCCAGTTTGTGAGCTCTAGATAAATCCTGGATATTCAGACATGATCATTCAAGCCTGAGTAAATGGCCAAAAAATGCAGGGCAGACAGAGCTGAGTCAGCAGCAACATAAGCCGAGGATATGGCCCGTGGAGACCCTGTGCCTCAGAACCCCACATGCAATGCATCCTGGGACATGTAGGCCTTACCAGTGCCACAATCAGTTTCAATATATCACCTAAGATAGAATGTATTCAATTAACCACAGGTTCGGGGAAAGCTTTTTCAGAATATTTCCTTTGTAAAAGATATATAATATTTGTGGTTATATTTTACAAACTGCATACAAGACGGTTCTAATGAATAGAACAATATCTGCTAGGGCATATTTGACCTAATTCTAAAACTGAGAAACACAAACGTTGACAACTGATCAAAGTTACAGATGATATCAATAGACACCTAATTTTAAAGAGTTAAAGTCAATGCCTGCACACACTTATCAACCGCTCTGCGTTTCAGTCTTAGATCCTTTATCAAGTCGTTTCTGAACTTCAACTATTTTTAAGTTAATCAATGCAGAGGTGAAAAGTGTTTCCTGGAATTGACCTTTTTCTTTCAAATTAGATCCCCATGTGAATGTATTCCCTGCACCACAAAGAAGACAAAGCAAGAGGAGTGTGTGTTTCCTTCCAGTCAACATTACATAAATATAAAGGCTGTTGGACATCAGAGTGGAGTGAGGCGAGATCAGGGAGGAGGTGAAGCGCGGCGCTGCTCTGGTTGTCTGACGCGGCAGCAGACAGCGACGCCAGCAGCCCCGCCAGCTCCTGATGTACTGGCCACATGGCAACTGTTCCCCTTAGCAACTGGCGCTAAGACGACAGAGCCAGGAGATACAGCGCTACAGTCGGTCAGAGTCCAGCCGGAGGGACAGGACACCTCCACCTGCAACAGAGCAGCAGTGAAAGGGTTAAAAACAAAAAAAAAAGGATTTAGGATCCCTAAGGCACAGTTCATATTTTCTATATTTCACTTTCTACATCTGATATACATTTTTTTTCTCTCCTGAAACTGAAAGAGCTTGTCAGTTTTTTTGTCAGGATAATATTTCTAAGTGTTGTAATAATCATTTGGGCCACAAAAGGCACCACTACCATATGTTAAAGCTACAAGTATTTATTCTTGCTCGTGAGTTTTTATTAATTAATGCACTTTAAATACAACGCACGAATGTGTTTAAGTTTTGTAAAATACTGTCATGTCTTTCATTTAGCTAGAAAGTATATTTATCGAAGCTAATCTAACGCTTTTAGTCCTATTAAAAACATCGGGTAGTGTTACACTTCAGCCTGTGGTGGACCAAATTAGTATTACATCAACAAAAACTGGTGAGAAATAATTTGCTAAAATTAACCTGATTAAAAAAAAATCACCTCCCAAAAGGTTGCTCTGTCTTATCAGATGAAACATATTTGAACAAATGATAGTCAAATATTTTTTTCCACCTGTCATAAAGTTAGAACATAAGATTTTGATCTGAATTTTTCTAATTTGCCTCTCAGGGTCTCCATAGACATTTATATTGGTCTAACATATGTACCTGATCTTTATCAGCTGATATCTTTTCCAACAGGTGGCACTCCAGAGATGGAGCATGGCAGCAAACAGCATGAGATGTGGCCCCGCTGCTCACAACACAATGCCTCCGATCACTGCCATGTGGACGGGACTCAGCTGAGATCCCAGCAGCAGACCACAATGTGCAGCCTGGAGAGACACAAACAACACTAACATCAGTAGCTGCTGGCCCGCCCCCTTTGGAGCACTGCAAGGCAAACAGTGAGGTCTCCTCTCTACCGGCAGATACTCAGCTAAACGCTGCCGTGATTAAACGCCATATCATGTTACAAACCACTTCAAGGATTATTTCTGAAACAGTATGGAGCTCAAATGCTTTTTTTCTTGTGGTTTTACTACAAGGTGACTTCCTTTTTTATTTCCTGCTTTTTTACACTCTCTCCAGTACAGGTTAGCTCTGAGTGTTTGCGATGCTTGCTAATTTAAACAAAGACCATATTACGGCCAAAACACGTCGTGCATTGTTTCTGATAGCAACTTTCTGATAGGGCCTTGGGTGTAAAGCCAGCCCACATTTCCGATATTACGTAATATCGGCAGCAGATCTGGATCAGCTCCGTTGTACCCCGTTTTTAGAGATGTGGGTACGGAGGAAAAGAGAGAGGGTTTTCTTTTCTGACACTTTGTGAGTTCCCTGAAACACCGGGGACACATATTTATGTATAAAAGACATCAAAAAGTGCATTTTGCATGATAGGACACATTTAAGTGTAGAAACTACAAGAGCAATTAAAAACAAAGTTACGAGGAAAAGTGTCAACAGTATACATGTACAGTACTTAGCCTTAACAATACATAGCGATTAATTATCATACTTGGAGTTAGTTATGTTAATATAGAAAGAAAGAAATATAGTAGATATTTCAGGGGGGAAGATATCTGAAATATGAGATTTACTGTAATATAAAGTCTAATGTGGTAGTAATGTTTATAATGAGGCCTTGGAAGTATTTCTATCCATTCTCCATGAGTGATTCTCAGACCTGCAGTGACCCATTTACCTCACAGTGATCATAATGAAAGCAGAGGCTGAGGAATATAATGTTAACTATATGTTTGGCGACCCTGCACTTCATACGCTGCGTGTCGCTGATATTTATGTTGGCAGGGAAATAATTTTCCTTTCAGGGGGATTGCCATGGTAACTGGCATAATTGACCATGATGTTCTAAAAGCAGCCATGTTTGAAGCATGAACTTGGTGTACCGTGCTTTTTTCTAAAGGGCAGTACACACAAAGTACAGCACAAGTTTGACTGACTTCAACACACTAAGAGAGAAACATTTTTTTAAAGTAGGTGGATGTTTTTGGATATATTTTATTTGCTTTCTTAACGAGATTTAGATGATAATTGATACCATTCTCATATCTATCCATTCATAATAAAGTAGGAGGCTGGCATAAAGAAGATTGTCTGTTTTATGTTTAAAGGTTTTTCCTTCCACCAGTGCATTTGTTTAAGATTTGAAAGGGGGAGACAGAGGGGATGACACGTGGCAAATGGTCCCATGGTCCACTGGTCTGAGCCCCAGTTTAACGGGCCGCCAGCTCCACACAGTCAGCTTTACAGCAGCCCTTTTATTGTCTGTTCTGTCCAAAGTTACAAGCACCTCTAAAGCTCACAAACTAACTTGTTAATATGAGTGAATGCCACATATACCTTGTTGGCAGTCTTTAAACTAAGATCATCTAAGGGAGGGTGTATTAAGCAGAGGAGGGTGGATAATCATTTCAGGAGCAGATTTATTTTCTTTTTTTTAAGAGGATGCACTATTTTTAAGGTCAATTTACACAACATCCAATTCCAACAAAATTGTCTCGAGTTGCATTTGTTTACAACCTTTAAAAACACTAGGAAGGGTTTTGTGTCAAACATAAGTTATTCTGCCTCTCACCACCCACATCATTTTTCTACAGTGCTTCTGGTTGTAACTTCATATCTTGTGAACTGACATAAAACTACTATCACACTTATCTAAAACTTGGCAAGAAACCAAATAAGTGTCTTTTACAACATTTCTAAAAAAATAATGCTTTAAACTCCACATAGCTGTGACTCACCGGTGAGATGGTGCTGCGTTGCGACACACTCAGGGCTGGCATGGACCTGACACTGCAGACCACCGATCACACAGCACCGAGCCACAGCATACACACCTTCCCCCCCCAGAGCATTAAAGGCAACACACTCCATCTGCCCGCTGCTCTCCTGTAACCACATATGAACGGTTTAGATTGGAGTGTTTTTTTAGTGACAATGAGATGGTAGTTTGGACTCACAGAGATGGTTTCTCCAGCATGGACACCATCAGGGTGTAGCTGCTGCAGCTCATCATCTCCTCCCCCAGACGACAGCGACTGACAGCCTGGTCAGAGCTCGTGACCCCTGACCTCTTGGACCACACTGATCGACACAGAAGCTCCTCATCTGCACACCCAAACAGACACACAGTTTGAACTATAAGTGATGCTGTGTTTTGCCTGTGGTTGTGTGTAAAATGAAGCTTTATATATCACTAACTTGCGCTGTTGGCAGGAGGCATGGCTGCTACCAGATTGGGAGAAATGAGACGATGTGAGTCGGGCAGAGAGAGGAAGTTGATCGTGTGGCTGATGGAATAATGCAGCATCATCTGCATTACCTGCACCGGCGACACGTTCTGATTGGAAGAGAGGATACAGCTGCTATACCTGCAGGTGCACAAACAAAAATAAATACTCAGCCGTTTTATTTTTAGTAACTTGTGATTTATTTAAATTGTATTTGTGTGTGTATACCTGCAGCATGTGCAGCAGCCTGGGAGGTTCCACTCTGGGATGTAAAGCAGGTGCTGCAGTCACTGCTGGCACTGACGATGTCGTCGCCGGGCGCGAAAAGATCGATGCAGCGGCCGAAGTTGGTGCCCCCCGCTCCCTGTGACATGAGCTGGTCCACTGAGTTTACTGCCCCTACTGTGATGACCTGCACACACAGACACACACACACAAAATAAGGTAAGAGTGTGTTTGAATCATCTATCAGAAGCTTTGTGTTAAGTGTTATGTTATCTCACAAGTTCTTTACTCCCAACCCTTCAAAAATGGCAACATGGTCCCTGGTAATACACATCAAACTATCAATTCATGAACCCTTTCAGCGTCATTTTTACACGTGTAGGCTGCCTCTAGTGGATGTAGTAATTTTTACGAGAGTATAGTCAGGTGGTGTAGTTTAAAAAGTGACAATGTCTTTGTAAATGTTTCTGGTTGATGGGTGGCTCCAACAAACAAGAAGAAGACTGTTTAGTGTTCTGTGTGACACCAAAAGTGCAATTTTCTTACTTGTTCTTATTAACCCTAACCCTAATTTAATTTAGGTTCAGGTACATAAGTACAATAGTTACTTATGGTTATGTAACAGAAGCATAACCAAATATTTTCGTTTGAATCCACAACGTTAACCATGCGTCTATTGGACTACACTGCATGTTGTACAATTATGCCAAAGGGTACCCAGATGATAAAAATGGACTCCAAGGTGTCCTGACCGAGCATCTGTATGTGACGTGTTGCAAAGAAGACGTGTGTAACCTCAGGCTCTGAAGCAGGTGAGTAGAGGCAGGCGTCATCTCTGTAGTTCCCTGCAGCGGCGATGACCACAGCTCCTTTAGCCACCATGTCCCGACAGGCTGCGTTCAAAGACCGGCTGAAACCACCAGAGAAAGGCAGCAACACAACCACAGCATCCACGGGGCGGGCCAGAAGAGTGGATTGGATATACTCTAAACCTGGAGAGGGATGTTGAGAAAAGAGAGATGTAAATCCTGCAGCTGCAGATGTAGTGACCCTTGCTTTCCCTTTTCAAATGTGTTTCAACATAATGGTTGCATGCAACAGCAGTTCCATTTCCACACCTGCTTTCCATGGAGAATTACACTGTGAATGGGCTCAAAGGGTGATTTAATAAGCCATAAAAAGAGCTGCTGGGCCTATCGAAGGACAACCAATGGACAATGTTCGGTGACATTTGTCATAAAACATAATCCCAACAGTGCAACGGATCCGAAGGTGTCCTACCTGCCAGAGCTCTGGACACGGTCCCTTTCCCCTGACAGTTTAGCACACGGACCAGGTTAACACCGGCCCCTCGAGCAACACCAGAGTCCGACCCACTCACCACCCCTGCAATGTGTGTGCCGTGACTGTCACACTGACTGGCCTGTAGAGGAGAACAGTTAGACATACATGGGAAACTGAGAGTTTTCTATTTATCTTCAATGAAAAATAAGCAAATTGGTGTGTGCAACCTGTCTATGAACTCTGACTCTATCCTCCTCAGGGACGCTGTTGAAGTCTGTGATGAGGACCCGTCCTTCGATCTCCCTGTGAGAACTCTGAACACTGCCGTCCAACAGATAGACCAAAGCCATCCCTCCGTCGTCTGCAGAGGGCAGAGTGTGTGGATTTTAGATATTACTTTAGATCTGTGTTTGTGATTGACATATTTACACAGAGGCAGACTCACTGGGCGGCCGGTATGTTCCGTTTTCAGAGGAGCCGCCGTGAGGTTGCAGTAACCTCTGCAGGTTCCAGGGGGCGCTCTGAGCAAAGATGGACGAGTCCTCCTCGATGTAGTGGACCTGAGGGAGCTTCAATGCCTGTCAGGAACACAATCATTATATTAATATTAAAAAATAATCATAATACATTTTATTTAATGTTACCTTTTATGGCACTCAAGGTCACTTTCAATTATACTAAATCACTATAAAAACATCCGATCAAATTAATAACATGCAACAGCTAAAAACATCAATAAAATCAATGATAACACAAACATATATTTTAACAATTTTTCAAGAGTCAAAGGTTTTATTGTCAACCACACAATAGCTACAGTGTAGCTTTGGCAATGAAAATCTTAGTCCCATGCACCTCCAACAATTAAACATAACTATCTATAAGACATAACATAATACAAATTGTGCACAAGGAAATATAAATTAGGAAGTGAAACTGAATGTTGCAAGTGACTAATGTGCAAGTAAAGGCAGAAATAAGGAAACTTTATATATGTAAAATACAAATAATGGGTAAAATAAGATGCATTTGTTGCAGTTAAAATTAATAAGCTATTTAAAAAAAAATGCTTTTAAGAGCAGCTTTGATTTCTATAAAAGAGTGCAGGGTCCCTATGCAGATGAACAGTAACGGAAAGTGATTTCCAGAGTTCGGTTTGGGTCAGATTTTATTGAGTGTCTCAAATAAAAGCCTGCACAAGGAAATTAATAAGAGTGAAACCTCACATACTGCCCGGAGGACTGGTTTCATGTTTTATTTTTTGAGTGAATCAAAGAGGATGTAGGCCTAATTAGGATGCGTGTTCACAGTGATCAAAGGTTCTATGGTGTGATTAACATTTTGGCCATACTTACTGCGATTCACAATGTATAAATCAGTTGTACGAGAAGCTACTTTGACATCATAATTGCTTCTATCGTGAACTTTCCTGCAGGTATTCCCCAGAGGTCTACCCTTAGCCCCCTATTATTCTCCATCTACATGCCCTTGGACATTATGAAGACATGCACTCTTATCCAGATTGCATGTCTACATATATGTTCTTATAATGCTTGGTACAGACATGTCTTTCATTATGTGGAAGTCTCAAATATTCCTACTGTAGAAAAAAAAAACTCCAAATGAGAGTTCATTATAACTAGCTCATCCTTGTTATTTATCTTTTACATTCATTTTTCTGTTACACGTTTATTCTCGTTTTATAGTAATGTATGTTGCTTTATACAAAATACCATCCATTTAAAATAGACTATCATATAAATAGTGTATCTAATAACACTTAACACTTTGTTATTTTGTATTTATACATATTTTACTGTTTTTACAATGCAATATTTATTGTTTTCCTTTTTGCATTCACATTTAAATTAGTTGTCAAGAAATCCTGAATTGGGATCAATAAGGTAAATCTAATCTAAGAACACCTTTATTTACCCTAACCAGGTTTCACAGGTAATCTCAGCGGCAGTTTGCTGACAGGTGAAGTGTTACCAGGTGAAGGACGTCGCTGCTCATCTTGACCATGAAGCCGTGCAGAGCTGCAGAGTAAGTGTGCAGGATCTCCAGCAGCTGACCTCTCCGGGCTGCTTTGGCTCTCAGTCTCCTGATGGTCATCTGCACGTGAGAGCCATGCGTGCCCTGACGCAGTACGACCAGGTACTGACCATGCACGCGCCACGCTGCCTGAAGCACAGTGGAGCGAAAATAAGAATCAAGTGATCTTTCCCAACGCTCACAAATGGATTATTTTTTAAATGTCAGTATTATTACTTTATCTTGGAAGGTAAATATCATTTATTTTCTGCCCTTCTCCAACATTTCTTTCTTTTTCTGGCAAAATTTGTCAAGTATATTATAATTTAAGTCTGCTAAGCATTGACATAAACACATAGGATATAAATAACAATTATGTCAGCATAATGAGATGATGAAGACCTCAAACATGTCAGGTGTACACAACCTCGTGTAAAACAGGCGGTTACAGGTCGTTGGATAATCTAGATGCGCTTCAATGCCCCTGACATGATGATGGTTACCTTGTTGCACTTGAGGAACTCAGCAGTGGGCACAGCTCGGGGTTCGGGTTTAGTCCCGTCCTCGCTGAACAGATCCAGGATCATCTCGTCCTCCACCCGGAGGTAGTCCTGCGCGCTCGCAGCCAAAGATGTGCACAAACAGAGCGCCCAGCCAACCCAGGCTGAGGTGCGTCGCATTCTTCAAACCTCTTGGACTGTTTCAGTTAAATGATCAGTATAACTATTACATTACACTGATGAGAGTTTCTATTCCAGTCTGAGTTGTGCAGATGTGCGGAGCCTCCGACAGCTGCGCATCCTGGCCGTCAGATAACGCCTCCGATCATTAATTCTGATTTAAGGGCGCAAACATAAAGAAAAACGATTGATTCTTATAATATAAGGCGGCGACTGCTGACGTCTCCAGGGCTCACGCCACCGCTTTTGTATCGAATAATTGTCCTCCGTTAAAACACCTCTCACTGTGGAGGAGTCATGTTTCATGCTCCCCCTGAAGCATCCTGTACTCATTACTCGTCAATCTCAAACTCTCTCTCTCAGAAGTGCATTCATTGATGCTGTTTTCTGCACTAAATCTGAACAATCAGAGTTGTGCATGCAAATACTTGTTTATAAACTCATGTTGCGTCATGTGTGCAAAGAGGCTGATCATGGTGAGCTCATATTTGTTATTTTTTAAATTTATTATTATGTTATAGCCTTGGCCTACTTAGTTTCAGTCCTTTTTATTCAGACTGCTTTTCCTCGGATGCCCAAACTCCTAAATCACTATAAAAACGTATCTTTGACTTATAAGGGCTTTGTCAAGTCTTACATTTTTTATTGTTTTCAGAGTTCTCTTGGATACGGCAACAGTGTTCTCACACAAAAAGTGCTAATGTGAAACTGCTCAGAGCGAGGACAACATTTCTGATGGGGAAAACAGGAAAGCCAGACATGCTTACACTAAATTTACTTTTACCCCAAATATGTGACCATTATGGTGCACATCTGGCATTGACGAGAGGCAGAGGGCAGAAGTCACAACAATGTCACTATGGAGATAGAAAATGTAACATTGTCCATTTCTGAATTCCCAGTTATGTAAGTGAACCTTGAAATGAACACAAGAGTATGGATAGATATGACCTAAAACGTTGTTACGAGAATTGTGTTTGCAAACTGTTATTTGTTTTCTCATCCATCTGTTATAGAGTAACATTGTTGTTCACTAGGGTTCCTGTTTCTTTCCACATAACACATTTACTAGAAGAAGGAGGGTGTAGTGAAGGAGACTGGATAGGAAAAGCTCCAGTTTGAATGTTAATTTGGTGTTGCTGGACCTGTGTTTCTGGACACTAGAGATTTAAAGTTAGGATATCTGCTGAACTGATTTTGACCATTGTGACTTGCAAGACGCCTATTTTAAGAGAGGGCAACCTTAAGTGGCTGTGGACAACTTTAATGACATTATTGGGTAAACAAATGTGCCTTAATGTGGGTAAATGTGTCACTCACTGCCCCCCAAGTGCACTATTCACACACAATGTTTCTCTTTCATGCAGTAAATAGTGCCATCTTCTGGAATACACATAAATTCATCTGTATTAACTCCACACTGACACAAAGTAGTTCATTATCAGTCACTTTTATTAAAACACAAACAAACATTTTAAAGCATTAAAGTTCATACAAATGCACCAGAGGATCTCTTCCCTGTCCTGAGAGCAGTGTGGATGAGTGTTTTGATTTGACAGATGAGGGTCCTCTGCAAGTGTCCCTCCCTCAGAGCAGGTGCAGTGTGGGACAGCTGTGACTCTTCTGGGATTCGTGAAGAAGTCTGCTGCTACTCAACTTTTGGCCACTGAATCCTGGCAGAGCCTCAGCATGACTACAATTAAACCAAGAGTGGGAGAGACAGAAATAGAAATCTGGTTCTAGTGTTTTGTCCTCATTTTCTTACTTTTGTTTTTATCTGAGGGAGGCTTTTGCTGAGCATGCATGTCTTTATCTGGCTGCTGAACATAAGAGTTATTACACACACACACACACACACATGCAGGAGCTGTGCAATGCAACCACATTTTTCACCAACTGGTCATGGTACTCACTGAGGCTCAAGTGCTATAATCAAAAGACAAAATGGTCCTTGTTAAGAGAGAATGGGAGCATTGCTCAATCTCCCCCTTATGTTTCCAACTAATTAGCATTTTTCATTCACAACCCCACTCATCCTTTTTTTCTCTTCATACTTCCACTCCTCCCTCCTCTGCTCTGATTACATAGCTTCTTCACTTCTCCACATTTTCCTAGATGATAAAGTTAGTATTCATATTGTATTAGTAGACATCTTTCCCCCCGCAGGCACATTAAACTGCTGCTGTCGCCATTTTCGCCCACTAGCTGATGGCCGCTTGGCATCCTGACAGTCCACAGCGAATCATTAAGGCATGAATGAACACCCGCTTGTCTGTGGACCATTAGATTAGTGTGTGTGTGTGTGTGTGTGTGTGTGACAGTACCTTGATCCAGCTGCAGTACACAGCACTTCCTCTAGACTTTTTTCCTGAATCTCAGGAACCAAATAGACCTAACAAACACACACTTTCTATTATCAAATCAATTTCATTGTGACGACAATCACTGTATTTCCTGTGTCTTTCTCCCCAACACACACACAGTCTGTATCTACCTTGGGATAGCACTGGCAAAGGCTCCAAACAGTCCCGATACACACCATGGTAACACCTAGAAAGCACATTGAGGCATAGATGTGTGGTTGCTCTTGAGTCATGATGAAGAGGCCGACTGCTGCCACACACAGCCCAGCCGCTATCAGCCCGTACCGATATGGTTTCCCCTCGACCATTGCTGCAACCACCGCTGGCTAATGAAGCTCTTATTTTTGTAAATGTAAAACTCAATCCCTTCTGAGGGGAGGTTTGGTGTTGTTATGAATCAGGGCTTGAAGGTGAGGGTGGAGAAAGCAGAGTTAGGTTTCCACTCTGCTGGTTATTACAGCCTGCAGACAGCCTAGTCAGGAAAGGTATACAATTGCAGGTGTGTGTGTGTGTGTGTGTGTGTGTGTGTGTGTGTGTGTGTGTGTGTGTGTGTGTGTGTGTGTGTGTGTGTGCACCTGAGAGGTCACCTTGCCTCAAGCTGCTAGCAAAAAGGAGACTTGCAACTGAGCTATTGAACAGTTGGAGCCGAGTGAGTTTATGTTTGCTTGGTTTAGACATGATTTTAACTGAGTCAACGTCTCTCTCCTCCGCCTTTCCAAGGTTTCCCTCTTTTAAATAAACAAACCATTTTTACTAAGTGCTCCACCACCCACAGAGAGCATAGTAGCTAATCATTAACTAGAGTTTATAAAAAGATCACAACATTACAGTGGATCATTTGCGAAAACAGGATACAAAGCGGTAATGTTACATTCTGCCGACGATGGTGAAGGCACTTTGCATAAGCTGTGAAGGGTCCTCGAGCAGAGTTATGGGAGGAGAGGGTGCAGATACAGACCTGTGAGGAAAGTTCTTATCGTGCTTAAAGAAGATAGCTCTGCAGCCACAGTAGTAGGTCACCTAAACTCAATCAGCCAACATCCTTATTAGGTGCTTAAACGAGATTTGCAGCCAAACTGTTGATAAATCCCTAAACTTTGTTGTAAATGTTGGGGAAATATTTTCCAAGGTCCATAACTTTGACCCAGTTTATCAGTTCATACTGTCCTGACTGAGCACACGCACCTGTAACCTTTGCTGCTGTGCTCTCAGTGTTTTGTCTCCCTGTTCCTGCCTGTTGGCGTCAGCTGATAGAGGTGTTATCATTCTATCTTGTTATGCACAATGTTGATTATTCTCTCTGAACTAGCTAAATACATGGGTCTGGGGTAGAGTTCTTCAACTCTACCGTGAAGTCAGAACCTCTGGCTCTTGGACTTGTTTTGTGAATTCTCCGGCCGAAGCTCCTAATAAACCATCAGTGTTTGACAGCAAAGCTCCAGCTCTCCCTGTGTCTCCTTCATGAGTCGGTGACTCCCACTGCATTGCTACAGCGACCTAATGTTGGTCTGGAGAAAGGCCATGAGTGTATAGAGCAGAGCAGTTCTAGTGATCATTTCATTACCTTTCACAATCAATCACATCAGGTTCAGTCAACACAGAGGCCACACTGGGGCTCAGTCTGTACAAATATTGAGTCTTTGCCCAGCTGCTGTCTTTTTCTGCTCTTTGGCTTATGTTTGGGTTCAGGACAACTGTCTTAAGGCACAGAAGAGGCCTCATGTTCATCCACAGCACCGTTAACGTAAGGTTTCCACTGAGATCCTAAGACAAAAGGCAACAATAGAGTAAATATGTCCACCGAGTGGTTAAAGCTGCTCGCTGTGCTCCTGGCTCTTCATCACGGTGTCGTAGGATGGAGGCGGCTCCATAGTCCAGGGCGGGGGGGTGGATGGGAGGGGGGGTTCGGGCTCTGGTGCCCTGCTGCATACTGAGTCCTCTGACATCTCTCGACGAATCCGGTCCAACCTCCTGAAGGTACACAGAGAGAGAGTGTAATACAGGCAATGGCAGGTGTATTAAACTGTGTTTCAGTGCTTAACACTTGAACTAAAACTTCACCTCCTTTCAGTGTTTACATTGAACTTTTATCACTCCATATACTTTCACCAGCAGTCAACTCCTTTGTATACACTGTGTCTAATTATACTTCAAACCATGTAGCGATTCAGTTTACAGTCAATTTAATTCTCTTTTATCTTAAACTTTAAGTGCATAAAGTGATAAAACAGCATTTACACTTGAAATTACAGTCGACTTCTTACAGTGGCTTTTTTTTCATCTCACTTCAACTCCTTTCAGCGTTTAAACTTAAATTGATAGAGAACTTTTTTTAGTAACCATACTTTATCTTACACATCAACTCATTTCAGCCTTTAAATGATCCATTAGTTTCAGTGATAACTTTTACACCCACACCTTCAACTCCTCTCAACACTTCAAGTAATTTTTCTAATTTCTTTCAAACTTACATTACATAAGAGCTCCATACTTGTCCTGAATTACTCCTGCTGCCTCTTGACTCAAAACTTTTCCAGTATACATTTCACGTAACAGCATTTATCTCACATTTCCTTCAAAAATGCATTCTGCTTTTTGCATATTATTCCCCTATGATGATTTGGTTTCATCATTCTCTAATGAGAAAGATTGAACTGCACACAGTCACACATTTATCATGTATAGCTCAGGTTTAGATATAGTTCTGTGAGTGTCTGGAGGTAGAAAAAGCCTTCATGATGGATGTTGCTCCTGGCGTCGCTCTTCCTCTGTGCTCGACAATGAACAGAGCATGTCTTGTATACATTTACTGGCTATTGTAGATTACTTCAGATAATGCTATGGAGAATCTGTCTGCCACATGAATGTGTATCGGCTGTTTTCTCCATGACCTATTATTCTAATCAGTCCAAAATCAGAAAATGTGTTTCGTTCCAGTTCTCAGTTTCACAAGTTGAGAGTTGTTCATTTCCTAAAGTGGTTCACTTTGCCAAACTTCACACTATAACTAATAAAGTGGGGATGTGTCCAAGCGATCTGTTCAACAACAAGACTGTTTGTCAGCTCAGCTCCCTGGATGGTGTGTTCTGGTATTTGTCTGAATGCTCGTTTATTTATCTTAAAAAACACGAGGGAAGCCTGGAAAGTTCTTCGCTTACATGTTTACGAAAGCACAGTTTGTTTATCTATAGAAAGAAGGGGATTTCTGTTTGTTGTCCTCTGTCCCTCTTGACCAGACAGAAATATGTCAGCAATGATAGAATAGATTACAACAAAATATAGTACAAACATTTAGCGTTCCCAGAGGATTAATCCTACTCACTTTGGTGATTTCTTTCCAGCTCCAACATCAGGTTGACATGTTTGGTTTTAAGTGAACTATCTCATCATCTATTGGATGGATAACCATGACATTTGGTATACATTCACGCAACCCTCAAGAAAACATTTAATAAACCTTTCTTTTGTTATGCCTCAATGCATCATCAGGTCAAAATTGGACCCTACATTTCTTTTTTCACGTTGCATATTACTTTTTGCTTATACTTTGTTAAAGGCTAAAAGATGTAAAACTAACCAGTAGGCCTATTAATGGGAGAAAAACAAAGATAAGTACAAATGAAATAGAATAGTGAGGAAGATTTATGTCTTTTTTCTTTCTTACCGTATTCCCTATCTCCCTGCTTGGGAACCAGTGCATCCCAATGCACACAAACTGTCTTAAAACCCAAAAATGAAAGTCTTTAATAACTTTGGACCTGCTTACTTCTGTCATACAGGCTTTGTGCATGTTCCTCTGTGCATGTGTACCTTTGAATAGCCAGGGCCTGCTGGGGGCTGAAGCGCCTGCCTGTGCGGGGGTGCAGGAGGAAGTGTCCGGGCACCGCCACCTGCAGATTCTTCATGGCCATGCAGAGTCCACTGATCAGCAGGGCCACGCCCCCCAGGCCCAGGAACAGACCCACCCCAAACAGTGGGGCCGACTGGTGGGGCAGACCCAAGCACAGGGCCATGACCCCCCCAACAGCCATCATTAGGATGCCCAGGCAGAGCAGCATTCCCTGGGGGAGAGGCATCTCCAGAGCCCCTGCCTTTAAGGAATTCACTTTTCCTGCTTCACCTCCACCTCAGCAGCCAGTCTGCAGGAGAGACAGGAGAGATTCAAGATTCAAAGGCTTTAATATATGTAAGTAACTACAGTGTACTTATGGCAATGAAAGAGTCTCAGGCTCCTCCAACAATTCAACATACATATATTTAAGACATAACAAAAAAACTAATTAAAACAGCTATTTAAAAAATAACATACTGTTTATTAAATACATTTTTAAATGTGTGTGGTGTGTGTGTGTGTGTGTGTGTGTGTGTGTGTGTGTGTGTGTGTGTGTGTGTGTGTGTGTGTGTGGATGGAAGAGGAAGAGGAAGAGGAAGAGGAAGCAGAAGGAAACTGCCACCAGGGGGAAAAACACGCAACACGTAAATCCCCCTGTGTGAGAGCGGGGTGCGGTATGTATCGATCCTCTCTCTACCTGATAGGAAGAGTCTGTGATGAGCTGCTCAGCGGTTGTGAGGACTGAAAGATTAATCATCTCTTTTCTCCTCTTCATCAACTTTAATCCCGCTCATAATGTACATATGTTGTCCTGGAAAAACTCTGGCGCAAACACGCTTAACTCCGCTTCAGTCCGTGTGTGTCCCTCCGCCGCGCGTGTCTCTTTATCTGCTCCTCTGTTGTTTTTATTTCTCTTCCCGTGGAAGAATCATATCCGGTTTTTGGGGTGGGGTTACAGCACCAAAAAAGAGTTGACGTCGCATGTGGGCCTGGCGCTGTTGGGTTTTCATCTGGCAGCAGCAGCAGCAGAGCCGAGCATTGTGAGGAAGGGATTTTATGAGGAAGGGCTTCCAGTGACGAGGAATGGAGGGCAGGGCGAGCGCGCGGTCTGAACATTATCACTTTGCGAACTGTTTGGGCAAGCTGTTTGCACAAGGAGATAAATAGTCCCAGTAATATATGAGCTGATAAACTCAGTGTGTGTGTGTGTGTGTGTGTGTGTGTGCGTGCGTGCGTGCGTGCGTGCGTGCGTGCGCGTGTGTGTGTGTGTGTGTGTGTGTGTGTGTGTGTGTGTGTGTGTGTGTGGTGGTGTGTGTGTGTGCTTGAGCTCTGCTGAGGGTGGAGCAGGAAGAGCTTCACTGCAGAAGCACTAAAATGGAAAAGAGACTGGTGCCAAATGGTTCATATGCCAATCCCTGGAGGGGTATCCCGCTATTCACTGGAATATACCATTATCGAACGGCAGGGGTCGCTTTCAGATAGGTAGATGGATGGATGGATAGATAGATAGACAGATAGATACTTTTGTGTGTTTTGCTTGTCTTCCATAGATATTCTCTGATCATTCAATAAAATACATTAAGAGGCAACTAAACTAAACGTGAGACCATCTTAAAATGGGAAAACATTTTCATTACTTCAAAAGAGTACTTGTTGCTGTCTTTGTGGCAAAAGCCGTTTTCTCCTCATATGTATGCTTGCCGTTGGAGTATTTTCTCACTATGAGCTATCTTTAGATAGTCTGAAATGACAACATGTGTATATTGATGACACTTTATTTTGTTTTACTGCAAAATCCAATATTTGCTCAGACGGATGTGATCCAAGCAAAGGGCCCAGGAAGTGGGGGGGTAGGAAGTGGGGAAGGCTATCCCCCCCCCTCCACTTTACGCCCCTGGCCCGATTTAGCATCAGCTAGGGACTATATCAGAGAAAAGAGCCTTTTACTGTATTGATTATGTAAAAGTGGAAAAAGGCTTAATGACCATCAGTTATCATGAGTCAAATGTAGCAGCTTATCTTGATTTCTCACGGTAGATTCTTGATATTCTGAAACAGACCTTAAAAACACAAGGATAAAATTATTTTAATAGAACAAAAACGTACAGTAGCCTACAATAGGATCATTGTTTCTTTATTTAATGTATTTTTCAAGTGCATTTTATTAACATAAAAGGCAAATACACACACATTAAAAACATGGTGCAAAATTATCCCTTTAGATACCTTTTCAGAGATTAAAACCATCATTCATAGAAGCATGCATATTCAGAAGTAACCGTGTGTGTCCTTCAGAGCAGCTGAAGTCAGTCGTCCTTGTGCTCACAACAGTGTAATTGTGGTCATCAATTCAGTGCAGGATCTTATTTCAGAGGTGATGAAGGCTGTAAGACTTTTCTTCGCATAATTAATTCAGTATAACAAATATGTGTGAGCTGACATTTAACACATACTATATTTAATTCTATAGATTTTAGACAAACTTCATATTTTGGAAATATACATAAAACAACCTAACCAGTCGGGTAAAAAAAGGGAAATATGCACAGAACAATCTTGTGTTTCCATCTTTTACATGATTTACAATAATGGGTTTTGTGCAATTTTATAAATAACATTTTGTTAATTTCATTACGGCATGGAATTCACATAGAAGATGCTTCACAAGCATTAGTTATGCAACCATGATAGTTGATACCCTGTTATTTATTTTACTATTTTTTATTAAGATTTGTTAATCCCTACTGTATATTAATTTGGTGCATGATTTTGTCAAAGCTATTATAGTTTTCCATCATGGTGGCAGCTCGCTGATATGCAGGATTTAGGAGATAGGAGACAACTTATTTTATTAAAAACTTCCATGTTCTACTTTTTTTTTTACTTTTGAGAGTCCCACCAACATCTGTAGGTAAATCTAATTAATGCTTTTTCTTACGATTAAGTATCTTCTCCAATCAAGTTTAAGGGTTCAAATGATTTGCACATTCAGAGTGATTCTGTGGTTGCTTAAAGGTCAGGCCGTGTTGTCAGTGATCTAGTAAGCGGTGAAACAAACTCATGATCAGATGAGTCATTGTTCTCTCTGCTTTCAACAAGCTGATGAATAGCTGACATGCGTGGCAAGCAAACGTCTACCGGGGTGCTTTTTCCCGAAAGTGAATTATATTCATCCATCCTGTGATAATGTGTGTTAGTCCTGATGGGAAAAAGATGGAACACTTCTTAGTTTGATGGACGAGGAAAACTAAAAGAAAACGGTCCTCTGTGGTCAACTCGGGATCCCAGAAAGAAGGATTATTCGAAAATTAATGGAAATCCTGGATTTCCTGTGTGCTTCTGTTACCGTGGCAGACAACCTAAAATAAAGCGCGGGTCTTTATCAGTTTCAATTTAAAGAACAGTTCAAATAAGACATCTTTAACTTTACTGCTATTTAATAATCTAGATTGTTTTGGTGGGAGTAATCAGGAGTTAAGATGTCTGCCTTCTCTCCAATATATTAGATCCAAATGGCACTAGGCTTGTGGTTCTCAAAGCGCCACAAAAATACATGAAAAACTCAACAGCAATGTGTCTTTCAAGAAATTCTGATCCAATCACATAATACCTAATCACATAAGTGATTAAAGGTTTGGTAAGATTATAGAAAAAGAACACAATCATTGGCGTTATCCATTTATTTTTTCTACATTTAAACTGCTGATCAAAATGTATTTTTGTTTTTATGTGTAAAATATCTGCTGCACTGAGTCAGGAAACATTGCCACTGTTTGTTGAATAAATGTTCTTTGGTGTGAATAGATATGACCTTACCTGAGGTGTCTGGTCTGGATAGTTTAGCGTAAAGGCTGAAAACAACTGTGACTTGATAAAACTGTCCAGAACGTATGTGCTTTTACATTTATATTTGGTGCTTTGTTTTGGGCTTCTAAGGCTGTATTTGGTATGATGTACCTTTCATTTCAGCATATATTAAAATATGCATTTACACCTGCATTTTAATTAGAGATAAGTTAGGTAAAGCATGCTAGGACCCACTGGTCAACATCAGGAAGAAGCATGCTTCAAGTATTTGATCAAGTTTGTTTCTGTCAGAAGGCAGCTTTTGCAGAGTCTGAGTGAAAGCCTCAGTCTGATGATTCTTTATGTTTCACTGTCCGTATTATCCAGCTTCACACTTCAAAGCTGATCTCTCTCGACCGTCCAAACAGGGGCTCTGATGCCAGGTGTGAGTCTGAGTATGCACGTCGCAGGTGTGTGGAGCTGCATGTGGTCTTGATGGCAACCTCATAGGGAGGGGGGGGCTCCTGCCACGGAGGAGGGCGAGGCGATGGGCTGAAACCAACAGGGTCCATGGGAGGGTAATCGAATTCCTCCCCACGAGCACCATGTCTTTGGTGCTCCATTGTCCTGCACTCAAGAAAACAGTGGCAGTGAGAAAAAACATATGAACAAACACAAACAGCAGTAGAGATCAGATGTAAGATAGCAGAGGGAGTCTTGTTCTGTGTGTAGTGTTTGATGCCAAATACAGGGTGTCGGTTTCCAGATATTATGGAAACATTGACTTTGCAGTATCATGAAAAGCTTTTGAATTACAGCCATAAACAAAAGTAATGTGCTTTTTAGTCTGCAATATATTGAATGGTAACACCTTTATCATGATATGTTTTGCAATGCCATTATTATTATTATTATTTCAAATTAAGCCTATAGGCATATTCAACTTCAAACACAACCATAGACTGATGCAATTGTTATTTTGACAATTTTTTTAGCCTAGCTGATTTCCATGTGGTCTCCAGTCTTTATGCTAAGGCTAACAGGGAGCTGGCTCTATTTGCATAAGTCTTGTAGAGACAAGAGAGTAGTGGGAAGTTTCTCATCAAATAAATGTCAAGAAAGACAATAAATGCATTTTCAAACATTTCAATAGATTTCTTTAACTTTCTTTTTAGTTGTGACTATATTTAGATTATTGTGTATCTTGCCTGTTGTTTCAATGGGATCCTGTCAATAAAGGACTGTGTCATCCACGGCTGAGCATGGCCTGCATGCGGAAATCAAGATGGCTTTTTTTTCTTCCAGGTTTGAATGTTTATATATTTTTTTTTAACGTAAAAACAGGAAAAATAAAGTAATTTAAAGTGAGCATATCTCTTGAAAAGGTGCACTTGTTTCTGTGTGCAACCCTCTGTATTTTGTATACAATTATGAATAACTCCATCTCAAAAGGACCCTTTAACTGAACCTGATTCAGAGCTGCAACAGGGAGAATTAATGAGACAACATGGCAAAGTGGACAGTAATAGTGTTTATGGCAATCATAAAATATATTAGTTTGGTTACAGCTTTAAAAAAAAAAAAGCCATGTAGTACACTAAAATATATACTTGGAGTCTTATTTTTCATGATACAATTAGTCTTACTGACGAATACTGAACTGTAAACATACTATTTAAACTGATATTTGTTTTCACCGACCTGGGCAGAAACACCGACTGGGATTCTGGGAAGCGGCTCCCTGGGGGTGAGAAGAGGGCATGGCTGCCGAAGTTGGGGTAGTCGTTGAATGGATAATGTGGGCACTCTGGGTCGAACTCTCGGTGGTTGTAGTTTGCGGCACTTTTGCTGTTCATAGCCCAGAATAGTCCCAGGATGAGCATGACCACCCCCAGCACCACGCAGCACAGGGAAAAAGCCTGCAGGCGGCTCTGGGACGAGGCCAGGAAGGCTGTGGAGCCCCCGGTCACAATGAGGAAGGCTCCTACGAAGATTGCTCCGTGGTGCAAGGAAGGCATCTTCCTCCAGGACAGTGGGTGTTTGGGGTTAGGGTTAGGGCTGTGACCGGATGGAGAGTGTCACTGACGAACAAACAGTCCCACGGAGTGCGCTCCCCATGCGCTCTGACCACACATCCGACTGATTTACTCCACTGAAGTCCGGTAATGGAAAGGTGAAATTAAATGTTACTTATTTGTTCCCATCATTTCCATATCCCATTCTTTTGGAAAAAACATGAACGTGTTAGTCCTCACTCTGTAGATGTCATGCTCCTGCGATGAAAAGTGTTAAATTAATGGTTTGATGGTAAATAAAGAAAAATAAGACGGAGAAGGCGGTGATGCGCATCAGGATAAAATGGACCAGCTGTGTTTATCATCAAGGCAGATGGACGAGAGGACGTCAGAGCCCATTAAGAAATCTTTACTGGCGCCCCACCCTCCCTCTGTCTAATGTGTCTGAAGAGTATACTTTAGCCCTCTCTCTCTGTGTGTGTGTGTGTGTGTGTGTGTGTG
Source organism: Dissostichus eleginoides (assembly GCA_031216635.1). NCBI lineage: Eukaryota > Metazoa > Chordata > Actinopteri > Perciformes > Nototheniidae > Dissostichus > Dissostichus eleginoides. The sequence continues at coordinate 25,443,482 of CM062270.1, read as the reverse complement.
TGTGTGTGTGTGTGTGTGTGTGTGTGTGTGTGTGTGTGTGTGAGAGAGAGAGAGAGAGAGAGAGTGGCATTTTGGCTTACATAATTTAAGAAAAATAAGATGTTTTTGTTTTTGTAGTCATCTGTTTGTCATTACTGGTGTCAAATCCAAATAGAGTGGACTTGTTGGAAGTTGAGTTTATTTGCAGGCTGATGACAGATACAATGTGTTCCTTTTTGTTGACCAAATGGGCTAATTGACTCATAAATTATGATGTTTAGTGGGTTTGCTTTTAATGCAAATTGGCACTACACACAAAGCACAGCTGAGGCTGGTGGGAAGGTCTGTAGGTTTGCAGGCATTAAAGGTCCCATGTCATGCTTTTCCGGTTATTACCCGTCCCCTTGTGTGTTGTAGCTTTTTCTGCATGTAAACGGTCTGCAAAGTCACAAACCCTCAAAGTACACCCTGTAGCGAGTAAAACTCTAACACAGGACAGACCTGTCTATGCTGCGCCAGAACGCCTCGTTGGAGATTTTCCTTTTTCCATTTTTTTTTTCCGGGGACCAAGTGACGTAACGACGACCCAATGGACCAATTGGTCCAAATGGACCAATCCGTGGGGCTCCTCACACACACACACTCTCTCAGCGGCGAAACTGTGACGCGCTGGGGGGGGTGCTAGTGGAGCCTTGCAGCGGCGAAACTGTGGCGCGCTACACTGTAGGTGCGCCGCGTTTGGGGGTGCGGGTGCTCAACCCACTCTCTTCAGTCTGCGTACAAATGACACGACTTTACACATTGGAAATGCGTGCAATAGATACGCAGAAGTCCAATTTTGCGTGCATATGATACGCTAACCATTCCCATTGAGATCTGAGGCCGAGTTTTGCGTGCATATTATACGCCACGTTTCTTGCCTGCGCCACTTGTTTTTGTCCGGTCGGGTCTTGGTAGACCGGAAGCTGTGTGGTTCATAAAAACATGTTCTTACTCAATACCAAGCCACGATTATTGTTTTTATTTTAAATCGTATAATGTCGGACTTTTTTTGCCGTCTGTGAGGAAAAGAAATGGGGCTCAGAGCTTCAGAATAATGAAATCTGTATTTTTTTAATCTTTTTTTCCTTCTAATTTGTTATTCTTTTCTAAATAACACACCGTTATTTACTCAACAATAACACACAATTGTCCTTGTTTTTATTTATTCGTTTAATTCTATAATCTCGGGCTTTTTAGCCGTTCCTCAGGAACTGAATTTCAAAATAAAGTCACCGGAAACAGACATAGGCCTATAAGGGACATTTCGAGCCCTCATTGCGATACACACCACAAACCCATTGAACTGATTACCCAAGATCCTCAGCTAGAAGCTCGGTGATTGGATTGTTTAGCCGCAATGCACGTTGGGATATGTTGTTAATGCGATATGAAATCCGAAAAACATTTAAAAAAATAAAATAATACTTTATTCCGAATGTGCTTGCTTTTCTCTTTGGAAGTCATCACATAACGGCATTGTAATACACGGTTCGGCTGCATTACATATTACACATCTGCCGTAGTTCTTTATTTATAGAGCCCTGGTTAGAAGACTTCTAGACAAACTAGAAGAAATGCCGCCGAAACTGAATACGTGACGTGGATCATAAATATATCAGCAATTAAACAACATCTTCAATTTCTCTTCACACAATACGTCTCCTTGCAGTATCAACACTAATTCGGCTGACTTTTATATTTGATCCAATTGGTAGATAGGTTATATTTACACCATAACGGTGCACAGCTGATATAAAAGGACTTGTAGTTTTTAAAGATATTACTGATTTTCTTTGAATATAAGAATGTAAATACTGAGTTGAGAGAATAGTCAGGGGTTTTTGGGTGATGGTAGACACATCTATGGAATCACAATTTCAATAGCTTACCATTAAATGACAGATATACCTTTCTGTCTGTGATGTTTTACAAATCCGATATTAATGTGTAGAAGTAAAACATGAGAAATAGTATAGCAATATCCTGTAAAATTATGTGAAAACATGAATAAAACTACACATCTTCAGATGTTATACATACATAAGTGTCCTACACTAATAATACAAAGTTATTATTAGTATGCTGTGTGTACCTTGTGTGCACCGCCTAGTGGTTAAAGCACGTTATTGAATTATTTTTGTTGAATAATGTTATTTTTGTTGAATAATGTTATTTGATGAAAAAAATATTAAGAGTACATACAAAATAGGGGGAAAGTAGAAGGTCAATGATAGAAATATAGAATATAAAAAATCAAGAAGATACTGTAAGTGATCTCTACAATAAAACAGTTTAGTGCAGGATGTACAAAGATATTAATATGAGGATGTGCAAAACAGACAAACTAATTAACCTTTATTTAAACATTAAAGAATACTTTAGGTTAAGGTCTTCTTTTAAATAAGAAAAAAGCTTTTGGGATATCTACACATAAATATTAAGCCTGACAAAGTACTTAACGTCTAATATATTGCTTTCCTGCCTATGTTGAAGCACTTATTTTAACTGATATTATACACATTAATTATACTCTTATGTATGTAGATAGTATAAGAAATGTGCAGAATTTGACAGTTTAATGGTGGAGGTATACACACATATTGATAGATGTCTTGTAATGCACTATTGAGGAAGCTGTGACCCAAGTTTTTCATTCATTGCATAACTTCAACATGGTTCAGGTGTAACTAAAGTCTGCTTTAAGGGTTGTTTATATTTCACATCATTAATCAGAATCTGCAAAGTAACTAAAATAAATGTAGTGGAGTAAAAATACCAGGTTAACCTCTGAATTTTAGTGGAGTAGAAATACAAAGTAACAATGAGCTGTCATGTGGGTATATATTAATGTTGCCCATTATGGACACAAGCGATTTTCACCCATTTATTAATTACATGTTTTAAATGTGTACACACCAATGTGTTTCCTATCGCCTAAACCTCCAGGGATGTACACAGTTTAATACTGGCAACTTCTAATTGTGGGAAAAACGAAAACGTCTTTTAAAACTACAATTCCCAGTAGAGACCGCTATAGAACATGTTGCGAAACCCATGTGCGAAAGACAATAGCCAGCATGTGTAGTTCTGGGGGGGCGTTCGAGTCCAGCTTTTGATAGTCTGCCGTGGTTTAGTTTTGATTTCAAAGAGCTGTTTGACGCTCGGCGTAACCTTGGCGCACTGCCACTCCAACATCCAGTCCCAGAGCTTGAAGATGAATCACGGGGTTTGTCAAGCAACGGGACTGTAGTCCCAAACGATAGCTGAGGATTATGGGTAGTGTAGTGTCTTTGGCCATCCTAAACTCTGAAATGTTTTTCGGATATCATATCGCATTAACACCATATCCCAAAGTGCATTGCGGCTAAGGATCTTGGGTAATCAGTTCAGTGGGTTGTCGTGTGTATCGCAATGATTCTCGAAATGTCCCTTATAGGCCTACGTCTGTTTCCGGTGACTTTATTTACGGCTAAAAAGCATGCTAAAAATATTAAAGATTATAGAATTAAACGAATAAATAAAAACAAGGATAATTGTGTGTTATTGTTGAGTAGATAACAGTGTGTTATTTAGAAAAGAATAACAAATTAGAAGGAAAAAAAGATTTAAAAAAATACAGATTTCATTATTCTGAAGCTCTGAGCCCTATTTCTTTTCCTCACAGACGGCAAAAAAAGTCCGACATTATACGATTTAAAATAAAAACAATAATCGTGGCTTGGTATTGAGTAAGAACATGTTTTTATGAACCACACAGCTTCCGGTCTACCAAGACCTGACCGGACAAAAACAAGTGGTGCAGGCAAGAAACGTGGCGTATAATATGCACGCAAAACTCGGCCTCAGATCTCAATGGGAATGGTTAGCGTATCATATGCACGCAAAATCGGACTTCTGCGTATCTATTGCACGCATTTCCAATGTGTAAAGTCGTGTCATTTGTACGCGGACTGAAGAGAGTGGGTTGGGGTGCTAGTGGAGCCTCGTAGATGGGGGTGCTGCAGCCCCCTCAGCACCCCCCTTCCTGCGTCCATGGTGCTCAGGCTGAGTTCAGGCTGAGTTTCGCGATGTCTCGCTGTCTCGCAAACCCCACGCAGCAACCAGGAAACGACAGCAGTAATACAGCTCACACTGTCCGCTCCTCACAGCAGCGAGCCGCGCAACGTCCCGCCAACACGGCACCCAGACCCCACGCAGCATTCTCATCTGTTTGTCATTACTGGTGTAATTTTCTGGATGCTAACGCCATTGTAACACATAATCACTGATGTTCCGCTGTAACGGTGGTGGACTCATCAGAACAGAGTGGGCGAGCTGACCAATCAGAGCACAGTGGGCTCATAGGGAGGGGGGGGCAGGAGCTCCAACAAGCCGTTTAGGAAAGAGAGTGAATACACATACTATACAGAGATGCTGTATGAGAAACCAATGTCATTTTGGAACATTGAACAATGTAAATCTATTCTACTAGACCTCAACAATGGAATTATGATCAGTAGAAATGGCCATGACATGGGACCTTTAAGCTATAAAACAGAGTATTGGACAATCACAATGTATCTGATGAAGATGCTAGATGAAAAGTCAGATGATCACCGAGGTAACTATTCAACCTGAGGGGAACATGGATTTCCTAACCAAGATTATACCAATAAACATCCAATAGTTGTTGGGATATTTCGGTCTGGCCAACAAAAAGTTCTCGGGTCAAGGTCAAACTAAAAAACTAAAACATCGCTTTACTTCTCCTTTTAGGGGGATCACGGACGATTAATGATCTCAGTATTTTAAAACGTGGACTACAGCCCATGAGTTTGTTGTTGATAATAAAACCCCAAAACAGCTGATTATGATTATATGTATATGATACTAAGAATGGTTTGTGATGGTAATATAGTTTTGATAATATTCTTTATTTATATAGAACTTTTTTAAACAAAGTTATTTTCCAAGACACAACTGAAATGGTAGGGGAAACAGCTATCAACAACTTGAGCAAAGTAACTACATTAAAATAAGTAAATAAAACCAAAATGCAACTATTTTGATAAAATAAAAGAAGAATAAGAGAATGCATTTGCATATAAATATGTTTTAAGAGGTGATCGAAGTCCCAAATCCATTGAAAGCACACTTACAATGGGTTTTAAGGAGATAATTAAAAGCGGGGATGTTGTGCCAGTATCAGAGAGTGGGGGGCCCTTGCAAATAATGATGGGGTCGAATAATTGTTTACTGTATATGTTAGAGTAAGCTTCGTCAGTGTTAAAGCTTCTATCTCTACTCGTCAGACTGGCTGATATCGGCATTGTGTTGTAACAGAGCCGTAAGGGACAGGCATGGTGCATGGTGTGACAGCCTCGCTGCTTTATGATTGGTTACATTTCAGAAAGGCTACCGCTCTAAATATCCCACAGTCACTTGTTAGACCAATGAGAGTGGAACGTTGGCACCCGGTTCCGCCTCTTTTGCCATCATAACCAATCAGTGTTGAGCAGGAGAGTGGCTGACCGCCCACCTAGAATCGCTCACCTATCGCAGAGAAGGGGCGATCAGGAATCGATGCAGGGTTTCCCCACATGCATTTCCCTGCGGTTAGCGGTAGTTTAATTAAAAAGTGAGTCAGATACTTCTAGTTTAGAGACCGTGCACCTTTGGATCTGATCTCTCCAGAAACGATGGATCCGCTTTTGTATTTAGCCGGTCTGGTCGTTCTTTTTCTGCTGTGGATCAAAGTCAAAGGTCTAGATTACGTGATCGTTCACCAGAGGTGGATATTTGTGTGTCTGTTCCTGCTGCCGCTCTCCGTTATATTTGATGTGTATTACTATGTGCGGGTATGGCTTATTTTCAAGATGTGCTCTGCGCCCAAACTGCACGACCAGCGAGTGAGAGACATCCAGAGACAGGTGAGCCGTCTCATCCCCTGTGACTGTGTGTTTGTGCACAGGTGCGTGTGGCAAAATAATCATTACTATGGTCTTAACATATTCCATTACAGGTCATAGTCCTGAATTGGCTTATTGTCTCTTAATTGACTCAATTAGAAGTATAGAAATATCATCAGTAATATTTACTTCAACTATCAAAAGAAAAAGTACTCCAAAATGTCTCTTTTCTCAGTAGTATGAAATATTATTCTGTTTTTATCACCAATATATACATGTCACATCACTTTAAGGTTTGTCAAACTGGAGCCAATTTTATTAACTTTTTCAAAAACTGGATATTTGTAGTATATTACTGCATCATATCATATTAGCTTATCATGGGTGTGTATATTTATAAAACGTAGATAGAAAGTATGGGTGCTAAATAAATGCAGAACAGTAAAAAGTACAATATTTGCCTCCAAAATGAAGTGGAGTAGAATGAAGTGTAAAATGGAAATACAAGTGTGTCAAAACAGTACTTAAGTACAAAACTTGAGTTAATGTATTTTGCATTCCACCACTGGCAACAAGGATATGTGTTATCAGTGGTTTTGAAAAAAGAAACAAACACCGAAAGTCACGGGAGTTTACAGCTACAGAGATTCAATTAAATTACCTAAACTGAGTTTTCTTAATCACCTTTATTGGTCAAGCATTGCTCTCTCTCTACTCACTAATAAAGACTGCAGCTAGTAACAAGGACCACAAAGCTGTACAAGGTGACTAATAGACAAGTATACTCCATACAATTGTAATACTATACCAGTAATGTATAGTGGTATTTGTTAATCTAAATTAGGAGTATCTTTGGCATTTTCAACAGGGGTTTATAGTGTTTAAAATATGATTAATATAATTATGTTAGATATATGGAAGCTAGGACACTTTGTTGGCAGGGCATTGTGATGTAAGAATCCATGGCTTTATCTCTGCTATCTTATCAATCAATCAATTATTACACAACAAGTGTTTACCTGCTTTTATGCAACTGGAGGATGTATTACTTCTAATGCACACAGTATCAAACATTTCGTTTGAACATGCTTGTACTAAATTATCGTAACATACATTTGATTTATTCATTTGATTTATTTAACACCAATATACAGGGCCGTAATGCTCTCTTATTAAACACTGAGAGCTATGGCTATCACAAAATATTGGTAATGCTGTGAATCCCCTATAATGTGTTTGTCTCTGTTTCATGTCTTATGACACATTTCAGGTGCGCGAGTGGAAGAAGGACGGCAGTAAGAAATACATGTGTACAGGTCGCCCCGGCTGGCTCACAGTTTCTCTCAGAGTTGGGAAGTACAAGAAAACACACAAGAACATCATGATCAACATGATGGATATTCTGGAGGTGGACACCAAGAAGCAGGTAGGAGGATTCGACAGAATTTGTGTCTCTAACGCCAGCATGCAAACACTGCTAAACTCTTGAATGGTGAACATGGTAAACATTATATCTGCTAAACATCTACTAACTCAAAGCTCCACTTTGCTTCAGTATAGCAAGAAGCCACTCACAAAAAGAGGGACGTCACTTTAACAGAACAATAAAGACAGAGACGCAAAACTTAATTTGAAGGGATGCTCTGCCTAATCCTTTTAAAGTATACTACTACTTTCTTCCAAAATATTTGGCTAGCCTGGGGGTTTGCTTTAAACCTCAGTAATCATCTGACTTCCTCATTGAACTTCCTTTAAATTATTGATACCATGTTCCGAGATCTCAGCATTTAACCAGTTGTTTTTATTAATAACCAATAGAAAGGATCAAAACTTCCTTTTTCCTAAACAACAGAATAAGTTATTTGCTGATGGTTCCTAAAATCGACTTAATGTTTGTAGCTTATCTACGACAGGTGCACGTTGGGAAACAGTCACTTTTTTAGTAGTAATTTTTTATATAATATATTCTTTCTTTTTGGGGTTAGGGGAGGACAGTATGAAATAAAAAAAAATGCAAATATTGTAATTATTTACTTTTCAAGCCACTACTCATTAAAATGAACATGGCTGGATGGCTTTACTCAAAGTGATCTTTGTTTTTTAGGTGGTGAGGGTTGAGCCGCTGGCCAACATGGGTCAGGTGACCGCTCTGCTCACCTCTATTGGCTGGACACTGCCAGTGCTGCCCGAGCTCGATGACCTCACTGTGGGTACGTTATTTGTATAACTGTGAATTATTTTCTGGAGAACCATCAGAAAGCGGCATCATCTGTGATCTCTGGTTTCTAGAAATAGAGGCACTGATGATTTCCACCGCTCATTGTTCCGTGAGGCAGATGCTGCATCTCCTCCATCAATCACTGCATCCTGTTTAGAGCAGCAGCGACTTCTCTAATCGTGTTAGAGGATTGATGCTGTCGCTCAAAGATGAAACTGGGAGGAAATGGCTGCAGCTTTCGAAGCACCCCTGGATCGAGTTTCATAATGGATTTCCTGATGCTATAAACTGTGCATCAACAATCTAATGTTTTCCCATCAGGCCGCGGTACATTCATTTATCCTGATGTTCAACCAGGCACATACTGTACAAACTCAATCCCAGCCAGCTACGCTAGTCTCTGCTTTTGTGTTTGCCTGCTGTTGCTTCTCACCTAGCTAGATATTGAATTACCAAGAATAAATATTTGTATTCTCTCTCCTCTCTCAGGTGGTTTGGTGATGGGTACAGGCATTGAGTCATCCTCTCACATTTACGGGCTGTTTCAGCACATCTGTGTCGCATTTGAGCTGGTTCTAGCGGACGGTAGCTTAGTACGCTGCACTGAGGTGAGTATTGAGTGTGTTGGATGTACTTCTGACTCCAGGGCTGCAGTAGAAAGTCACAAGATGTATGTCCTATGTCTTTTACGGACTTATTTTACTGACCTTGACGGTACTTACACTGTTAGGATATATAATTATGTGACAGAATTCGCTTTTGACGTGGGTCTGCCATGTTGAAACTACATGCTCAGAAGATGAACTACTAAAAGTGCATCTTGAAAAGATATCATGATCCTTGTTGATGTTTGTTTTCCTGAACAACCAAATAGTGTCACTTTAAATGTTGCTGCCACAAGGAATTTTGGGCATGATCGCTTTTCCTTACGTTCCAATGTATCCTAGGGCTAAAGAAAAGAAAAAAGGAAACATTAAACCACCTTTTATTGGATTTAAGAGAATTCAATCAGATCTTATCATGGCTCCCACTTGGGTAGTTAAATGCCATTTCAGTCAGTTAGTTAACCTTCATAAGCAAAATTGATTTGACTGCTGCCAGAAGTCTCACATTCAACCAGGTCACCTTGGTAACATCAACATCACCACATAATTATCTGCTTCTTTAGCAGGAACGTTACTTTTAATTGTTGTTATATATAATCATTGGTTCGTCGTGGCAAAAAATCACCAAAATACAATGTTACATATTAACTATTGACTCCTGAAAATACTCACTGGGTTCATTTTGTTCTGTGCTGTTTGTTATTAAGCTTTCTTCCTGTGTCATATGAACACGCCATTGGCATGTTTATCATATTCAATCATTCTGTTACAGTAAACCCTGTAAAAATGCTTGAATGGAAGACATCTTGACCATGAAAAAAGTGAAAGACTGTTCCTTGCCCTCCCCCCACCAAAAAGAAAACAAAAGGACATAACTGCTGTCCCCTTTTCTGACCCTCACTTCCACTAATAATTCTCAGCCAGTCCCTAACCTAACAATGATGCTGTGAGGTCTGCTAATGGTTTTGTCAAAGCCATCCTGCTTGGCCTAACATTAGAATCCCAGAGAGCCGAGACCACATTCATAACCACAAATGTACCATAGACATGGGAACAGTTTGTTCTTGTCAAAAAAACATTGTTCTGTCACATAGGAGGAAAACTCTGACCTGTTCCACGCCGTCCCCTGGTCCTGTGGGACTCTGGGGTTCCTGGTTGCAGCTGAGATTAAAATAGTCCCCGCTAAAGCCTGGGTGAAGCTGAGCTATGAACCGGTCAGAGGCCTGGAGAACATCTGTAAACGCTTCACTGAAGCATCGGAGAACAAGCAGAACACGTTTGTAGAGGGCCTCCAGTACTCTCTGGATAGCGCTGTCATCATGACTGGAACCATGACAGACCATGCTGAGCCTGATAAGGTAAGGTGTTTGTTAGCATTAATTTAACTCATTTTCACATGTTTTATGACATTTAACCTTCCTTTTTTCTCTCTTACTTCAGATTAATAGAATCGGCCTGCACTTTAAACCCTGGTTCTTCAAACACGTGGAGAGCTACCTTAAAAAGGACACCGCTGGAGTTGAATATATCCCTCTGAGACAGTACTATCATAGACACACCCGCAGCATCTTCTGGGAGCTTCAGGTACTCACAACATCACACACACACACACACACACCAGTTCCCATGACCCTTAGGATCACACAGAGTGCTGCAGGGATGATGTATTTTTATTGGGTGACCTTTCCCTGTTCACGATAGGGAGTTTTCCATTGGATTTTTGTACCGCATAGGCTCTGTGGCAAACAAAAGATTATGAAAATCAAGATAAGTGTGATGAGATGTTTGGAGCGCAAATTCAATTGCCAGAAGTAAAAAGCATTAAAAAGACAATAAATAAACAACAAGCTCATTTTGCCTCTTGTTAGCAACCAAGGCTATTAAAAAAATAACAATTGCAGTAATTTCTTACGTATTTATGTTGTGGAGCAAAATGTGAAACTATCTCATATGTTTATGTTAACCACATAACTTTATTCAGGCAACAAGCCAAAAACACATAAAATAACCTGATGACTTAAAATCAAAAGGGAACCGGATATGCAGAAATGCTAACTCATTATCAGGTTCAAGGGCTTATTCCTGCAGCACTCACTCTCAGCTTTATTACACTCTAATGCTCTTTTTCTGTCATAAACACATACACATACACACACAGACACACCATTAGCCATTAGTGAGATGGGCTTGGCATCCTTTGTTTACTGTAACAGTAAATTGTGTGATAAATTATGCATAGTATTGGTTTGACAGATACCTGCAGGGGCTTACTCTGGCCTTTGGTGTTTTTGAAAGGGTTTGGTAGACAGTGCAGAAGAAAATTGGAAAGAAAGAAGGCTGACCAATGCGTTGAATAATAGACAATTTGTGATAGACATCATTAATGTGTGGGATGTTGAAATATGAGTGTTTGGCACTAGGAGTGGGCGCCCTCTGTTGGAAAATAACAGGAGTGCAACTGGATTTTACTTGTCTCATCTGGAAAAAGGTTTAATGTAGAAATTCTATCATTATGCAGAAATTGTCTTAGCTAATAGAACTGAAAATATTATTGATTGTCGTCCTCATTACCTCAAACCTGAGGTACAAAAAACATTCACACATTTCCATAAGCCAAGATAGGATCTTGAATGTCCTTCTACACCCCAAAACACCCAAATATTTAATTTTCTCTTAATTAAATCAGAGAAAAATCTTCACTTTTCAGAAACTGAAATCACCAAATGTTTGGCCTTTTTTGCCTAATAAATAACTACCATTTCTTCAAATTATTTTGCTGATTGATTAATTGTTCCAGCACTAGTTAAAGCAACATGCATCACATAAGGGCATCCTCAGTATCATATTTAACCATTGTTGTTTATGTTGTGTCCTTTCTTCAGGATATTATTCCATTTGGTAACAACCCGATATTTCGCTGGGTTTTCGGATGGATGGTTCCTCCTAAGATCTCTCTGTTGAAGCTCACCCAGGGGGAGACCATCAGACGTCTTTATGAACAGCACCACGTGGTGCAGGACATGCTGGTACCCATGAAGAATCTGCAGGATGCCATCACGCGCTTCCACCAGGACATCGACGTAAGACTGATGTGAATGAAGCCTATTAATACCCGCTGTTTATAGTAATTAGTCCTGGTTAAACTCCTGCGTGTCTTGTGTTATTCCAGGTGTACCCTCTGTGGCTGTGTCCCTTCCTGTTGCCTGCAGGCAGAGGGATGGTGCACCCCAAGGGTCAAGAGGACGAGTTGTACGTGGATATTGGGGCTTATGGAGAGCCAAGAGTCAAACACTTTGAAGCTAAAGCATCAACACGACAGCTGGAGAAGTTTGTTAGAGAAGTGCATGGGTAAGTCTAAACAAATACAGGAAATGTAGCATTTGTAAAAAGAATTGTAGAGAATTGGGTAGGGATTCACTTTAGCCTTTTGAAATTAGTATTTTATTCACATAACATATAACAACAAACACTTGGTTTTCTTGATCGTGACAAAAAACAAATTCAACTGCCTCAACACCTAAGGATCAAAATAAATAGGATTGTTTTCCCCACTTGCCTCTCAAGGCTTACGTAGTTAATACATGTGCATTCTGTCTCCTGCAGGTTCCAGATGCTGTACGCAGATGTGTACATGGACCGAGAGGAGTTCTGGGAGATGTATGATGGACGGCTGTATCACAAACTGAGAGAGGAACTGGGCTGTAAGGAGGCCTTCCCGGAGGTTTACGACAAAATCTGTAAATCTGCCCGACACTGACCCCGATCACTGTGTGACAGATACACTGAGGCAATGTCAACTCATATTTGGTGTGTCTCAACGGCTACAAAAAATGTATTTAAACAAAGATACATTTTGGGCGAACTGCTATAAGCTAAATCATTCGTTTTTTGTCTGAAGAGGCCCTTATATCAATGTGAAGCAAAAGCACAATAATTGTAATGCTAACAATTATCGAATGTATTCTCCTTTTCCCTTTTTCTGCACAACCTTAAACAAAGGTTATATTTTTTACCTTTTTTAAACATGTATGTTAGGCACTGTATAACTACCTTTGTGTACATTACATATTTTTTACATTTTTGTCTGTACACCATTCACTAACAGGTCAGCCTTAACTACAAGTGTCATACACTCAAAACATCACTTCCTAATTATCTTTATACATACAATTTAAATATATGTTTTCAAATAAAGATATACAGGGAAAAAGATGCCAAACAACTATATTGTCACTTATAGGACACCTATTTTTATATCACAATAATGTCATAGCACCAGGACTAAGGATTTAAAACTCTTATCTGCAATAGACATAATTCTCATGATTTAAAAAAAGATACGTCTGAAGTTCTTAGGGAACAATACCATGCTTCACTTCACTAGTATTAGGGACTCACAGCTGTCACCCAAACATTGTCAAGATTCACCCAGCACATTGCAAAACTTATATCTTTGTTCCTTGTGTATGTACTTCTGTATCCTTTATCATCTTATTTAAATGGGATTGCATGTAGTTAAATAAATGGATATTTCTTGACAATTATTTCCCTTGGTTTGAATTACTGAATAACTGGACAAGTAGGACAGACTTACTTTTTTTGGATGTCATTGCTTTTTCTGTTTAATGTAAATAAAATAAAAATGCAATCTTTGATTATTAAAAAACTCAGATCTTTTCAAAAGCTTCCATGTTATGTGACCTAAAGACTCCAACTTGGCATTATATGAAAACACTACACCAATGAGACACCGCTCTCTTTATTTTATTTCAGTGCCTTCTCTATTTAATGTAAATATTAAAAAATGCAACCTTTTTTTTTCAATAGCTTCCATATCATGAGACCTAAAGACTCACTGTGGCGTTATATGACTACACTGGAATAAGACAGCTCTATTTCTATTGGATTTGAGTGCTTTTTCCAATTACATACGAATATAGTTATTAATTTAGCTGTTTTAAATATAGTTATGTGAAGTACCTTGGGCTGCATGATTGTTTAAAGGTGTTATATCAATGAAGAAGAAGATATACTTTGTTGATCTGAAATTACTTTTATCACATTACACACACTGGTTGATACGTGGAGATGAGTTTTAATGGTTTCCTGTAATATAAGAAAAATGCAATATTGTTAATTAAGGTGTGAAGGTGCCTGCAGGAATGACCTCTCACACACTTTAAATTCCTCAAGGAGGAGTGACAGGGAAATAGTGTGTAGATATTCTCTGACAGACCAATGGCCCCTCCCCACTGAATTTAGCTTAGCTTCATTCAGCAGGTAAATCTACTGTCCGATCGGAACAACATCTTAAACAAGCTGTACGGAAATATTGGAAACAGGTAGGCTGTACTTAAGAGTTAATGCAATAAAGTGATAGTCTGAAGTAACTCTGCTTAAAGATGATAAGGACTGTTGTCTGCAGCTAATGTTACAGTAACAGTTTGTAGCCAACTCGCTGAGTTAACTTCAGCTTACATTAGCTGCTAACACACTAGTGAGTGTATTTACTTCATTGCTAACTACGCAGTGGTTTTACAGCATGCTTAGCAAATATCAATAGTTGGTGTTACTTTCGAGACTATTCGTTTCGCAAAGGTGACTTTGAGAGATTTGCTTCGTTTGTTAGTAACACGGGGAGCAGCTGTCGGTTACACTGTCGTATGTTTCTAGCCTGCCAACTTTTAGTTAACTTCCTTTAATTAGCAGTTAGAAGTTTGTTTTAATGCGATGTGAACACATGCAGTTTCAGTTCCCTACTGGTTTGATATAAGTCCACACAATGCGTAAAGTCGAGACAATAAACCGCTTTATTTAGGGTACACGTGTACGGATGAGTACACAAACGTTCAGTCTGCATATCAGCAAGTGACAGGGTTTAACAACCCACTTTCACTTTTACCCAGTTTGCTCAGCTTACTTCATGTTTCTTTATTATTTACTTTACAAATAAATATATGTTTAACAACAGAAAATATAAAGAAGATGTGCAATAAACCCCCAAAGGCGCTTGATCAGGGCACTCTCCAGGGTATATCTCGGTCCAATAGAAAAAGAGAAAGATATTTTGAAGGATGAGAAAGAGAAAAAGACAAAAGAAAAGATTGCAACCAATAGATATATCCATATACATACAAGCACATGTAATAAAATACTATATTCTTTGTTGGCAGTTTACACAGATAAGGATAACATTGCAAATATAAAAAACAACAGATTTCAACCGACTATTCCATATCACTGAATGGAGAAGAAAGCATGTGTCCTTTTTATCCTCATGATTATGTTTGCAGAGGCTCTGACTGGAGTTAAGTATCGAGCATCACTTGCCTTGCTGGACGCCGGTGTTTTTCTTGGAGATTACCGTGGAGTCCAGACCGGAGACCAGAGAGACTGAAGAGGAAGCATGTCCACTGACACAGAGCCCACACTCACAGTCAAGCTGCTGCAGCTGGTGCTGCTCTCCTCCTACTGGGGGATGCAGATATGGGTCACCTTCATTTCAAGTTGGTACAACGCACACAGACACACACACATGATTAAAAATACAGTTGGAGATAAAGGCAAGGGATGTCATGCTATATGAACAACACAATAATGACTTATGGGTTCTTCCAGTTTGGCCCGATCATTTGAATCAGACTGTGTATTAAGTACATCTCGGGATGCATTTACTTGAATTTAGATCTGTGTCCACTTAGAACACCTAGCTTGCTTTTTTATGCCAATTGTAAGCAGGACCACAGTTGTATCTGAGCAAACTATTTTTTCATGGTGGCTTTTTATGCCTCGACCCTGACTTACTTTAGTTTTAGCTTGGTCCCCGATGACCAAAGGTCCACTTAAGTCATCGTTTTTTAATAAACTAAACCTTGTGTTTGTGTCATATTGTTCGTGTGGAAATAAGAGATTCCCAGCAGTGCTAATGACTTGTCTGTTTTCTGCTCAGGCTTTGTGATGGACAACCACCTGAATAGACACACTTATGGGTTTATCCAGAGTCGTCTTGTACCGTTCTACCTCCACTTGGGTTCAGCTTGTGCCTTCTTTAACCTCACTATCTACGCTGTGTATCATCCCAGCGACCTGCTGGACGAAAGAGAAGCATTTCAGGTGTGTTGCTTGTTCCAAAACATAAAATCACATAAAACCAATTTCCGAATATCTTTTTAATCTCTGACTCTTCTGTCCCCACCAGATCTTCATTTTCTTTGTGTCGGTGACAGTTTCAGCTGTCAACGCTCAGTGGTTTGGACAAATGACATCAGAGATCATGGCAGATATGCACCTGATCGAGCAGGCGTGCGGATTGGGACAGGACATCGGCTTGTCATCGAACCGCGAAGCTTACGCCAAGCTGTGTGAGACAGATGTGAAATACAGACACCTGAGCAGTCGTCTGTGGCTGTACAGACTGCTGTCCTCCCTCTGTAACCTCTGCTGCATCGGCTGCAACTTCTACAGTCTCTGTTACATGGCTGAGAACCTCAGCAAACTTTAAACTGACAGAGAGCAGCTGGACTGTTACATCTCTGAATAATAGTCACTCCCGTTTCACCCCTATACACTTAACTCCTTCTATTTTTTGTATTGAAGCAATAAGTTATATATTTAATACTTATATCTTTCTCTCTCTGCCTTTAAGTTATGAGATAAAAAGTAAGGTAAGCTTCATGTGCCTTGGGGATTCATATAATGGTGCAGCTGCCAATCAATCAATCAATCAATCAATGTTTATTTATATAGCCCAATATCACAAATGTTACATTTGTCTCAGTGGACTTCACAGTTTGTACAGAATATCAGTAGACAATACGAAACCCTCTGTCCTTAGACCCTCACATCGTACAAGGAAAAACTTCCAGAAAAAGGAAAAACCCCACAGTTTAAAGGGGAAAAAAATGGGAGAAACCTCAGGGAGAGCAACAGAGGAGGGATCCCTCTCCCAGGACGGACAGACGTTCAATAGATGCCATGTGTAAATTGAGAAGATAATACATTTACAACGTAGGTAGTCCAAATGTTTGGAAATGCATGTGTCTATAATAAGAAGATGAATCCCCGAGGATATCCATCCAGGACTTATGATCCAGGACCACAGCAACAGGCACAGCCATGACTCAAGATCCAGGGCTCGCGATCCAGGACTCAGGACCACAGCAACAGGATCAGCCACGACTCAGGGTCCCGGCGTAGATAGACACCAAAAAGAAATTTGGGGAAGCTGGGTTATTCGGAACATGAGAGTACACAGGTACAGACAGAGAGAAGGAAGAAGTAAAGTGTCCCCCGACAAACTAAGCCTATAGCAGCTAACTAATCTAATCAGCCCTAACTATAAGCTTTATCAAAAAGGAAGGTCTTAAGCGCACTCTTAAAAACGGATAGGGTGTCTGCCGCCCGAACACAAACTGGAAGCTGATTCCACAAATGTGGAGCTTGATATGAAAAGGCTCTGGCTCCCATTGTACTTTTAGAGACTCTAGGAACAACCAACAACCCTGCATTCTTGGAACGCAATGCCCTAGTAGGACAGTAGGGTATAATGAGTTCTTTAAGGTAAGATGGCGCCTGCCCATTAAGGGCTTTGTAGGCGAGAAGAAGAATTTTAAATTCTATCCTATGTTCTATAGGGAGCCAGTGTAAGGCAGCCAGAACAGGAGTAATGTGGTCCCTTTTCCTAACTCTGGTTAGTACACGTGCTGCAGCATTTTGAATCAGCTGAAGCGACTTAACTGACTTCTTGGTACACCCTGATAATAGAGAGTTACAATAATCTAGCCTTGAAGTAACAAATGCATGGACTAGTTTCTCTGCATCGTTTTGAGGCAAGATATGCCTGATTTTTGCAATGTTACGTAGATGGAAGTAGGCGGTCCTTGAAATAGATTTTATGTGGGCGTTAAAGGATAAATCCTGATCAAATATAACACCAAGATTCCTTACAGTCTCACTGGAGGCCAAATTAATGCCATCCATAGTTAGTATATCTTTAGATAATTTGTTTCGTAGATTCTTTGGGCCGAGTACAATAACTTCAGTTTTGGCCGTGTTTAACATCAAAAAGTTTAAAGTCATCCACGTTTTTAAGTCCTTAAGGCAGTCTTGAATTTTATTTAGATGATTAATTTCATCAGGCTTGATTGATAAATATAGTTGAGTATCATCCGCATAACAATGAAACTGTACAGAATGATTCCTTATAATATGCCTAACGGAAGCATATATAATGTGAACAAAATAGGTCCAAGCACTGAGCCCTGTGGCACTCCATGGCTAACTTTGGTTTGCATGGAAGATTTATCGTTGACACATACAAACTGAGAGCGTTCAGATAGATAGGACCTAAACCAGCCTAAAGCAGTTCCCTTTATGCCAACTAAGTGCTCTAGTCTTTGCAATAGGATATCATGGTCGATAGTATCAAATGCAGCACTGAGATCGAGTAAGACAAGAATAGAGACAAGTCCTTTGTCTGAGGCTATTAGAAGGTCATTTGTGACTTTAACCAGAGCTGTCTCTGTGCTATGATGTGTTCTAAAGCCAGACTGAAAATCTTCAAATAAATCATTGTTTTTAAGTAATCACACAACTGTTTTGCGACCGCTTTCTCAAGAATTTTTGAGAGGAACGGAAGATTAGAAATAGGTCTATAGTTGGCTAAAACCTCTGGATCGAGGTTGTGCTTTTTAAGAAGCGGTTTTATCACTGCTACTTTAAATGATTGTGGAACATAGCCCGATAATAAAGACATATTCATAATATTTAATAAACAGGTGCTAATTAATGGAAAAACTTCCTTTAACAGCTTAGTTGGAATCGGGTCTAAGATACACGTTGATGGTTTAGAAGAAAGAATCATTGAATTCAATTGTTCAAGGTTTATGGCTGAAAAGCATTCTAATTTACTATCTAGTCTAATATTAGAACTTACGTTTCCGGGAGCTGTTGATAACACTATACTGGTCGAAGCAAGAGGTCATTAATTTTGTTTCTAAGAGTAACAATTTTATCGTTAAAAAAGCACATAAAATCATTACTACTGAGTGCTATGGGAATAGAAGGCTCAGTAGAGCTGTGGCTCTCTGTCAGCCTGGCTACAGTGCTGAAAAGAAATCTTGCATTATTCTTATTCTCATCTATTAATGAAGAGTAGTAAGCTGCTCTCGCTTTACGCAGTGCTTTTTATATTCATTGAGAGTAATATGCCAAATTAAACGAGATTCTTCGAGTTTAGTGGAACGCCATATCCTTTCAAGTTGTCTCGACTTTTGCTTTATTTTGCGAGTTTCGGCATTATGCCATGGAGCTAGTCTATGTTGTTTTATTTTCTTCTTTTTCAAAGGAGCAACAGAGTCTAATTTTATTCGCAGCGCATCTGTAGCACTATCAACAACATGATCAATTTGGGGTGGTGTACATTTTGTATAAGTTTCCTCCCTTACATGCAGACATGCTATCAAGTTAAGTATTGGTGGAATCTCTTCTTTAAATTTGGCTATAGCACTAACAGATAGGTTTCTGCTGCAGGAACTTTTGACTAATGGTTTGTAGTCTAGTAACAGTACTTCAAAAGTTACTAAGAAATGGTCGGATAAAGCAGGATTATGCGGTTCGACTAATAGTTGCTCAATTTCAATACCATAAGTCAGAACAAGGTCGAGAGTATGATTATAGCAGTGGGTTGGTTTATTTACACTCTGACGGAAACCAATAGAGTCTAATATAGAGTTAAATGCAACAGTAAGGCTATTTTCATCATCGTCAACATGAATATTAAAGTCACCTACGATAATTACTTTATCTGTTTTAAGAACCAAAGTTGATAAAAACTCAGAGAATTCTGTTAAGAATTCTGAATAAAATAAAATCAAGGTCACTAAAGCTGCATTTCTCTGCTAAAGGTTGTAGGAAGACAAATCAGTTGCAATGAGTAATGCCTCACCTCTCACCTAGTTTGGCTGCGGCGGCTGACTGCCCTTTAAAAAGACCTTCTAATGCAGTACCAGACACCTTTTGAGAAAATAAATAGCCAAATATGTTGCATCTTTTTATCTTATTTAGCAAAAGAGAGGCACATTTATGTCATGCGGCTCGGTCCTGCTCCTCCTGTTTGGGTGCGGTTTGAAAACGTAACGGTGTAGTGGCGCAGGTTTGTCTGGCTCACCTGAAGAGCCGCCATAAAGTGAAATGTTAACTATCTTTAGCTCTCCTAGCTGCTTGCTGCTAGAAAGAGAAGGGTTCAAACCTTTTTATTATGTGGTATTACTGCTTTAGACCAACACAAACACACTTGCACCAAAGGTTATTTATTTGTTTATTGGAATTTGGATTTGTTGGTGTTTATCAAATGTTTCAGTGTATTGCTTTGTAAATTATGCATTGGTGTAAATGCCATACGTTTTTTTGGGTTGCCGCACAGGTTAGTCTAGTTTTGTTGAGACTTGCTGAGATGATGTGGGTCTATTTCAACCAAATACCTGTAGTGATGATAATAATAATAATAATAATAATAGTATGGAGATCCCAGAAAAACCTAGTAGGAATTATTTCTGAACTTCTTTTGCTTTCCTCTACAATACGATTTTGCGTTACTTTTTATGTGTAGTTTAGGAAGAGGTCCTTCCAGGGCTCTTTAGAAATGACCTGAATTAAATCTCTGCACTCAGCCTTTCTAACTAATAAACCTAGCCTCCACTGATCATATCTTTATATATACTGGTGAAGGAATTTAAAGATTTACAAAGCCGTCAGGTGTTTATCTTTAATTCCTCAAGTGTGTTTAGCTTTGTTCTCGAACCACTCCACATAGCGTGAGTCTGAATATGTTCGAACAGCTGTGGGGAAAATGATGCAGCCATGATAAGAATTGAAGCCAAATCCTTATTTTTTTTAGTAGTACTGGCACATGAGTTGTGTTCTGTGCTGTACACTTCTCAGGTGTCACCACTATTTTTTGTCAAAGCTTGAATATCTTTCTATCATGTTTGTTTTGTGCACAGATCTGTGGTCTAATGATGTAAACAAAGCTCTCCATGTATGATGCACTCTCATTGTTGTACCTGCTTAGGTTCTTCTATCGATTTGTCCTGTTTTTCTAGTGTTTTATGCGTAAACAATGCAATATTTACTGATTTTAAACTGTACACAGCCTTTTTTGTTTGTTTCCCGTTAACTCGCCCAGTTTCAATTAATATAACATTTGAATGCAAATCAATTGACAGTTTTGTGCGAAACACAAAAGCTATATATTTTTAAATTTTCGAAGATATTTTTCTTTTAATCTTTGGACACTTATGCCAGTTTCTTCATGTATTTGTGGTAATGGGTTATGTTGTGTAACGCTGAATGTAAGTCGAGTAAAGCAGTACGGCGCAGTGGAAACACAGTATAAGTAACTTAAAGACCAGTGAGGACAGACGTCATGAGCTGTAATTAATGTATGATATTAGGTTTCTTTCATAAATGTCTTGAAATGGTTTCAATTTTTTTTTGTATTAAAATATGTCCTATGTTTGGTGCTTTACCCTATTTTAATGTTTATTAATTTGAAATATTGCCTCGGGCAAAACTGACAAAATGAACACAGATGTTTCTATGTAGCTGTAGCTCAGTTTTTCAGTATGCTACATATAAAAAAAAGCCAGTAATTAAGATTACATTTTGGATGTTTAGCTTTAAATCCTAAAGAATGTTTTGCATATATTTTAAGAAAATGTTATTAAATGTAAAGCCCAATAGTATGCGTGTATGGAGAGGATCAGCGTAACAGCCTTGAATTCACATCATCAGTTCATATGTTGAATATTGGAAGTTGGTTTATATAAAATGGCCCAGAAAAGTGAATCATGCGTAGGATTTAACATTTGATTTTAGTGACTCCTATTGGTGGAAAAAAGCAAGGCAGGAGAAAGTTTGGCATTACAAACATAAATTAAAATGTTCTTCCACTCACTGTTTCTATAAATAAATGTAGGGTACATTTGTAAAACCTTTATAAGAGCTTGAATGTAGCCCTGGTGTACAACTTTAAAAAGAGAGGGACTCTTTAAGCACATTTTATCCTGCGGATCTGTGATGTCATGATTTGCCAGCTTTAACAGACTGTCGCTCTACTGTTGTTAATTATAAGCTCAAATACAGAGGCTCAGTTACTGAACTGCTTTGAATTATCCTGTGTTGTGCGACATTTGACAGTTTGAAAATAATTACGAAATATTTCAAGAATCAGTCATTTGAACAGGACTTAAGTTGGACATTACAGAGCATTGGAGGACGTAAAGTTAGCAACAGACGAATTCTACCTTTGAAATCAAAACATAAACAACAAATTGAACAGAAATGTCAAGTCAGAGTTTTTTTAATGTAAAAATACATCATCGTGTTTCAGCTACAAATCCATGGTTACCGTGTTTGAGATGATAACAGCATCACCAATTCACAAACCACTCCACTTACAAAATGAATATTAGTAAAGTAATAAATACAAAATGGTGTAGATAAAAAATGTTTTAAAAAAAAAGATAGACGCTCGTACCTGACTATTAAAAGGTTTAGAAAAACACTTATCTCTTGTAATACTTTTGAACCTGAAATGTACATTTTGGAAGAATACAATAATCTCAATCTCAATAATGGATGTTACAGGAGGTGAGGCAACTCAGTTTCACCCCTTTGCAGGTGCTACCTCAATTCAAAGTGCGATAACATTGTGTCAAGAAAAAACAAAACATATGGATCCCCTTTAAGAAACTATTAACAATTGTTTGTTAATTCTGCATAGAGAGAACCAGTTACAGCCATGGAGAGTCCACAACTAAAATTCTGTAATACTGAGGGAGAAAAATGTAAACGATAATTATAAAATATCTCCCAAAAGGAGACGGCAACCTTTATTTAAAGCCACAATCCTTAATGGGAACCAACAGCCCACTGCTAATCCACTTTGGTTGTTTGAAGGATCAGGTTAGATCACTGTCATTACCGTTTGTCTGTAACAAGCTTAGAACAGTGTATGTGCTAAAAGAAATGTACTAAATACTGAAACAATAGATAATGACGGTGTCAGTGCATCTCACTGTGCTTAGAAGGCATCTAAAGTTACATTCCTTGTAAACGGCAAAACAGAGAAGGCAATACAAAATAAGGATTGTGCCTTTAAAATAACCATCACTTAAAAGTCCCATGATTCAATCAGTACACACCCATGCTTTAAATAACTGATAGTTCCAGCTGTTGCTGCATTCAGGAAACATCCCGTCATCCCAACGTTTAACGCTAAGCTTGTGACGTGTGAGGAAATGTTCTAATATAATAAATATGTTTCCCTTATTCTCAATGCTCACATGTACAGTATCAAAATGCAAATATTTAAAAAGAAAACACCGTTTAAAAACCAACTGACAGAGTCACGGTGATGGCGGACCCAGTTAACCCAACACCGTTCCAAGACTTTGCTGCTAAAATACTCCATAAATAAAAGTCATACTACAAAATAGAGCTTTTCTTTCGTTGATCAGCAGAAAATACTATAACATCCAGTGTCCTTGTCATACGACCACCTTGCCCTTGATGTCCAGCTTGGTGTTTTCACTTGCTTTGTTCGACTGCTCCTCTGTGAGAGTGATGTAGGAGTACACCAGGCTGCCGGCAATACTGCAACACACACAGCAACCACGAGTGAGAACACTAACATTTGTACAAGATCATCATATGGACAATAATGTTTTATTCTTCTGAAAGGCTGGATAACAACATATAGTGAGGTGAGAGAGAGGCTACTAAACCTTTTATCTGAGTTAAGGCAACATGAGACTTGAAAGAACGGTTATTTGTTTCAATCAGCATGAACATGTTGCAGCACATCTTCATTCATAAAACGCATCATACTTCCCAACAAGATCCATCTTGCACTAATACATTTCTGCAGCTGATTGGCACTTTAGTATAAGTGATATCTGTG
This sequence comes from Dissostichus eleginoides, assembly GCA_031216635.1. NCBI lineage: Eukaryota > Metazoa > Chordata > Actinopteri > Perciformes > Nototheniidae > Dissostichus > Dissostichus eleginoides. The sequence goes on along the minus strand of CM062270.1, from coordinate 25,419,788 downwards.
GGAGAATATTATTTAGGAGTTCCCAGTTTAAGGAGGCCAAGTCTGACTCAATACTAGTGGACCCTCCCAAACTAGCTCACAAAACGTTCCTAATGACAAATGTAATGGCAATCCACCCAAAAGTAGAGATATCTGAGTATGTAGCTAAGTAGTTGGTGTAGATGAGTGAAGTACGAGAACACTAGAAAAAGTATTTGGTCGAGCCTGGTTGTATTTGAAAAAATCCATCCTTATATAAAAACAGGTAGACATTTCATCATTCATTTTATCATTATATACCTGATATTCAAACCAATGAAGTTTGTCCAAGAGAAGATGTAGTCTCCGCTGAACACCATCCCGATGTATGTCACCAAGACATTCTGTAAAATTAGGAACATATTATTAAGGCTAATTGTTTTTTGTACCGTGCATCTCACCATTACATCACACTTGTCTGCTGTTTACCTTAATGCACCCCACGATGGTAGTTGTTAATGCAGAGTTGTATTGTGTACACAGCACAGTGGAATACATCAGAATGAACCTGAAAAACAACAATGTTATGTCACTCATGACTCAACACTTGCTCAAGCATGAAGTCAGATTTCACAATGTGTTAATGAAAACGGTAAACAAAGAGTCATTGTGAGCTTCAGAAGAGAGTGGAGCTTTGGCCTAGGATCCAGCTGTCACTGATAAAATAGTGATGCCACAGATATCTAGTATAATCCAGATGTTCAAATTCTGGCATAAAAAACACAACCCTTGCGCAAGCATGCACGTCACAGAGAAGCTTTGTCCAGTGTTCTTACCCCATGATGCAAGACATGATGAACAGGGCGAGGAAGAACATATCTGACCAACCATCATATTCCACCGCCTGAAAGAGAAGCACAGCATAAGAAACAGCAGAACTCTACAGGTCAACATACACATATACAGAAAAAACATATCAAAAAGGTAGGCAACTATGTAGACATATATATATTTATTCCGTGAATAACTGTGCAATATGGCTGCTACATCTTCAGAACTGTTACAGGCCGTGTATTTTGTAAATTGTGTAATTCTTTTTTTTTTTTAAACATTTTTTATCTTTAATATTTTGTTTTTTTATGCATACTTCTTGTTAAACATTAAGCTGTCTTTGGCTCTTTTCTGCTGTAACAAATGTTAATGTCCCCTCTGTGGGACGAATAAAGGTATTCTGATTCTGATTCTGATCCGATACAAAAATGATCTGAGCCTAAAATATTCAGGTTATTTAGTACAAAAAGTCATTCCTTATAGGTCTGTCTGGTGTTTAGTGGAAGTAAGTAAATAAAGATTTACTAAGCGCTGCACAGTTGTTAATCACATTTTAGGAAGTTGATGACATCACCTATTCCGTTCTTAAAGATTCAACACTGAGTTTCCAATGGCCTTAAAAGGTAGTAGTCTGCATCTCATGAGGTTTTCCAGTCAAAGGAGGCTGTAGGCGCTGCTGTAATAACTCTAGGTGCATAATGGCAGCTTTGTGCCTTTCTGGCTGCTGGGCCCCAGCTGGGCAAACCAGAAGGTCTCTGCCAACACTGACCAACTAACAGCAGCACATATTTACAGCACACACCCAGGACTACATATGTGCACTCAGTATAGTTCAGCATTAAACCTCGCAATTACTCATCAGTTACAACTATATAAGCTACAAAGACTCAACTTGGTAGTTTAAGTTTAAACACTTACATTTCACAAAGCCTATGAATAAATCTTCTGTGATTCTGGATTTCAAGTAAAGATAATTAAAAATAGAGCAGATAGAGAAGAAATATAGCAGCAACCAGAGTCAAACTGCGTACCTTCTGAATATCTCCAGTCAAATGAGCCAAGATTATAGTAGGAATGATCATAAATAATGCATTATAATACAGCAATCCGTACTTCCCCAGCTCCTGTGAGAAAGAGCATGGAAACAGATGGGCAGTGAGCAGCAGGAACATGAAAAACATGCAGAGCCAGAACAGAGAGGGTTATTCACAATTCTTTGAGAGCATTCCTCACTAACTACTAACTAGTATACATGTGTCAAGCATGGCTAGCACACTGGAATACCTGGAACCTCTATGTTTTAGTCTGATTTGGTTTCACGTGACTCCATCTTTCAGTCCCTCACAATATCACTCCCTCACACACACACCTCTCTGTCTTATGCTGTGTTAGCAGATGGTGCTCTATAGACATCACAGACTAAATCTGGATCCAGTTCAGCGTCTGCTGTAATGTGAGAACTGAGCAGTATGCTCATGTGACATAAGAAGCAAACTAAAACAAGCTACTGAACATTTGTGACGCAACAGTCAAACTGTAATTAGCCTGACTGTTAAAAGTAATGCAAGAAAACAAGAAAATGCAAACCAAATAGAAAAACAGGGACACTTTCTCCACAAAAACATATAAACAGTGACAATCTAATCAATGTAGTGGGGAATGAAAATAACTGACTCCTGGTACACTGAGTACCTTCAAGCCAGACGCTGAAGGACAGTTTGGGTTCTCTACATTCACCAACATCAGCTCATGGCCAAAAACAGCCTCAGCCCAACAATGGTTACTATTCATCAGATGGAGCTGCCACATACCTTTGCATCTAATTTTTGTTTCACATAAGCTCCGTTGGCTGCAGTCAGCACGTCGTTCATCAGAATGAAGACGTAGCCTTGCATGTCAAAGGACAAGTCGGCACTATAGAGATGAGAGAAAACCAAAGAAAGTTTTGAGGAGATAAATGAGTGTTGTCAGTAAAAATGTAGCTTTGGGCATGTTGTGTTTCAGCAGGGTTCCTTTTATTACAGATAAACATGTGTGTAATGACTGTAAAGACAATATTACTTAAGTGAGGACATATGTCAGGGCAGGACAACCCTTTGTAGTGAAGGTAATTTCGGTTTGCTTTAACAGCCGGGACACCTGGATGTAGGAAGACTTACCTTGCGGCTATAAACGCCCCGAGGATCATTGTAAATACTGTCAGCTGGACTGGCCTGGAGAATTTCTTCCTGCCAAAGGTTAAAGACAGTAGAGCAATGAAACTCTATCTGGTTGCTGTGAGTTGTAAATTAAAGCCACAAATATAGATCAAAGACGCGACTAGTCTGGGTATCCCATCGAGTAAAAGACAAGTACATGATCAGAGAAAAGTGGGCTTTCTGTCACATGCACACTTACTTGAGCAGCATTACCTCTGCCATCATTGTGAACAGTATGGAGAACCTTCTGAGGACAGTAAACATCGGCAGACTGGTGGAAGAGGACATACATGGCTTTAGCTTGGTTTGTTTCT